>OX578151.1:137960904-138560904 GCA_951213105.1 Amaurobius ferox
AGATTGATTAGTAATATAAGCATTATATAGAGCTAAAATTACATCATAAAGATCAGAGATCTTAATATTATTGAAAAGTTCTTTAAAATCAAAAGTTTGAAATCTAATTATTTTACCTACTGATCTTAATTTATTTTTTAATTCTTTACTATTATGGAGAATAATGTAGTTATATTACTAGAATAACGTAAGTTATCATTTAGTGCATTTAAATTATTTAGTAGTAATTTGCTAGCTGTAGTAGAGTAAGAATTATGACCACTAGTTACAGTTCAAAATTTAATAGGATTTTTATGAAATTTAGGAATAAGGACAATATATGGAAATTTTAAAAATGCATAATTAATATTTAAATCACTATACATATTTATATTTTTTAGTTTGATACAATTAAAGGAGTGTGAATTAAGTTTAAATAGACTATTAATTTCTAAATACTCTAACAGAAATTGTATATGGAATTTTTAACAGATAATAACATAATTATTAGAGGCTTTATCAACATAAGTAATAAAAGATCTTTGTAACTCATTAATAGAGTGTTTTATATCATCAATATTATATATAAATCTAGACAAATTAATAGTGCATATGGTATTTTTAATAAATTTTAATAAAGTAAATTTTCACATATTAAATGCCTCTAAAGGCTGAGAGTATTTAGAAGCAAATTTATAAACATATTTATCTAGGTCAAGATTTATTAACTTTAAAACTTTATTAGAGTTATTACAAGATGATAACCTGAATTTTGTATCAAAAGACATTATAGTTCTTAAAGAATCGTCTTTTGCTATGGCTAAGTCTTCTGTAACTGTATGCCCCAAGTGTGGATTTATAAAGTTAGCATAATTGTCAACTTTGCAAATACATTCATTATCTACATTTGAAATCTTTATCTATTGAAAGAGGTTGTGAAATTTCTTTGTAATTGAAAGTAGTTCTTCCAATAAGCTTGTTGTATTTAAAAGTCTTAGAAACATTCAAATCCTTAATGGGCAATAAATGTTCAAACTTATTAAATAAATTCCTAAAATTTATAGGATTATGAATTGGAAGTTTAAAAGAAATTACACAATAAGGATTAGTAGACGTATTATTATTATGAAATTGATTAAGTTTTAATTTTAAATACTTTGATCTAGTAATGATCAAATCATAGAAAATATGATTAAAATGTTCATTAGTTGGATTTAATTTTATGAAAATGGCATAAACTATAGTAAAATGTTTTTTTAACAGCAAATACCGATGATTTTATTAATTTCTATTGCTAAGTGTTATATATATAATCACTAGTTTTATAAAATAAAAGACATATTGAAGAATATTTCAAGATTTATAGAAATAAGCCTTATTCCGCCAAGAAAATCAACAAATCATTATTCAAAGTGTCACTTTATCTTAATATAAAGGAATAAATATGTCAGTCACTTTTAACGAGTTTTTAATCTGTGCAGACTTTCCCCTTTTCTTCGGCCATAAAATGTAGATTATCTGTGTTCAAGAACTTGTCTGCAAAAGCTATAGAGCCTTTTAAACTAATTTATTTTATGAAAAAGTGTTGATCGTGTTTTTTTCATACGACATGTACTATGTGACTTGAATCATTACAGCTGTAATAAGAAACGAAATCCGTATGCGAGAGGAAGTTTCACATAAATTACTAATTAAATTACATTAATCATTAATTAAACGTAATTGAATTTCTAATTAAATATGTGAAGCAAGTATATGCAAGAGAGAATATTTTGCTGAAGTAAATTTTATCCTCTTGGATTTTGATCTATTGCATCATTGTAAGCATCATCGAATACAATCCAATAATTTTTTTTTTCAATTATATATGTGTGTGAGAAAAATGACTGACCATCACTATTCTTCATGCATCTTTTGTGAAATAATTTTGTGTAATACTTTTTGTGCAACTGATTAATAACTTGTGTAGTAATAATGATTTTGTGTAACAATTCTTTATGTAATTTTTATGTATTTATGAGACAAAAGAGAGACCAGAAACAAAAAAAAATTAAAAGAAAGTAGGAATCGGGTGATAAGAATAGGCCTGACGCAACGGCGCCGAAAATTTACGTAAAATCGGATATTGGCTTATAACCTATAAAGTCTAATTAAGAATGAAATAAACACGCAATAGCGACACCAAGTCTCGATAATCTGAATCAATGTTGAGAAGCAATGTCTAATCAGAACTAACTCAGAAACCGCACTTACTGATGAACGGGCAAAGCAACATCAATTAGGAGTCGATGGTATTGAATGAACGCGTTTTACACAAAACTAGGCTGAAAATTATCTAACGAAACACCAGAGAACTAGAAGATTAGAAAATAATTTTCACGACAGCTGTCACCTAATCACAACATCAAAAAGTCTGGTAAATATCACGACTACATTCAAATTTCTGCGTGATTCAAAAGTCAGGCCAAGATCATGTCAACCCGTCAAGTGTTCCATGCAATATGGAGATAAGTCTGCATTTCTCTATGTTCATGAGTTGTTGTTGTTGAGACCCAGACCGTTCAACCTACCAGAAAGGTTTAAGGTAACCTTTAGGATGGCCGGGAAGTGCCACCCAATTTAGATCGGAACCCAGTGGGGGAGGCATCCACAGGGATCGTACCCTCCTTCCCGTACCATCAACCTCTCGGAAGGACTTACGGTCCCACATGTTTAACGTGATCTTACTCCGCATGAACACGGCGGCAGTTGTGGCAGCGTGCAAGTATGTTCATGTGTTGAAGACCCAGACCGTCCGACTCGTCAACAAGGACTTGAGCATCAATTTGGACGGCCGGAAGTATGTTCATGTGTGGAGAAGTTACAAATTTGATTTCGGCTTAATAAGGTTAATTTCCACGCTGGTCTCTCAAAGTAAAGTATGTTGTCTCTGAAGTGGAAAAGTCTCTCATTGTTTGAAATTAATTGAGTATTTTGTAATTGATAACAATCATGGTTTTATAAATAATGACACCAATCTGTAATATAATTAAATAAAGAATGGATTTTAAATAACACTAATAGTTTTTAATAAATAGACTATTTGTAATTTATCCTTCAGATACGGTGGGCAAGGATATCATCATTGCAGAAAAATGCAGGGTTATTGCATCTACAACGCAACAATTTAATGAGTATTTTAAAACTAAATGATCACCATATTTATAAATAAATAATAATAATGATAAATATCTCCACATTAAGAGTTTTAATGCCACAATATTGAAAAGCATATTCATGTATACACTGTGTATAAAAATAATTGAAAAATTTTCATATGTTGCGATGAGGTCATCATCAACACTACAATTAATTCTAAATTTATAAAATAAAAATAAGTTGTTATTAAAACTATTGTGCTATTTCAAATAATTCTAGTTGCTATTTCATTTATACAATTCTAGTTGCTATTTCAAATTATTTTAATCTAATTTCTAATCTCTTGTCCGGTATTATTTAATCTAAATTATTTATTTTAGTAACGACATTATATAAAATTAATCATTCTTCATTAAGTAATATTCCAAATTATGATATTCAGCCTTTTCTAAATTATAATTTTTCTAAAACTAAAGAGATCATATTCAATTAGCTCTTTGTTTTCTTCGAAGCGACCATTTTTATTGACAACAATAATTTTTTGCTCAAAGGTTATTCTCTTGTAAATATATTTTTAGACAGGTTTTGTTTCTCAAGGGCACATTGTTCCTCCAAGAACATTCATCCCCAATACTCCTCCAAGGACATTCGTTCAAATTACTCCTTCAAGGGCATTTGTACTTCAATTTAGCCCCATATATGGTGCGCTGATTCCTGCGATATTGCCCTGATGAATCCATGGCAATCGATTGTCAGTCAATGAAATTTTGACATCTTTAGCTACCAATTCCTTTGGAAGATGATTATCGCTAGCAGTAATAGACGCTTGAATTTTTCCTTGAGAGTGTTGTTGCTGTTGAGACCTAAACCGTCCGACCTACCATAAAGGTGTAAGGTAACGACCGGGAAGTGTCACTCAATTTAGACCGGAACCCAGTGGAGGAGGCATCCGCAGGGACCGCACCCTCCTTCCCCTACCACCAACCTCTCGGAAGGACTTACGGACCCACATTCCGTGAGAGTGTTGAAAACCCAGACCGTTCGACACATCCAGTGGACTTGAGCAACTATTTGGACGGCCGGGGGTTCCTTGAGAGTGTGTATGTCTTCAGCGGAAAATCCCAAATTTGGAATTTCCCTGAAGTATTTTATTATTATATTGTGAAGAGTTTCTAAATATACATTTATTAGATTTCTGATATAACGATGTACAATGGTCAATTCTCATTTTGAGTGCTGTAGATAAAGTGATAGCTGAAATTATAATGAATACTATACACACATTTTCTGTAATCAGAAAATTGTTTGTGGAAAAAATCTACTATGCACAACATCTGCTACTTTTTTTTTACTTATTACATATTTCCGAAAATTTGGAGATGCTAAAACGTCATCAACTGCAGAACAAAATATAACAGTGTAATCTGAGGAAAATATATTCAACTTTGATCACAGTCTTCTACAGTATTAGTAAGTGTGAAGTTTATTGCTATAAATAAAATATCTTTTACATCGTAATAAGATCAGTACTGGGTAAGAAATTTCATAAATTTTGAGATGTTTGCAACAGCTGCATGAATTACTTGAGTTCTACTACTTCGTAAATTGATGAAAGATTTTTGTAAAAAATGAATTTAATCTAGATATTTTATTGCCCGTTTTTCACACTCTAAAATATATATCTGTAATGAAGTGCGGGATTTGATTTTATAAATCTGAAAATTTGCAACAATAAAATTGATGATCCATGAGAATTAGTAATATGAAATTGATAAATAGATTAATCTGTTTTGTTGGGTATATAGAACAGAAACATTCTGTTAGAGTTAAAATGGAAATTATAATTCTTTAGATAAAATTTTAAAATTGCAATTAACTATCATACACTATCATTGATCTAATTACTTTGTATAGTTAACAGTTATGCTACTATCTATGCTATGATAGTGCTATCTATACTGATGTAAGACGGCAACTATATTTTACATCAGTGAACAATAATTATGATTTTCCATGATTATAAATTAGGTGTGAACTGTTATTTCATACTCATCTAGGTGCCAAAGTTGTACATAATAAACTAATATTTGGTCTCATTCAACTTCAATAATTTATTTAGATAAATAAGATTTAGATAAATTAGATAATTTATTTAGATTTATTTAGATATTTGATTATCAAAAATAAACCAGTTTTTTAAACAACTTTATACAAAAATTCTTTAAAATTTTCCATGATGGTTACAGATAATGAAGGAAGTTTGGTTCTATTGACTTAATTTATACAATTTTGGCTTTCAATCAAATATTGCATTTTATTTTCCCTGCAATACATGGTGATGTATAGGGAAAGTATTGGAATCATGTCGAAAGACGCAACACGAGTTTTCGACGGATCTACACGTTTTGAGATCTCTAGAATACGAAAAAACTATTTTTAGCAGGACGTTTGTGAGTGTGTCTGTGTGTCTGTCTGTCTGTGCAGATATAGTATCCACTCTAACTAAAAAACTAATTGACTGAATTTCATAAAATTTGGTAGGTACGTCGCTTGTGGGCGAATCTGGTGCTGATTAGTTTTGAGTACAATTCAGAATGAAAGAATCCGCCTATTTTTACGAAATGGCCCGCAAAAGCCTTTATCCATTCTATCTGAAAAACCAACGGACCGAATTTCACAAAATTCGGTAGATAAATCCCTTGTAAATTACCCTGGTGCTGATTAGATTTTAGTACGATTCGAAAACAAATAACCTGCTTTTTTTAGCAAAATGGCACGCAAAAATCGTCGAAATCTAAAATAAAAAACTACTTATGCTCAAATATATCTATTAAATGCTTATTTTATACGTAATTTTTAACGATGAAAAGAATAAGATCAACCCTGTTACACTAGGGCTAGCCGTTCTCGAGATATTTTAGTTTTTCGTATTTTCTCAATGTCATCTTTGAATATAATTTCAGTTAATAAATGAGAACGAAAATTGAATTAATAGTGATTTAAATTTAATTATAATAAAGCGAACGGGGGGGGGGGGTATAGGTCTGCAGGGAAAATCATGTGCTGCCCACATCATATTTTTTATTTTGGTCTCGCTATTTTTCTTGAATTCAGATAAGAATAAAAAAAAATGTTTATTTTTATATGTATGTATTTTTATGTTTCAGACATCCATATGCAGAAAAATTAAATAATTATTAAAATTTTTACATACAACGCATTTATGTACTATTCAAGATTATCTGTCTCACTAAAAGGTCATACCATTATTAAATTTTGCATTTTAATTTGTCTTAATCTTTCCTTAGTGTTTCCGAAGTGTTGTGGTAAAGCTGCATATCTTCATAATTACGTATTAATTAATTCCCCTTAGAAATCATTATTATAACACCATATATTCGCTAATCTGTCTATTTCATTCATCTCTCACCTTCTCAGTCCCAACCCCTGACGTATTAGAGGGGTTCTACTGTCAAGTTCTAACTCTTGACCGAACCCATAAAATCAAGGAAATCTAAACTTTTCCACTAATGACTAACACGAAAATCCTTTCCCATTTATAGTCAGATAATGCACATCGAGCTTCTTTCAAAAATTATTTTCGGAGAAAGTGTTTAAAAAGTCATTTATCGCAAACTATTTCCATATTGAATAAATATTTTAAGATCACAGAAAGAGTGCTCTTCTTTTTTATTCGCCTCATTTTTTCGCATTAAATTTGAAAAAAAAAATCATGTGAAATTTATGAACTTCTAGTGAAATTGATTGATCCTCGCAAATTCTTTTTAGTAAAAAGAAAAATCTTTCTTCGGAAATTTAACAATAAAATTAACATGTACGCCAGAAAACTGGAAAAATCTCGTTTTCCGTTCACATCAGATATGCGCATGGATTTTTACTTTCCCTGCAATACATGGTAATGTATAGGGAAAGTATTGGAATCATGTCGAAAATCGCAACTCGAGTTTTCGACGGATCTACACGTTTCGAGACCTCTAGAATACGAAAAAACTATTTTTAGCGTGACGTCTGTGTGTGTGTCTGTGTGTCTGTCTGTCTGTGTGTCTGTGTGTCTGTCTGTGTGTCTGTCTGTGTGTCTGTCTGTCTGTCTGTGCAGATTTTGTATCCACTCTAACTAAAAAACTAATTGACCAAATTTCATAAAATTTGGTAGGTTAGTCACTTGTGCACGAATCTGGTGCTGATTAGTTTTGGGTATGACTCGGGTTAAAAGAACCCGCCTTTTTTTGCGAAATGGCCCGCAAAAGCTTATATCCACTCTAACTGAAAAACTAATGGACCGAATTTCACAAAATTTGGTAGATAAGTCGCTTGTAGGCCACTCTGGTGCTGATTAGATTTTGGTATAATTCGAAAAAAATAATCTGCCTTTTTTTGCAAATGGCCCGCAAAAATCATCAAAATCTAAACTTAAGAACTACGTATGCTCAAATATAGCCATTAAATACTTGTTTAGTACGTAATTTTTAGCGAAGAAAAGAATAAGACCAACCCCATTATACTAGGACTAGCCGTTCTCGAGATATTTTAGTTTTGAGTATTTTTCCTACACCATTTTTGAAAATAAGTCCAGTTTTGAAATGAGAACGAAAATTGAATTAAAAATTAATTAAATTTAATTTAAATAAATAGAACGTGAATATAAGTCTGCAGGGAAAGTCATGTGCTGCCCACATCAGATTTTTACTTTTCCTGCAATGCATGGTAAGGTATAGGGAAAGTATTGGAATTATGTCGAAAATCACAACTCGGGTTTTCGACGGATCTACACATTTTGACAACTCTAAAATACAAAAAAAATATTTTTTGCGCGACGTCTGTGTGTGTGTGTGTCTGTCTGTCTGTCTGTGTGTCTGTGCAATGCATGTATTCATTCTAACTCAGAAACGTGCCCCCACCCCTCCCGCCATTTTACAAGTGGGCCAAGTCTTTGCGCATAGTGAGCGGATTTTTTACATTCGGGGCACTTTCAGGTAGAGGTTTTAAATATTTTTATTTTTTATTTTTAATTTTGCGGAAGTGGGAAACGTACTTATGTGTGATCATAGACTGAAGCCATTTAATTCCATTCGCGTTTTCATAAGTGCTCAAAATAAAGCATTGGGACTATCAAAATTACGTTGTTTGCGAAAGATATTGGCAATAGCGATTCTCATTTTGTGATTTAAAGATCTTATTCGTATTGTAAAAAATATTTTAGTTAAAAACCGGAAATTGAGTATATCAGGCACTTAATTAAGACGCGGGAAACTCCGGATGATGTTCTAGTAAAATAATATTTCATTTCATATCACTGCATGTCGCTTTATTTCAAAGTTTTCAGACATTTTATTCTAAACATAAATCATTATAAAATAGTTTGAGCAGTTTGATTAGAAATACAGCCAGCAGATAATTTCGGTATTTGAAGCGTAACTATGTTACTATTGCTGCATATGGAATAAAAACTGCATTAATGTAAATCATGAAAAATATATTGTCCGCTATAACTGCAAATTAAAAATTCTTAAAAACGGTGGATTGTATGCAAATAAAACCAATTAAGAAAATTTAGAATATATTTTTCTGCATAGGATAGTATAAACTTGAGTTTTGTTCAACACTTACTAGCTATAACTGGAAAATATTGAAAACAAAAATCCGAGATTTATACATGTTCTGAACAAATTCTTTGATATTAGATTTTTCTTATGATTTATAGCTCAAGTCTCACTTGTATGCAAAGTTTCAATGTCCTACTTTCAGTTCGGGCTATAAATGGATCACTAATTTATTCAGTTTCAGATGTGTTATACAGGTAAGTGAAGCTTGGAGCTGAACAAATCAATCTACATACGAAATCGAAAGTTATCTTCTTCCAGAAATTTTCTGAAAAAATCAGTTACAAGAGAGAAATGTGATAACTCGACAAAGATAATACTATTAAGAAAATATTTTTTTTTACACTAGCAATTTACGCGAAAATCTATTTCCATTTATAGTCACATAATTCACATCCATCAAAAAATTATTTTCGGAGAAAGTGTTTAAAAAGTCATTAATCGCAAACTATTTTTATATTGATTAAATATTTTATTAGCAAAGGGAAAACATTTCCTCTTTGTGTTTTTTTTCCTTTTTCTGTATTAAATTCGAGAAAAATCATTTGAAATTTATGAATTTCCAATGAAATTGATTGATTCTTGTAAATTATTTTTCAAGCAAAGGAAAATCATTTAAATTCCCATATAAACGAGAAAACTGAATAAATATTGTTTTACTTTCGCAGCCGATATGCGTACTATCCTACAATACATAGAATCGTATACATACAGGTCAGTGAGACTAACTGACGAGGGGATGAATTACACAACACAAACTGATGAAGGTAGACATTTAAAACTCTGCATACACTTTCTACTTGAGCTACTAGAGCTGCTCAACTTGAGTAATGAGAAAAAAAAAATAAAATCATAGAATTTTGCTCGAACAATTTATATATCTTGGAATGTTTTGTGACAACATTCTTCTAACTATCACTGAAGAACGGTTAAATACACAAAATTAACTTCTATACTATTCTACGTATAAACAATATCCTGAATTTCATTGCCTAATTCTTTTTGTGTGCAATCAACACTTCTTGAGATATTTTAATTTATAGTTATAGCGATTGATTTTTTCATATTTTATAATTCAATTTTTTATGTAGTTTTTTATTTCATTTGTAATACTGTTCAATTTATTGAAAATATTTTCATCAATGATTGGTTTTTAGATTAAATTATCTAAAAACGTTGATAATAAGGTAACATACAAGATGAAATAGTGTTTTACATACCGCAATTTCTATGTTAACAGAATTATAAAATACGCGTCATTTTTATGCCGTAATTTGAAACTCATGTCGATAATTTGATGTGTCACGTTTTGAGTGAATACTACCTGTATTTTTAGGAGTTAACACTTGCGTGAGAGCAAATAACTAGTTTATTTATAAATTGATTTATAAAATTAATTTACAAAATGAGTCATTTTATAAATATTTATAAAAATATTATTTCTAAATACGTTTAAAAAAGAATGGGCTGCACAACAAAATCGCTAAAATAGTCAAATGAAGCAAACGTGCATAATCTACACAGTTTACAATTGAAATCTCAACCCCATAAACTTGTAGGTGCAGCTTTAAGTATATCAGGCATAGGAAACAGCATAGGCAGTTCAGGCATAGGAAGAGATATGCAAATGATCACAGTTTCGTTACGCATATTGACGTAACACCTTGCCGAACAGCATAACCGCGTCAGGACAAGGAGGAGCGATATCATTGCTCAATTGTGGCGTCATTGGTTTCAGGTTGTAAAAATCATCACAGTATGCTGCGAGTACATCAAAGTACCGCATACGTTCAGTTGCGTCAATGGAACGGCAACAAATTATTGTTTTGGATGAAGGTGGATTGATCCTTCGAAGGATCGCTGAACTGTTGGGTTGTGATGTGAGCACAGTTCAATGGTGTGTATTACGGTTCGTGAGAGACAACGAAACGACATGAAGATTAGGCAGTGGAGCTTCCAGGTGCACCATGCCCCATGAATATCGTATGCTTCTGAGAAGCGGTTGCGCGTGAGCCGTTTACCACAGCAACTGTGTTACAACGACATTTATACCACACTACAGATAACGGGGTTTCGAAGCAAACAATTCAAAATCGTTTGCATGACACAGGACTCCGAGGTAGACGACTTTTTCGAAACCTGGCGTTTTAACGTCTTCACCGGGTACGTCGTCTCCAGTGGTGTCAAATACGACGCAATTGGTCAACAGAATGGCGAAACATGCTGTTTAAGGAACAATCACGATTCTGTTTTGCCATGCCAGATGGTCGTACGGCCGTATGGGGGCACTTTCAACAACGCCATCAGGAAGATTTTTCTATCAGTCGCCACACATTCCTCCTAGGTTATACCATTGTTTGGGGTAGTATAACATTTGGTGGACGAACACTTTTGGTTCACGTTTCTGGCAGTATCACTGCACAGCGATACGTTTCTGGCATTATGAGACCTATGTATAGCCATATCTGTCAACCAGGCATGGACTGCTTTTTCAGCAGAATAATGCGGTTACATATTGCACGGGTAACTATAAATAGTCTGGAAGGTTTTGATACCCTGCCTTGGCCAGCATATTCTCCGAATTTGTCGCCAACTGAGCATATCTGGGTCATCATGGGTCGGCGATTAACAGAACTCCAAATTCCAGCAAACCATGTTCAGTTACAAGTCCAATTGCATGCTGTGTGGACTGCCATCCCTCAGCACACCATTGACCATCTCATTGATGGTATGCCTCGTCGTATTTAATCACGTATAGCCGCTCGCGGTGGGCCTATTCCATATTGATCTAATGAGTACTCATCAGTACTATTGCTTTAATGTCAATAAAGTTCCATGCTTTCATTTTCCAGGTATGATTTTTTGATCACTTGCACATCTCCATGTTACAATTATATTCTGTAAATTCATAACGATACATTAATTTCTTCATGGTGCTGCGATTTCAGTTGTGAACAGTGTATATCATCGTGTCTCAAACCATTGATTATATTGATTCTTCAATTGATCATATTAAATATCCTCATCAGTATTTATTCACGAAGCTGTTAGTTTATAGATGATTTCATATAGAGCATCACATTTCCTATTTTTCTCTAGAGATTTTCTTTTAAACATACCAGAGACCAGCTGGACAAATTCCATCAATTTTGCTACAAAATCCGCCATTTAGGTCATACTAAAGTCTGCATAGGAAATAATACTTGTACAAGAAATTAGGCCAATCAGATGACGAGATACATACGTCATAAAAATATTCACTCCCATTCGTCCGCCTATAGCACTTACGTTCTGAATGTCTCCAACCACATAACTATCCTAATGAGTATTGATAATTACTACCAACACAGAGCAAATAACCACCCTGTCATAAAATACAATTAATTCACAATACTCTAGACCCCATAACAAAACATACCTATCCCACGAACAGTGAAAATTACTTTTAAAACAAAGTTAATAATTTCTAAAGGAAGCAGGGATTAACACAGAAATTTAACTTAATTTTTCTGGGTAATGAGTATTTGTGAATTTAAATGTATTTACCAAAAGTCGCCAGATTGGCAATATTACATGAAAATTGTCGCCAAATATGTCTATATGTGGAGGGGCTTTTCGCAAACAGAGGGGCTTTTCGCATTTAAGTTGTTTTACAAAGAAAATATTTTTCTGATAAGACATTGATTTGCGAATAAATATAACACTATTTTGCGCTGGATAAAATCGCCAAACTATTTTTCTAACAAATTTTATTTTTTTAAATTTTAAGAACGTTTATTGTTAGTACGTGACAACAGCTCAGATACGACAATATATATTGCTTGTGTAAGGTTTTTTTTTTTCAAAAATAAGACCCGGACACGAAAATGAAATAATAAAAGAAATATGAAAAATGCCATATCAACACATTTTAGAGAAATAATTTTTCATTCTAGAGCATCTTTGAATTGTTAGCGAAAACGTGACATCCATTTGATAGCATGTTTTCATTTTTATGTTTCTGCACTTTTTTTCTCTTTTTGGAAAGTTTCAACGGATATATAGATTTTTAAATGTTTTTAATATCTGCTGAAAGATGATAAAGTAATTTTGACGTTGTGTGGAATTTTAGTTCCTGTGGCTTTATAAAAGCATGCTGGTGTGAAGAGTTTTATATCATTATTTTTATATCATCACTGATTTATAAACGAGTTATCGCAGAATATTATGATTTTGTTTACGAAATGTATTATTTAATAAAATAAATAGTAATGCAAAAAAATTAGATTTTTTAATTCAATGTTAAAAATAAAATAAAAAGTACTTCTAGTCTAGTCAGGCAAACACCAACGCAAGATCCCAAATTAAAATATTTCTGTATCGTCAATAAAATATATTTTTATAGTGGTTATTCGCATTAATTACGATATTATCATTTTTAAAAATTATTTTGAAGCTTAGTTACTCAAATTTCGGCTTTTCACTCAGATAATATATGTTTTTCTTTTTTAAATTTCACACTGTATTTTAGAAAATGTATAATTGTAGGAAGCTACATTAGGAAGTGATTCGCAGTGAGAGTCATGAAATCAATTTTTATTTTCATCGCAGCACAGAGAAATGTGGCATCTTGTACTTTTAGAGGTTATTCGAGTTAATTATGATATTATTATTTTTAAAAATTATTTTGAAGCTTAATTACTCAAATTTCGGCTTTTCACTCAGATAATATATGTTTTTCTTTTTCAAATTTCACACTGTATTTTAGAAAATGTATAATTGCAAGAAGCTACATTAGGAAGTGATTCGCAGTGATAGTCATGAAATCAATTTTTATTTTCATCGCAGCACAGAGAAATATGGCATCTTGTACTTTTAGAAGTTATTCGCGTTAATTATGATATCATTATTTTTAAAAATTATTTTGAAGCTTAATTACTCAAATTTCGGCTTTTCACTCAGATAATATATGTTTTTCTTTTTAAAATTTCGCACTGTATTTCAGAAAATGTATAACTGTAGGAAGCTACATTGGGAAGTGATTCGCAGTGAAAGTCATGAAATCAACGTTTATTTTCATCGCAGCACAGAGAAATATGGCATCTTGTACTTTTAGAGGTTATTCGCGCTAATTATGATATTGTTATTTTAAAAATTATGCTGAAGCTTAGTTACTCAAATTTCTGCTTTTTTTAATCAGATAATATATGTTTTCCTTTTTCAAATTTCACACTGTATTTTAGAAAATGTATAATTGTAGGAAGCTACATTAGGAAGTGAGTCGCAGTGATAGTCACAAACTCAATTTTTTTTTCATCTCGGCACAGAGAAATATTGTATCTTGTACATTTAGCGTGTTGTTTAGATTTTAGTTCTTTTATTGTTGAAAACTCTCATCTGTCCTCTTGATATTCCAAATTCTGGCCAGTGGCAACTTTTATTTCCAAAGCGGATGTGTTTCGACACTAAAAAAGTTTCGTTATTCGTTTTACAGAACATATAGAAGTATTTGGGGAATAAATTAGTTCGCTACAGTTTATTGGTGGAGTGAGGTTAATGCAAGATGGCCCAATGGAACTTTTAAGTCCCTAAATGTTATCCTTTGTGTTTGCTTTTATGTTTTTGCTTATGGACATTTATTATTATGTTAGCAATGGACATTTATCATATATAAATGTATAACAAAGAAAGAAACAATCTTGACTTATTTAAACAATGAGGGAATAAACTAAAACTGTAAATCGGCTCAAAACGGAAATACATGGGCGATTTGATTTGATCACTGCTGCAGAAATCTCGTTATAATGCACACGTCTGTCATTTAGTGAATTTTCTCAAAACTACAATTTGGGACATAGAAGTCCTAACAATGAATGTGATTATAAATTTTTATATAATGGTAAGCAAGGGACTCTAAAGGAACTGGACTTTTAAGTCCCATTCATTCCTAAAAGGTTAAAGCAGTAGATTCAGTCAAGTACTAAAAATCATTTAATCCACATTATAAATAATACTTGCTATGTATTCAAAATAAAATGTATAGTAATTAAAGTTAGAGTTTCAAAAAGTTCAATAATTTAGTATTTATGAAGTCATACTTTTTCTAATTCTCTGGTATAAATTTTACAACATATTTGAAAATAAGATCGCGAAAGTTTATTTTTCTTGATTCAAAAAACTTTTACTATTAAATGTAAAAAATGAAACTGCATAAGTTCGTCATATGATATGGATATTAAATTATGCAGAAGATCAATCCTATCCGCAAGCCTGCAGTACTTCCGCTCCTAAATTTCTCGGATACACGCGAACCACGAACCTATCACGATTAAAATTATTATTTTATGTACGACCCCTCTTGAATCATAATGAATATATCCCCCGTCACAAAACACATATAATTGACTACATCCGTGATCATCTAACTAAACATCTTCCAAACTACCTAGAAACAATTTAATCGGGCACAAATAAAATTTGTTAAAATAAATCAACATAATTTTTTTTAGAATATGTCAAAATTTTCAAAATTAAGAAGTCATTTTATATTTTAAATCATTTTTTCTTGTAGAAGAAAAACACCTTGAATTGAGACAAACAGATTATAACAATCCATGTTACAATTAAATGTTTTGATACTGGAAATATGGTTTGCAGTTGATTAAAATTATTTTTAAATAAATAAATAACAGATCAGGTGACTTGCGTGATAAAATTTATTATATACTGAAATGAAAGCTGCAAAAATTACTCCGAAACAGAAGTTTGGTTGCAAATCGTACACAAAATCAATAAAAAAATGTGTCTTTATTGATTAAAATTTAGTTTATTACCTAATATTTAACAACATATTATTATGTTAATTAGAATTTCGCTTGATTAATTATTAAACTCCTAATATATATAATGTATAAGAAAATTATTGTGACGGGATCGAAAATTCGAATTCGAGTTTTCGACGGAAGATCACGTTTCAAGTATCCCTGATCACGAAACAAACATATTTGAGGTGATGTGTGTGTCTGTGTGTGTCTCAGTGAGTCTGTAGAGACGATATCTCACGAACAAATAGAGCGATTCGAATGAAGTTTGGTACACAATCACAACCTGTGAATATTGGAAGCCTATTGTTTTATACGTAATCGAATGTTCAAAACCCCCTAAATTTTCGAGTGAAATTTGAAAAAATCATCAAAAAATTGAAACCTTAAATGAAGTTACGCAAATAGTCATTTCTTCCTTCCGTAATGTTTCCTTAGAAAACAATTGACATAAACTTTATCACGCTAGCATGAACCGTTCTCGAGATATTGCACATTTTAAAAATAATTTTACCAAAAAATCCCATAAATTAAAATATATATATATTAACTGTTGTGAAACATGTTCCTTTTCATATGTAATATCATGCGATAAATTTGGTGACATCATTTTCGTGGATCTAGCTCGTTCCATTTATGAGAAAATATACTTTGAGAAATACTTTTGTATTTGAACGCCAATAGTTATTTATCTGCTATAAGAATTACTTATTTCCCTGGCCATAACGCTTGGTAAGATTTTGGCGCCGAATTTGGAGGAATGTCGCCAACTTGGCGACTTTTTTAATGTTGCCAAATTAACAAAAATCTCGCCAAATGGATAAAGATGACACTAAATCAATGAAAATGACGACCCATTGTTGAAAATTCTATATCTTGGAAAGAATATAGATACCTACTATAAGAAAAACCTGTTTTTTATTGTAAAAGTAGTAAATTCATTGCATTATATAAGGAAAGTCATGTGTTGTCCACATCAGATTTTTTTTGTTAATATTATGTAATTTACTTATAAAGAGACAATGAAAGAGATAAACTTCATTTTCCAAGATATTGAATTTTTACAAATATTCAGAATTTTTTTTTCTAGATATATATCAATTTGGCGACTTTTCCAAATACTCGCCAAAATTTTCACCAAGATCGTAAATTTCGTAGAAAGTTTCAAAAATAATTTTCTCCATAGAATTAACATGGTTGACTTTGACCTGAATTATTTCAGTTCACAAATCGAATTTATGATTCGGACTTCATTACGAGCTGTAACTTGGCTGTGTGTTTTATACATGTTCTAAATTTCTTATAACTCGTTCAAATTAAAGCTTTCAAATATACAGGCTGCAGCAACGGCGTCCATTTTTACCCCCAGCTGAATCGATGACCGTGCATGTCAGAAAGAGCGTTATTCTATTTCTCAGGATATCGAAGGAATCTAAATGTTCTAGACATCTTTCTTAAACGATTGGTACAAATTTTTGGCAGCAGAAGCGCCCATTTTACGACTAAATAGCGCATCAAATATCAATCATGTAATATGTACGCGCCATTGAAATAGCACAGGCAGACGACAGCTGATTGGACCGGTTTGGGTAGAAATGGCGGTTGCTTCAGCCTGAATATTTAGTAACCGTAATTCAAATAATTGCTGAGAAACAATGTGAATAACAGAAATGTATTTGAGTTAATTAAAGAAAGATACTCTCGGATATCACTAGGCTTCAACTTAGTTACGAGGTATGTCCAGTAATGATCATTATTAAAGAATATTCTAGTATTAAAATGATGGAACTTAGCAAAGCCATATTTTATGAACACACTTTCTTTGAGACAATTTTCTTGCACTTTTCAATATATATTAACGGGGTTTTAAATAATAAAGTAATGTTCTCTAAATATATCAAAAAAAGTTCAACACGCTGTGCAACAAAAGTCATGCTTTGTCTACATCAGATTTTTCATTATTTCCCTCATGTTTGATTTCAGTTAGCATGTATCTAAAATTTTATTTGACAAAATAGCTTTTAAACAGGGAGAATTACGCGATTTGTATGTATGTATGGAACATAAAAATTGTCTTCGCCTATATGCAACTTTTCCTTTCTGTGAACTTTACAAGCTACATATTGAAAGCGAGTTTTTTAATTTTTTTTTGTGCTATTTCCTTCGAACTTTTAACGGAAACTGAAAATAGTTTTTCCAGACAGTGAATAAGACACAGAAAATTCATTGTTACGAATAAAGTCAGGCGAAAATCTTTCTGACAGCAAGAAACAATTTTTACCACTTCAACAAAGTAACATGAAAGCAAGAAATGTTTGAGTTACAAGGCGAAAATTTAATGACATATTAAATGTGCAAATGCGTTTTATTTTGTTTGTCTTGTGCCATTTAGGTAGTTTTATGTACTTCAGTCTAAACCATTATTGTAGGAAAGATGCCTGAAAATATTTGTGCGGTTATATTTTACCAAAATTTCCAATAGTGGTACTTTACAAAGTTATTCCTCTAATATTGATGTTAATAATAGTAACAAATTCAGTATCGGGTAATATTTCCCCATATTGACTATATATCATGTGTCAATATCACATCAATCTCTGCATACAGTGTATATACACAGTTCCGAAGAAGGAAGTTTTGCACTTTTTAAGCACTTTGGTGCAAATTTAGGTAGTTTTAAAGTCCTTAAAAATCAAAACTAGGAATTAAGCTGTTTTAAGGTCCTTTAAGGACCACAAGCGCAATGAATTTAACACAATAAAGCACATGTATAAAATTTAGCACAATAAAGCACATGTATAAAATTAAAAGTTGTCCAGTCTGTTTGATGCACGAATTTATAATTTTTGGCTCTTTCAGTATTCAAGATGATTTGGATTCTTTAAAACAAGAAAGATCAATCATGCATAACGCATTGATTATGAAACACTTTCAAACATCAATGCAATTTTATTTAAACATATCTAAAATGGGATACATTCCTCGGTAATATTTTTAAAATTATCACAATACTACATTAATTTATTATATTTGAAAACTTAAAACTTCATCGAAAAAAATTAACTTCATTCAAATGACGGAATTGAAATATAAATTGCCTGGTTTAAACATCTCTAAAATGCGATACATTCCTCGGTAATATTTTTAAAATTATCATAACACTACAATGATTTATTGCATTTGAAAACTTCATCAAAAACAAATGAAATTTATTCAAATGACGTCATCGAAATATAACACGCCTGTCTCTCTCTATAAAAGCAGAATTTCATTCATCACAATACTATAATAATTCATTTTATTTAAAAACTTAAGACCATGGAGGTACAAGTAATTTAACTCTATGCTTAAAAATTCGTCTTCTTCTCTGTGCAAAATCAATGAATGTTTCATTCATATCAGTTATATTGCAGACTCCATGAACTACATAATTTTGCGTTAATGAAATGCAGCAATTCTTATACAACTCATTATACATCTTTTGATGTTTCCATTTACTATAAGTGAAAATTAGGCTTCGTTGTAGAAATAATCAAAGTTCGATGTTCATTTAAACTGAAATATATTGCAATTGCTTTGTTTCAGTATGTAGATGTACATAATTTATTCAAAAATAAAGCTGTTTTAGGACGGATAGAACACTAAATATGAATTAAGAAGAACTTTAAAAATCACGATTTTGACAGAAGATGGATGCTATATTTTATTTTGAAGTGGGTCACGTGATATCTTCATATAATGGTCACATGATCTCTTCATATGAAGGGTGTAATTATTAATTTAATTTTTATTTAAAAAAACTAAATATATTTTGCTGAAATTTTTTTTATATATTTTATATGATAATTTGAATATTTTCTAAAACTTTCGAAGCAATTTGTGAATTTTAAATTCGCTTAAAAAATGTTTAAAATATGAAGTTCCATAGGGTTCAATGTATTACATTTCTTCAACCCGGGTTTAATCCAATATTAATTGGGTGATATTATTCATTTATATTTCCATATGTTCCACAGTTCCGTATGTTCATTTTGATAAAGTCATTTTTACGGCAGCTATCGGGCTAAAGGACAGACAGATAGACAGAATGTCTATAAAAACAAAGTCATAAACACTTTCCAACTGTGTTGTAAAGTGTTAAAAACGACAAGCAAAAATTGGCTATTACTAAAAGTCTTTAATACACAAAAATTTACATCTATAGCGCTTTCGGGCGTTACTTATGCTCTTCATCAGTGGCAAAGTGAAAATAGGTGGCGAACATGAACTTATATACACAGGCCACAACCGTGAGACAAAATTTGAATATTAATCATTTTGCATTTTAAATACGATATATTTAAAAACATAATTTAATTATAAAATAAAAAAAAGTCAGAAATTACAGGGTAACTGATAACAATATCTACAAAAGCAAAAGAAAACAGGTACTAAATATCCATAAAATTATATAATGGTTTTACAAGCTGTGAGTCGATTATCACCTGTTTTCTTTTTTGTATTTTATAATTAAATTATGTGTTTAAATGTAAGTTATTTAAAATGTAAAATGATTAATATGCAATGTAAGTTATTTAAAATGTAAAATGATTAATATGCAATGTAAGTTATTTAAAATGTAAAATGATTTATATGCAATGTAAGTTATTTAAAATGTAAAATGATTAATATGCAATGTAAGTTATTTAAAATGTAAAATGATTAATATGCAATGTAAGTTATTTAAAATGTAAAATGATTTATATGCAATGTAAGTTATTTAAAATGTAAAATGATTAATATGCAATGTAAGTTATTTAAAATGTAAAATGATTAATATGCAATGTAAGTTATTTAAAATGTAAAATGATTAATATGCAATGTAAGTTATTTAAAATGTAAAATGATTAATATGCAATTTTTATCTCGCTGTCTGTGTATTTTCATGTTCGCCACCTATTTTCACTTTGCCACTGAAGAAGGGCATAATGCACTAAGGCGCTATGGTTGTGAATTTTTGTACGTCGTGGATTGAGACTTAAATTAAAGACAAAATTTTTGGTTGTCTTTATTTTGTAAAGTGTTGATGATTTGTCGTGTTTTACATACAATTTCATTTTATGATTTGGATATGTCAAAGATTTGTTTAAAATAGAAGTTAGTTATAAATACCAATGACATATCCGTTCCATATTTAGTTCAATATCACAGAATCATTCAATGCTCCAAAAGTCTAAAATAAGTGAGAATTGTATACTCTATATGTACATTTGTGTATTACATAATGCTTTTTATTTTATCACAGTGAAATTTATGTAAGAGTTGATTTTTTGAAGTTAAAATCTCGGAATTGCGGTATTTCGCTCAATTCGTCAATATGTCCGTCATCATAGCCACATATATCGTACTACTACTACATGCAGCATGCATTATTTGAGAATTTGTTTCATGGACAGAACACTTTCAATGCACAGTAAAATATTTCATAGAGGTTTTACTCGCGACAGACATAATATTAAATATGTGGAAGTGTATCTCCCAAGTACTTTTATTAAAATAGCGTAAAGATCAACTTTATCTCCTTAAATAAAATTGAAAAACCTGTTTATTTAGTTCTTCGTTTGCTTGTCTGTTCAACATACAAATCTACAATTTTTGATGAATTATTTTCAAATTTGGTACGACTGTTCTCTATTTCACTGTGGATAATTCAGTCCATACGTTTATTATTTATAAGAGAAAGGATTACTGAAATATTAAAAAAAAAGCGAAAAGTTAAAACTTCCATATAAAAAGCACCAAACAGATATTTTTTTAGAATTTATTTGAAGAAAAATTATATCATATTACTTAGAAACAAAATTTAATGAAATGTATTTATAGGATAGGCAATTTTTATTAATTAGACTATTGAAAAAATACAAGAACTGTTATAAAAATGAATTTTAAGAACAAGAAATATCAACTATGCTGAAAACATTGATTATGAAACAATTTACAACTGAAATGCTATTTTATTTAAACATCTCTAAATAACATGTGATCTATTCAGCGCTGATATTCTTAAATTATCACACTACTACAGTAATTTGTGATACTTGAAAACTTTAAACTTGATCGAGAAAGAAAATGCTAGTTAAAGAAAATGAATTGTATTCAAATGACGTCATGGAAATATGAATCGTCTGCTTCTCTATGTAAAATCAAAGAATATTTCATTCAATTCTCTAATATTCTAGACCCCAGAGTAAATAATTTTGCGTAAAAAAATTATTCAGCAATTCTTATGCAACTCACCTTACAATCGCTGGATTTGTGTACATTCTGTATGCTATATTATAGCATTAAATTTAGGTTTCGTTGTAGAAATAATCGAACTTTATCTTTTATTATTATCTTTGATTAATAATTATTTTTACAATAATTTTGATTTTAAATGACCATTAAAGCGGTTTTCTGACGGATGCAACACTAAATATACATTTAAAAAATCTTCAGGCATCACCATTTGGTTCCTATACGACGGAAAAAAATGGATGTCACATGTTTGCAATGAGTCACGGGATCTCTTCATATATCATGGGTGTAATTATTATTTCAATTTTTATTTAACAAACTACCAAACATATTTTTTTGAAATTTTCTTCCCTCATTTTATTTGCTAATTAGAATATTTTCTAAAATTTTCAATGTAATTTGTGAATTTTAACATTGATTAAAAAATGTATTAAAAATTAAGTCCCATTGAGTTTGTATTTCATTAAACTCGGGTTAAATCCCAAACTAATTGGGTGATATTCTTCATTTTCCTTCCCACATGTCCCAAAAACCGTCTCAGCAAAATACTGGAATTTCAATTTGATAATGTCATTTTACGGCAGATGTCGGGCAAACGGACAGACAGAATGAACAAAGTCATAAATACTGTTCAACTATGTTGGAAAGCGTTAATAAACGGTGTTAAATTTTTCATTGAGTTTTATTACGGCTTCCGGATGTAAGATAACAGAAATTAATAACTTCTTCAATTTAAAGTTATCCGTTTTACTTCGACAAATATTTTTCAATATACAAAATTATACTCATACAAATTCTATTGTTTAACTAATTGTTTTGCAGATGTCTACCTCTTTAACATCTTTATTTTGGCGTATGTCGAAACAAGCAACTTCGCAACATTTTTTTGTAAATTGGTTTACCAATGAGTCAAATATATTTTATGTATTGATCTGTTTGTACAGATAACGTTGTATACCAAGAACAGAGATTCTTATATTTTCTTAGGGAAAGTAAATTTAAAAATAGTGTAAAAAATAGTTTAACAGCATTTTTCGAAGAATAATATGATTTAGAATGCTACAACAATGTGCATTTACATAATTTACTCACCAGAAACACTGGGTATAATTGCTAAAAAGTAAATTATTCTAAAGTAGAAGAGATTATTCAAATTCCGCAAAAAATATCCTTCCTCTTATTTGCAAATTTTCCTTTTTCAATAACTTTTCACGCTACGTATTGAAAAGTTTCTTTCGTTATTTCCTTTGAACTTTTAGCGGAAACTCGAAATGGCTTTCTCAATCTTTGAATAAGATATAGAAAATGCATTGTTATGTGTATAAATTCAAAATAAAATATTTCTTGTAAATGGATACGCATTTTACCTATTTAGCACAGTAACATGGAACAAAGGAATGTTAGAGAATAAGTTAAGAATCCGAAAATAAAATAGAATAATTTTTTACATAGTTTCAAACATTACCATTCATACTCGAGTCAATTAGACTTTTATACATAACATATGCATATAAATTTTATTTACGATGGCATATGAATGCTTCACCTAAAGAGGACTTCATTTTAATTTATATCATATATATATATGTATATATATATATATATATATATATATATATATATATATATATATATCAGTTAACACCTACAGTACTACAGATTCAATTTAGATCTAACATTTGTAAATTTGCGCATATGCAGCAAATATTTTAGAATGTGTCAATAATAACAAGAAAGATCAATCATACATAAGCATTGGTTACGAAACACTTTCCAACTGACATGCAATTTCATTAAAAAAATTCTGAACTGTGATACATTTAGTGGTGATATCTCTTTTGCATTATCACAGTACTACAGTAATTCATTATACTTAAATATTTAAAACTGTATCGAAATATAAATCATCTAATTCTCTATGCAAAATCAATGAATATTTCATTCATATAACTTGTATTCCAGACTCCAGAGCTAAATAATTTTGTGTGAAAAAAATTCAGCAATTCTTATGTAACTCACCTTACAATCGCTTGAGATATTTTGAGATATTTGCATTCTGCATAAGTTAAAATTAGGTTCCGTTGAAGAAATAATAAAAGTTTAGGGATCGTTTAAAATCACAACTATTGTAATTGCATAGGCACGGAATTTAGATATACAGATAATACGCAGATACACAAAATATATGTGTGTTTGTGTGTGTGTATGTATTCAAAGTATTGGAACCGTGCCAAAGATCGGAACTCGAATTTTCGAAGGAACTACACGTTTTGGGACTTCTAGAACACGAAAACACTATTTTTAGGAAGACGTCTGTGTGTGTAAGGGTGTATCTGTGTATGTTTCTGTGTGTCGGTGAGGATATTACATCCACTCTAATTGAAAAACTAATGGACCGAATTTCATAAAATTTGGTAGGTATGTTTTTGTGGGAAATCCGGATATTCATTAGATTATAGTACGATTCGTAATAAAAGAATCTGCCTTCTTTGCGAAATGGCCGGCAGAAATTGCCTTTATCCACTCTAGCTAAAAACTAGTGGAACAAATTTAACAAAATGTGGTGTATAATATTTCAATAACCTACAAGTGATTTATATACCAAATTTAACAAAATTTGGTATATAAATCATTTGTAGGCTATTCTAGTACGATTCGGGAAAAAGGAACGGGCTATTTTTGGACATGGCCCGCAAATATAGTTAAATATGAAAATAAGAGACTACGTGTGCTCAATTATATCAGTTAAATTAGTATTTTATACGTGATTTTTGACAACAAAAAGAATAAGACTAACCCCATTACTCTAGGACTAGCCGTTCTTGAGATATTCTAGTTTTTTCGCGTTTTCGCTCCGCCACCTTTGACAATAAGTTCAGCTAACAAATGAGAACCAAATTTGAGTTTAACGTGCAAATTCAATGCCATTTAAAATACTTATGGCTGTTATTTTGTGCAGATAAACTTAAATTATTATTGGAGAAATAAAGAGAACGTGAATATGAGTCTGCAAGGAAATACATGTGCTGCCCACATCAGAATTTTTAACAATATTACAACAATGATTTATAGAAGTGAACGAGGATTATTTGCAGGCCATTTCGAAAAAAATGTATGATCTATATTTAAAGTTCCACCAAATTTTTGTAGAATAAAATGTTCAACAAATTTAAGCTGTGTACCAAATTTTAACTCTTTAGGACGTAGGAAAGTGCATTGAAAATGCCATCAAATAAGTACATATATCATGAAGACTAATATAAATTTAAAAAAAAATTGAAAAATTGTTATCTACCAAATTTCTTTAAATATGTGAAGCCTTTCTCATATGCAAAATGATTAAACTCTTGGAAAGATACTTATTATATAGTATATTTCTTTTTTATTTCTGGAGGATATCCGAAAAGTCAGAATTTAATTGCATTTGGTTTTTTTCCCTATATTAAATAATTTTTAATTAAAGAACTACTTAATATATTTTAAATTTTTTTTATATATTTTATGGGATAATGTGAATATTTCCTAAAACTTTCGAAGCAATTTGAGAATTTTAAATTTGCTTAAAAAATGTTTGAAAAATTAGGTCCCATAAGGTTCAATGTATTTCATTTTTTCAACCCGGGTTCAATAAAAAACTAATTGGGAGATATTATTTATTTATATTCCCATAGGTCCCACAGATCGTCTGAAATACATACTAAAATTTCATTTTGATAAAGTCATTTTACGGCAGTTATCGTGCTAACAGACAGACAGACAGAATGAACCAAGTCATAAACACTTTTCAACTATGTTGTAAAGTGTTAAAAAAGATACAATTAAAAATTAAATAAAAATAATAAGACTAATTTAAAACATGCTCCGTGTATTACCCTGGTTCAAAAACAATACGGAGGAAAATTAAGTAAAGAGGATATGAAAGGATATATCAGACTAAAGGAAAACAATGATACCATATAAGACAAAATGATCTTAATTTTAAATTTCAGTAATACACATGAATTTATCAATATTCAAGAGCGATGCGTAAAAATCAAGTTCAAACATCAAAGGATTATCAAAATCTGGAGGCTCAATATATTAAAATGGCAAAAGATAACAAAAAATAAGAGAAAAGATACAATCCGAAAATATGTAGTTGGATAGAACTTCTGTAGATCCAGTTTTTCAAGGATCTTTGCATCCACAGAGGTTCCAAATGTGTTCCTTGTACATTGGCGATATTCTGCAACCCATTGTTCGGCCTATTTCTCTCAAACCGTTCAGGTTCCATTTACCTAAACAATAAATGGAACCAACATACATTGTTTTTTATCCGAAATTCATTGTTTCGGAACACCTGATAGCCCGGCATGCCTCTCGAACCGCTATCGGGTTCATTCGGCTATACCGAGGAACATTTACTGTTGTTGTTGTTGAGGAGACCCAGACCGTCCGATCTACCAGAAAGGTGTAAGGTAACTGTTTGGACGGCCGGGAAGTACCACCCAATTTAGACTGGAACCCAGTGGGGAGGGCATCTACAGGGACCGTACCCTCCTTCCCCTACCGCCAACCTCTCGGAAGGACTTACGAACCCACATGTTTAACGTGATCGTACTCCGCGTGAACACTTTGGCAGTGGCGGGAATCAAACCCGGGCCTACCGAGTGCAAATCCCGCGCGCTAACCACTGGGCTACCGCGTCCGGTACATTTTCTGTAACAGATTAAATGTTTTTATATGGAGATTTATGTTCATTGAAGTTTAGATGTTTTCCATGTATAGTACAGTGTAATTCACTCTGTACAATGCTCTAGACAAAAATATCACATGTATTGTCAAATTTTTATTATAAATGAATTTTTCCCGTTGTGCACTATATTTATCCGCTATCTTAACTTTCAGAATCTCCCCTTATAGGCAAGTTCTACAAAATCTGATTCATGTGTACTTTTAATCTGAAATAATTGGGCAATAGTGTTAAGTTACTACGAGCAGTTCTCCAGATTATAAATTTTACCCGTTCAAAGATAGAATGATATGTTGGATGATATGTCGGCTTGAATGATATGTTGAATGATATGTCGGCCTGATCGCACATTTCCTGGAAAATTGCTGAACAGACTGCAATGAGTGTTATCGATAAGCCGAGTCATGTTAAGATCCTAAAGATTAATAAGGCCCATCTTCGTTGTTGTTCTCCTACAAAATAGAAATTTGGAAGTTTAAAAGTAAAGTCACGTGTTGGAAACATCAGAGATTTTTTAACACAGACAATAGCAATTCAATGGTGATAAATTAACCCTTGACAACTAGGAGCATTTTAATTCAGATTAAAGTTTTTTTCAGAAAATCCTTTCTTGAAAAGTTGTTTAAACATGACACTTTATCAAAATATAAAAAGTTGAAGAAGCTTTTTTTTCTCAAGTCTGTCCAAACACTCTTTTCCCCCCTTTTGTTTCGTTTTCACTTTTTCTTTGTTCCGTGCCGTTCCATTTATATTGTTTAACAACTTGTCAAAGAAGGCAATTAACACATTTTAAGATGTTTTCAGAAAAAGCAGTTTCTTTTATCTGAAGTTAAAATGACAGACATTTTGACCTCTTAATACGCACTGGAAAGTAATACATGGTAGCAAAATTGATACTTTATATACAACGGCTTTTTTTAAATTAAAATTTTAAATGCGAAAGACGTTATATTACATTCTAGGAATTAGATTTTTAAATACTTTCTTATAAGAAGTATAGGTATAAATAAAAAAAATTCAGGGAATAAAGTTTAAATATTTCTTACCAGAAGATGTCATTTTGTTGGTCGCGTAGCGAGAAATATAAGCGACCCACAGATACAAAATTTTATAAAGTGATATTTCAGGTGACGTCAGGTCAAAAGACATTTCGGAGTGATTTTTAAAAGTTTGAATTAGTTTTAGTTATATTATATTAATTTACCACCAATTGCTGATCGCATCATCACACCAATAGGAGTGTAGTGACAAATGGTCTTAAAATATCGCTATTTTATTCCATTTGGTCTGACATCTTCTGTATTCGATGTGGGTATGAGTGACTCTTAGTCACAGGAACCCTATAATAATACGTCTTAATCTTTAATCTTTAATCGCCGCAGGCTAGGAACCGACCCAATAGGTTTGCAGCTCTATATAACCCTCATCGTGAAATGCAGTGACTGTGCGACGGTGAGCAAGAAAATAGAAAATGCTTGTATGAGATAGAAACTGTGTACAAGAGAAAGAACTCTACTACT
This sequence comes from Amaurobius ferox, assembly GCA_951213105.1. Classification (NCBI taxonomy): domain Eukaryota; kingdom Metazoa; phylum Arthropoda; class Arachnida; order Araneae; family Amaurobiidae; genus Amaurobius; species Amaurobius ferox. The sequence continues at coordinate 137,988,971 of OX578151.1, forward strand.
GTGACCATGGAAAAAATCTGATGTGGGCAACACATGACTTTCCTTATATAATGTAATGAATTTACTACTTTTACAGTAAAAAAATAGGTTTTTCTTATAGTAGATACTAATATTCTCTCCAAGACATTAAATTTTCAACAATTAGTCGTCATTTTCATTGATTTAGTGTCATTTTTATCCATTTGGCGAAATTTTCGTTAATTTGGCAACATTCCAAAAAGTCGCCAAGTTGGCGACATTCCGCCCAATACGTCGTCAAAATCTCGCCAAGCGTTATGCACTAAGAAATAAGTTATTCTTACAGTAGATAAATGACTATTGGCGTTCAAATACAAAAGTGTTACTCAGAGTATCTTTTATCATGAATGGAACGAGCTAGATCCACGAGAATGATGTCACCCAATTTATCGCATGGTATTACATATGAAAAGTGAACATGTTTATCAATAGGAAATATTTTTTTTTATTTTATATAACTTTTTGATATTTTTTTTAATGTACAATATCTCGAGAACGGCTCATGTTAGCGTTCTAAAATTTATGTCAATCGTTTTCTAATGAAAAATTACATAAGAAATGTCTATTTGCGTAACTTTATTAGCGGTTTTGATTTTTTGACGATATTTTCAAAATTTCATTCGAAAATTTAGGGGGGTTCTGAACATTTGATCGCGTATAAAAACAATAGGTGTTCAAAACAACTTCTAGTGTTGACGGATTGTGATTTTTGTACCAAATTTGGTTCAAATAGGTCCATTCGTTCGTCAGTTATCGTCTCCACAGGCCCACTGACACACACACACACACACTCACTCACACACATACTTTCACACACACACACACACTTTTACACGCAGACATCACTTCAAAATGTTTGATTCGTGATCAGGGATGCTTGAAACGTGCTCTCCCGTCGAAAACTCGAATTCGAATTTTCGACCCCTTCACAATACTTTCCTTATACATTATGTATATAAGGAAAGTAAAAATACGAAAATACAACAAATCATATGAATACCTGATGACTTATGAATACAGAAAAAATATTGACACTCCTATAGGACATTCATACTTTTTTGTGACATATAAACACATGTGACGCATAAACAATTTCAAACACATATAAATAATATAGAAAGTAATTAAAAAAAGATTTTGCTGACACATTTGAATGCGAACACCATAAAACAAATCAATATATGTACAGTCGTTAAACAATAGATACTTATAAGCCAATAACTGCCTGTATGTTCATGAAAGTCGAAAGATGCAGATACTTATGTGTACACGCACTTTCTCGTATATATAGTTCAGAATATGTTATGAAAAATTAAACTCTCTGTTGGATAAATGGTCACACTCATATAAACGCGGAAGCAAAAGCACACAGTATGAGTTTGTACAAATAAAGTATAATACAAATTAGTATATATGGTAGCAAATTAGTATATATGGAGCAAATTGTGGTACTGATATTATATTCTATTGCAATTTTGTGCGATTTTCTTACAAATTAGTTCTTTCGCAGCCGAGAATATTGTCACAAAGATTACATCTTAACATCATAGGAAATACTGAAAAACGAGCTTGTCAACGAGTTTGAAACCTAGACCATAGGATAATTTCTTCATAGTGAAATTAACGGAAATATGAATATTTATAGAATTTATCTATTTATTTTTGCACATCGGCTAAATTGAAGATTCACACGATTTTGACTTTTGGCAATAAAATGAAGTTAGATCTTCGTATTCTATTAAAAACTTTTATTACTCCATTTCAAAATGTTCTATGAATTTTTAGCGTAGATCCATAAAGTTACGATTAGCAATTTTTTCGTTATCGGGGAAAACGAGCTGGTGAAGTTTCTACGCCACAAGACATCAGTGCGTCACAATTAAATCACTTAAAACTGGTTTCTTGAATAAAGGTTTTATGAAGTGGGAAAGGTTCCTGAATATAAACCCTCAAAATTGGGAAATACGTTCTCGGAAGTTGTGGCGGTATAACATTTTTTATGGTGTTCTACACGGGGATATTTTTAAAGCGTTCGTTTCGTATTAGCACATTCGCTCTTAGTTCCGGCGGAATTTTAACCCGAGGTTTGCGGCTTAAATTCCAAGCAAAGTAGGGTATTCGTTTTAGTATGTAATCTAATACATATAACCACTCTCTTATGCAGATAACAGCATCTATGAATCGCTGTCGCGTTTATTATATTACACATTCGTTAGAATAAAATAGCCGACCTAAGCAATATTAGAAGTAATGCTTGCTATGGGCCGCATAGTTGTGAACGTGTAAAGAGACAGATTCACTACTACCACTTCTTCAAATTTCTTAAAGATTAGCTCGAAACTTCAGTGACCAAATTCATACTGACAGAACCCACCGAAGGAGGCGTTTCCGAATTTAGGACCACTCTTCCAATTATGATGAATTCGTCAATTTGTTCGTTGTTGAAATATCGCAATTCAAGTTTTCGACTGAAAAACAAACAGATATTATTTTTAGTGTGACGTCTGTGTGCTTGTCTCTGAGTGTCTGTTTGTTTATGTGTCTGTCTGTGCAATGTAAGTAGCCCTTCCAGCTAAAAACTAATTGACCAAATGTCACACAATTTCGTAGATAAATGTATTGTGGGTTATCCTACTGCTGATTAGATTTTAGTATGATTCGGTAAAAAGAACTTGTCCTGTTTTGCGAAATGGTCCGCAAAAAAGTATGTATCCCCTTCCAGTTGAAATACTATAGATGACTAAATGTCACAAAATTTGGTAGATATATTACTTGTGTGACACTTTGATGCTGATTAGATTTTGGTATAGTTCGGAAAGAACCTGCATTTTTTGTAAAAGTGCATGCAAAAATTGCAAAAATCTAAAACAAAAGGACTCAAATGTATTAATTATATACTTTTATCCAAACTACGAAATTCGATCAGATTACAAAAGTCGCCAAGTTACAAAGATTTAGAAATTTGTCACCAATGTGAAGTTAACCGGACCTTCAATTCTATTAATTGCAAATGTAATAATCACTTAGTTTTATACAATTTTTTGACAACAAAAATAATCGGGCCAATTCCATAACTCTAGGGCTAACCGTTCTCGAGACATCTTAGTTTTTTCTTATTTTTGCCGCGTTGCCTTTGAAATATGTCCAGTCGCCAAATGAAAACGAAAATTGCAATAAAATTGCAAATTCAGTGGAATTTTAAATAATTATTCGCGTTATTTGGTGCTATTAAACTTAATTTAATGAAGTATAAAGGAACTGGAGTGAAAATTAATTTAAATCTGTAAAGAAAGTAATGTGCTGTCCACATCAAATTTTATTATTGGCCTGACCATGGTTTTGTGACTTTGTTATACAACTAGAAAGTTATTATCTATTTGTTGTTTCTTTCTACGCTTACTGCTGTAATCTGAATTAGTTATACATGGCTCATAGTTATACTCTGAAAAAAGATACGTTTAAAAAGTAAATAGAAATTAAGGCAAAAGTTGCAGGGCTCTGAAGTACATTGGTATCTAACTATGCCAATTTTAGAGCGTAGTACTAGATGTGTCCTCATCTTTGCACTTTATAGAATTATTAGAGCCGAAATTCCTTGATATGAGTGTATTAGAGCATTTGAATCTTTGTCAATTCCTTGATATGAGTGTATTAGATCGCATGGAAAGTTGTTAATTTTTTGATATGAGTGTATTAGAGCATTTGAATTTTTTTCAATTCCTTAATATGAGTGTATTAGAGCATTTGAATGTTTGTCAATTCATGATATGAGTGTATTAGAGCATTTGAATCTTTGTCTTCTAGGTACACATGATCAATATGGAATATAAACGTTTGGGGAAGTCAAGTGGTGTCTGCCACTTCTACATATTGCAGAATTTAATGCTCATTGCAGTAAATATTCTTTTCACATAATCTCAATTGTTCCTTTAACCAAGATGAAATATTTCAATGACAATTAATTAAACTGTGGCAACAGGAAGTCTTTTAATTTCGATTAAAGATTCTTCAAAATTTTTTCTCTGGACGTCGTTTGAAATTCACTATCAAAATACGACAAAAAGGGTTTTTTCTATAAAGTCCAATTAAATTATTTCTCTCTTTGTTTCATTTTAGCATTTTCTTTGTCTCATGAGTTTCCATGTATATTGTTTGACAACTTATTAAGGGCTGCAATTTAAGTCATTTCAAACAGTTTCTGAGAATAGAAAAAGTGTTTCATTTATCGAAGGAAAAAAATATCCTTATCCATTAAAATTTAACTACACTCTTAATTTTACTGAATGAAAATATCTGAATTGTTCTAATACCTGCACTTCTCTTCACATTAACAAATTATAATTTTATGGGAAAGAAAAATAATAATAATTGGAACTTCTTATGATTCGATCTTGTTAAAGATCGGTTCAATACTTGTAATGGAAAGTCTCGTTCGACAGTAATCCACGTTCACTTGATCAGTACTATCTATGCTGTTGTTGTTGTTTCTCTCCTCCTGTTTCGGACCTCCTGTTTCGGAACAGCCGATACAGGACCAGTGAGGCAGGAAGCAGGAAAGAACGAAGAAAGACACACAAGACAAGAGGGGGCCAACGGCCGTACCGTGCTGAAAACACCGGTTCTCGTTAGATCACCGAAGTCAAGCAGCATCGAGCGCGGTTAGTACTTGGTGGGTGACCACCTCGGAACATCGCGTGCTGTTGGCCATCTCGGGTGCGGTATCCCCGTGGTTTGCGCGCTAGATTTGCACGCTGCCACAAATGCCGCCGTGTTCATGCGGAGTACGATCACGTTAAACATGTGGGTCCGTAAGTCCTTCCGAGAGGTTGGTGGTAGGGGAAGGAGGGTACGGTCCCTGTGGATGCCTCCCCCACTGGGTTCCGGTCTAAATTGGGTGGCACTTCCCGGCCGTCCATACAGTTACCTTACACCTTTCTGGTAGGTCGGACGGTCTGGGTCTCAACAACAACAACAACAACAACACAAGACAAGAGGGGCGCGGTAGCCCATTGGTTAGCGCGCTGGAGTTGCACTCGGTAGGCCCGGGTTCGATTCCAGCCACTGCCAAAACTGCCGCCGTGTTCATGCGGAGTACGATCACGTTAAACATGTGGGTCCGAAAGTCCTTCCGAGAGGTTGGTGGTAGGGGAAGGAGGGTACGGTCCCTGTGGATGCCTCCCCCACTGGGTTCCGGTCTCAATTGGGTGGCACTTCCCGACCATCCAAACAATTACCTTACACCTTTCTGGTAGGTCGGACGGTCTGGGTTTCAACAACAACACAAGACAAGAGAACAAAGCTTATTACAAATAAGCATCACTGACGAAGGTCGGAGGGGTGCAGCTTCATATTTAGACGAGGACCCAGAAGGCGGAAGACTGATTTGCCTCAATAAACATCCATGCCTTACTCGGGATCCGAACCCGAGTCCACCAGACAACAGCCGAAGACGCTATCCACTTCACCGTCTGGGCGGCGAAATATCTATAGTATCTGTGGAGCGAATCATGATACAGTCGAACCTGTTTGAAACGGAACCTGTAAGAAACGAAATACTGTAATATGCGGAAAATATTTTTAGCCGGGTATAAAAAATATAGCAAATTCATGTTAATTTCCCCTATGTGAAACAGAACTTGCACAACGCGGAAACTTACTGCAAATTTATAATATTTTGTTAATAAAAAGCATCTGTTGTAACGAACAGAGAATGGAAAAATCATCCAACTACTTTAGCCATTTTTTCTCATAAAAACCAATTTTCACAGAACCTACTATAAAATCATTCCATGATTTTCTGAAAGCTATTTTCAGAAAATCAGGGAGACTCTAAAATGCTAGAAACATTAATCAATGCACAATTTTTAACTGAAAGTCGCAGCATTAGTAAGACACTTGTCCAAAAAACAATGATGAATTATTTTGAAAGTTCATCTCACATTTTTTTTATATTATTTTGTTTTATGGTAAGCAGTAATATTCTGTCTGTAAATCGTTACATTTAAGTTTTAAGGCATAGTAATAAGCTAACAGTTAAGAACATGGGGCGCCTCTAATTTTTTACTTTCCCTGCAATACATGGCAATGTATAGGGAAAGTATTGGAATCATGCTAAAAATCGCAACTCGAGTTTTCGATGGATCTACACGTTTCGAGACCATACGAAAAAACTATTTTTAGCGTGACGTCTGTGTGTATGTCTGTCTGTGTTCTCTGCAATGTATGTATCCACTCTATCTCAAAAACTAATGGGCCGAATTTCATAAAATTTGCTAGGTAAGACACTTGGATGTGACCCTGGTGTTGATTAGTCTTTAGTATGATTTGAAATAAAAGAACCCGTCTTTTTTGCGAAATGGTCCGCAAAAATTGCCTATATCCACTCTAGCTGAAAAACTAATGGACAGAATATCACAAAATTCGGGTAATAAGTCGTTTGTGGGTTACTCTGGTGCTGATTAGATTTTGGTAAGATTCGGAAAAAAATAACCTGCCTTTATTTTTGCAAAATGGCCCGCAAAAATCGTCAAAATCTAAAATAAATTATACCATGCTCAAATTTATCCATTGAGTGCTAGTTTTATACGTAATGTTTAACGACGAAAAGAATAAGACCAACCCCATTACACTAGGACTAGCCGTTCTCAAGATATTTTAGTTTTTTCGTATTTTCTCTACGCCACCTTAGAAAATAAGTCCAGTTACCAAATGAGAACGAAAATTGAATTTAAAGTGAATTAAATTTAATTAAAATAAAGATAACATGGATATAAGTCTGCAGGAAAAGTCATGTGCTGCCCACATGAGTTTTTTTTATTTTTACATATATTACTCTGATCGCAGTATGCAAAACTGTACATATATACATATTTAAAATGACTAAATTAGCCTTTATATTTTAATATAGTATTAATCGGATATATCTACACTTTTCAGAATTTTTAAAGTCTGATGAATAGGTGAGCAATTACATATGGGCTATCAGAATTTCCAGCTAAACTTTTAAATGCAGTTTTTCTTGAAATGCATGCATGAAACGGAAACCTTTTTCAAGACGGAAAATTCTTCTGGTCCCCTAAATTCCGTTTAAGGTAGGTTCGACTATATATGTTAAGCTGAAGTTCCAAACAATTTGCGGCTGTAAGCACTTGTGAGATGTCAACACATTTGATAATTGCAAGAATGTTTAATTACATTGATTTACTGATTTGGGTAATATATATATAATATCTCTATAGCTTCACAAGCGTCCAATAAATGATGTAATTGACTTTTAAATAGTAAAATTAATATACAAACAACAACTTCAATATTCCGATAATACACTCCGACCCAAGTATGATTTTCTCTGAAAATTTTGACTCATTAATATGCAACAAAATTTATGTTGGTGACCACACAAGCAAAAAAAATATGCTGTAGAAAAGTTTTAAAGTAGTTAAACAGTAGGAAATATAATACATTCCCTTAAACAACGTTCTAAAATAATCTGAAATTTAATATGCTTCGGTTGTAACAGCTTGTTGAAAGAGTTGATTAAAAATAATGTTACAAATACGGATTTTACTGTATTTTTCAGTATTGTTACAAATACTAATATGAGTATACTCACGGCATATTGCTTGTTTTCGGGATGAAAACGGCATTACAGTCAACATTTGTAATTAGTTGAAGGTCCGGTTAGCTTGACATTGGCGAAAAATTTGTAAATCTTGTAACTTGTTGTAAAAAATTTGTAACTTGGTGATTTTTAATGCTTTTGTAATCTGATCGAATTTCGTAGTTTGGATAAAAATTTCAAGAATGACCGCTATAGTTTTGCAGCCTTTCCACAAAGGATATATAAACTGGTCGATTTGTATAATAAAATTTCCGATGTGTAATTTTGTTTCATCCCCATTCCATTTCTTTCATGATTAATCCGGACACCGAGGCCCAAGATATTTTACATAAAATATAATTGCGATAGAAATTGCATTAAATCAAAGACAACAAATGGTATATTAAAAGGTCATTTAATAAAAATAATCCTTTATGACATACAAATATTAAAAAAGGCCAGAGCGCTTTCGGGTATCACCATACCCTTCATTAGTGGCTATAAAAATTACCGTGCAAACAGGCTTATATACAGCCCAAATCGACAGACAAAATTTGCATAAATTAACTACGGAATAATGATAATTAAATTGAATTATAGACAGGATATTTAAGATTAAACAATATCAAAATTACATAAAATTATATTATAAACTTTTATAATAAGCTTGTTTGCTCGGTAATTTTTATCTAGCCCCTGATGAAGGGTATGGTGATACCAGAAAGCGATCTGAACTTTTTTATATTTGTACGTCATAAATGATTGTTTTTATTAAATGACCCTTTAATCTATGATTTGTTGTCTTTCATCTAATGCATTATTGAGGTTGACGTGTAACCACTTTAATTATTAATTCTGATAGACATTGTTGAAGAAATTGTCATTGCATAGATAACATTTTGTTACAAAGTTACCATGGTTTAGAATGAAAATATATATATATATATATATAAAATAAATATGTGCATTAATCTTAAATAATCCGATGTTTCAGTGAATCTTTAATCAGAAATGAATTGATATTGTGAAGGAAGCGACGGTTTTCGACATATCAGATAATTTATTTTTTTCTACAGTGAATGTGATATCGGTGGAAAAAATCTGATGTGGGCAGCACATGACTGTCCTTATATAATGCAATGAATTTACTACTTTTACAGTGAAAAAAAACTTATAGTAGATACTTATTGATTTAGATTCACTTTTATCCATTTGGCGAGATTTGAGTTAATTTGGAAACATTTAAAAAGTCGCCAAGTTGGCGACATTCCGCCGAATTCATCGTCAAAATCTCGCCAAGCGTTATGGACGAAGAAATTACTTATTCTTATAGCAGATAAATGACTATTGGCGTTCAAAAACATAAGTATTACTCAAAGTACCTTTTCTCATGAATGGAACAAGCTAGATCTACGAGAATGATGTCCCCAAATTTATCGCATAATATTACACATGGAAGATGAGCATGTTTCTCAAAAGTTAATTTTCATTTTTAATTTATGTAATTTTTTGATAAATTTATTTGAAAAATGTGCAATATCTCAACAACGGTTCATGCTATAGTTCTAAAATTTATGTCAATCATTTTATAGAAAACAGTTACATAAGAAATTTCTATTTGCGGAACTATATTGAAGGTTTTGATATTTTGATGATATTTTCAAAATTTCACTTGAAAATTTAGGAGGGTTCTGAACATTCGATTATGTTTAAAAACAACAGGCTTCCAGTATTCACGGATTGTAATTTTTGTACCAAATTTCATTCGAATCTCTCTATTCGTTCGTGAGATATCGTCACCACATATTCACTGACACACACACACACGTACACACACACACACACACATACTTTCACACACACACACACACACACACAAATATACTTTCGCACACACACACACACATACTTTCACACACACACACACAGACATCTCCTCAAAAATGTTCGATTCGTGATCAGACATGTTTGAAACTGAAGCATGCTGTCCCGTCGAAAACTCGAATTCGGATTTTCGACACCGTCACAATACTTTCCTTATACATTATACTATGTATATAGGGAAAGTAAAAATTAAGAGGTTTCTTTGAATTTGGTATAGAAGTTTTATACCGTAACTTCAATGTTTATCTATTTATCGCTTTTTACGCATTTTATGAAGCTATAAAAACGAATTTATATTATAACTTCCTCATATAAAATCACTTCCTCATATAAAATCATTTCCTCATATAAAAGCACTTCCTCATATAATTATTTTCAGAATGCATTATAAAAGAATCAGATAAAAAGGTTCGAATACAGGGTTTATTTTTAATACTAAGAACAAAATAATAATTCATTATTGCAAAACTCACTAATTCGAGATCTATAAAGCTCTCTTAATACCAATACAGTTTCGATGCTAATGAGCGACAAGAACAAATTTGACTATCGACACTGGATCGAAAATAAAATTTTAACAAAAATAAATTTTTATCGCTATTACTTTAAAATCATTAAAAATAACATAATCAAAACTGAGTTTATGAAATGATGTTTGAAATTACTTAATACATCTTTATTTTTTTACGTATAATAAATCACAGTATTTTCAAAGAAATGCAAATTTATATCTTCGAAAACTCATTAAAATTTCATAAAAGTATTTTCTATTACATTTGAAGGCAAAAAAATATGTTAAAATAACTTCTATTCAATCCCGGTGAAATTCAAATATGGAAATGAAGAAATATAATTTTTAAGTAATAATGACAAAATTAAAATATAGAGTATTTTTTTTTTGTATTTCTTGAAACATTGTGAATATTTTATTTTGTAAATCAAGTTAATGTATTGAAATTTCATTTAAAGTTAAATAAGTTTTGTCTTAATTTTATTAAAATACCTTTCAAATAAAGTGCCATATTGCCAACATTAATTTTTGGTCTAGTACAAAAATTCTATATCAGAAGTTCTTTAATATTGAATAATATAAATTTCTATAATTGAAATCAAAATCATGTAATTGGGAGACAATATAAAGCAATATATATTTTTGCTATTTAGCAATATATACAGGCTGAACAAAGGATTTAGACAAATAAGCACCATGTTTTACATTACAGTTGAACAAGGTTTACGACCGAATAAATTCACAGATTTACAATGGCATCAACAGGTTGGAGAGTCACTGTAACTACATGGGCGTTACCTACGCTTCCGGGCCTGACACCAGGAAGCTTCGTCAAAAAGGGGGAGTTCAATCAGAACTGACCCTAAACCATCTTGCAAAGCAAGGCCAATCAAATACAAGAAAGGCGTGTTTCTCCGAAGTAAGGTAAAAAATAAATTAAGATTATCTAACGCCAGAAAGACAAAAGATTAAAAAGGATCTTCTTCTATCTGTGAGGACGATAAGTAGGAAAAGGAATAATGCTCGTTGTGACGAAAAATAAAACGTAGAGCTATAGGAATCAAATACAGATGATGAGGAGGCGAACACGTCATCTTCCTAGTGCCAAGTGCCCAAGTTAAAGCCAGTGATCTCTATTGCAGTTGCAATATACATAAGGTACGTATCAGCCATATATTGTGACATATACTATCGAGGGTAGATCTGTTTGATATTTCGGTAAATATTGCTTGGTCTCACATCTCCTTCTAAATCCCTCTCATAAAAGATAAAATTAGTTGTTTTAGTATAAAATATTATTTGTAAATATATGTTTTACTTTTTGAGTGCTACATAAATAAATATTGTAATTTAATGTCTAAATCTTGTAGTCAATGACCAATGATTTACTTTTCAAATTATTTAAGTTTACTGTGAAAGTTTACTCCTATTTTACTATGTATAATTATTCCCAGTATTTTGAAAAAAAATGCAAATTTATATCTTCTTATTGTTACGAAGCTAATATCATTTACAAGAGCCTTATAAAATGATCATCAACTAAAATAAAAAAAATATACATATATATATATATATATATATATATATATTAAAATATATATGCAGACTATTATTAAATGATAGGATGTTGTATTAGTACTTTTAATCAAAATGTATTACCGTTATTGTTACAAGCGGTTTGGAGGATATTAGGGATTATATTTTTCCCACAAGAAATGTGATATCGGTCGATTCAAACCGTAAAAGAATAAAATTACCACATGAAAACAACCAAAGTCAATAGGATAAGATATAGAAAATAAAATAAAAATGCATAAAATGAGTTCATTACATAAGGTTATGAAAACTAAAAAATATAGAATAAATGATTGATTATGGATGATAAACGAATATAGATTAGAAAAATATATAGATATGAAAATATATAATAAATTTAGTGCATGTCCATGTAAGCATCAACTGTCACCGAGACTTCCTTCAGTTATACAAGTCCAAGTTTTATTATATTCTTCCTGACAAATCAACAAAAATTATGATTCGAAAACAGTGGAATTTTAATTTAGAAAATAAGGAAAGGATTTTAATATGCAAGAGCCAGGACGCAGCATCAATTAGTCGTCTTCATCAGCTAGACGGCTATCCGTTCGGATAAACATCCTGAATGTATCTAGTGTTAGAATTTGAAACACATGGGTGATTTTCTTTAAACGGGCTTTTACATTTTTCATGTTACAATATATATTTCTTTTCTATTTTCCAGCCTGTTTTCTGCACTATATTTTAACATGGATGGTTTAAACTAAAAAAAAAAACAATAGTAGCGATCATTTTGGGGAAATTAAGGAGAAAATACAAAATTTTATTTTCAAGACAAGTAAATGACAGCATGACAGGGGAATGACACTTAATATATGCAACAGCTTTATTAGTATGTGTACAGGGTGAGTCGGCATTGTTTTTACAAAAGCAGAGGGGTAATAGTACCCCACCAGGTGAGCAATAATTACCATGGAACATAGGGTCGCATTGCACTTAGAGAGGTAGAAAAGAGTAAAATTAGAATACGAACCTGCACGTACACCAGTGTTGGGAAAGCGAATGAACGATACCAAACGTTGCACAAACAGATTTATTGTGCAGCGACAAGCTCAGAGCAAGTGCTCAAAGTGGCGACCACGCGTGCCCTTGCACCGTTCACACCGGCGAAGGAATGACTGACGCACCCTCTCAAAGATTCCGGGTGTTATGTTAATGTGGTCTGCGGCAAGAACGATGCGCGCGACGAGATCTTCCGCCGCGTCCACAGGCGTCTCGTACACTAAAGATTTCATGTGGCCCCAGAAGAAAAAGTCCAGTGGGAATAACTTGCAGCGTTGAAGTTATGCCGGTTTTTAAAGGGCAACGTGTGCTCTGATTCGCTATCGCCGGAACCTACTAGGAGCCAGTTATGCTGATTCTGCTCCCTGGACATTTGCATACGGTAATTGCGTTCGTGTCTGGCGTAGGAGATACTACGTAGGCAGGTACACAATGACGTCCGAGGCGCTGACTCCTTCATGCTCGACGCGGATCGACGTGCCACTTTTCTGCCTCTCAGAGTGCAACGCGACCCTATCTTCCATGGTAATTATTGCTCGTCTGGTGGGTACTATCACCCCTCTGCTTTTGTAAAAACAATTCCGACTCACCCTGTATATATATATATCATTAGAAAAATTTAAAAAAATGTTTTGCTTTAATTGCAATTTTATATTTAGAACTAACTATTTGTTTTATCTTCTAAAATAAGAATCGAGTTTATATGTAATTCACTTGTTCTAATGTCATTCGTTTGTCTACCAATAAGATAGGTAAATGACGACAGGAAAATGACGGGCCAACGGTCGTACTGTGCTGATAACACGGGTTCTCGTTAGATCACCGAAGTCAAGCAGCATCGGGCGCGGTTAGTACTTGGGTGGATGACCACCTGGGAACACCGCTTGCTGTTAGCACATTTCGGGCGCGGTAGCCCGGTGGTTTGCACGCTGCCACAACTGTCGCCGTGTTCATGCGGAGTAAGATCACGGTAAACATGTGGGTCCGTAAGTCCTTCCGAGAGGTTGGTGGTAGGGAAAGAAGGGTACGGTCCCTGTGGATGCCTCCCCTACTGGGTTCCGGTCTAAATTGGGTGGAACTTCTAGGCCGTCCAAACAGTTACCTTACACACCTTTCTGGTAGGTCGGGCGGTCTGAGTCTCAACAACAACAACAGGAAAATGACAAATCATGTGATTTTACTTTTTGAGTATATGAGTTTTATTTGTATTTAAGCTTAACTTGATATTCAGTTTACTACATTAACTAGGCACACAAATATGTTAGCAAAAAATTATTTATTTTTTTTATTCTGAGAATAAAAAAAGACAGGTGAATGACAAGGAATATAAATACTTACCCAAAATTGTTCAGTTTTATACTATTTCCCTGCACAGAATGATAGCTAGAACATAGTTGAACTCTTCAAATGGTTAATATGGACTTTAGTAAAAAAGGATAATATTTTAATTGTATTGTGTTGTCATCTATGCACAGAATGAGGTGTTAAAAGACAGGTGAATGACAAAAAAGCTAGGGCACAATTATAAAACATTAATTTTAAAATATTGCTCTAATACATAGCGGAATTTTTATTACTGTTTGTATTTTAAATTGTCTAATTTAATTATAAAACATCAAATTAAAGTAAACTAGAAAATGAAGGCTTGTAAATGTAACTGTTCTTTTATGATTTGGCTGTTGGGACACACAGGGGAATGGTATTTAGTAACTACATTTTTAACACTTTACAACATAGTTGAAAAGTGTTTATGACATTATTCATTCTGTCTATCTGTCTGTCTGTCTGTCCGTTAGTACGATAACTGCCGTAAAAATGACTTTATCAAAATGAAATTTTAGCATGTTTTTCAGACGGTCTGTGGGACCTCTGGAAATATAAATAAATAATATCACCCAATTAGTTTTGGATTGAACCCGGGTTGAAAAAATGAAATACTTGTAACCCTATGGGACCTAATTTTTCAAGCATTTTTTAAGCGAATTTAAAATTCAAAAATTGCTTCGAAAATTTTAGGAAATATTCAAATTATCCTATAAAATTTATAAAAAAAATTTCAGTAAAATATGTTAAGTAGTTTTTTAAATAAAAATTATTTAATATAGGGAGAAATACAAATTCAATTAAATTCTGACTCTTACTATATCCTCCAGAAAGAAAAATGAGATATATTATATAATAAATATCTTTCCAAAAGTTGAATTATTGATATGTAAGAGAGGTCTCACATTTTAAAATAAATATGGTAGATAATAATTTTTCAAATTTTTAAATAAAATAAATTATTATAGTATTGCGATGAATGAAACGATTGAAAAAATGTTATGAATGAAATGCTGCTTTTATAGAGAGGCGGTTTATATTTCGATGGCGTCTTTGAATAAAGTTCATTTGTTTTCTATGAAGTTTTCAAATATAATAAATTATTGTAGTATTATGATAATTTAAAAAATATTACTGAGGAATGTATCGCATTTTAGAGATGTTTAAACCAGGCAATTTATATTTCAATGCCGTCATTTGAATGAAGTTCATTTTCTTCGATAAAATTTTCAAATATAATAAATTAATGTAGTATTTGGATAATTTTAAAAATATTACCTAGGAATGTATCGCATTTTAGAGATGTTTAAACCAGGCAATTTATATTTCAATGCCGTCATTTGAATGAAGTTCATTTTCTTCGATAAAGTTTTAAAATATAATAAATTAATGTATTATTGTGATAATTTAAAAAATATTACCGAGGAATGTATCGCATTTCAGAGATGTTTATATAAAATTGCTTTGAAGTTCAAAAGTGTTTCTTAATCAATGCTTTATGCATGATTGATCTTTCTTGTTAAATATTAAAAATATAAATTGTTTATATAGCTGATGGGTGACAAATATGAACTACAGTATAGTAAAACTGATCGGTGTCCAAAATCAGTCCCAACCATGCAAAATTTTATTAAAACACCTGACCCATATGTCATAAGCAAACACACAAAATATTATGTACATATGTAGCATTTACAATAATCATAAAATGGAAAATATGGGTGCAATATAGATACTCAGATTATCGAACCAGCTGCGCAAGAACCAACTGATGTCGGGGTTTAAGCCACTTTTTCTTTTCTAAAGAAAGGGTCGTTTCTTTTATATAGATACTAGAAAATATAATCGGCGTTGAATGGTATAGTTAAAGTAGGGTAGTTATATGAAATAACGAAATAAATAAATTTTATTCGTATAAATAACAGGGAAAACTGCATATAGTTCGTGTACATCAGCGCAACGGGCGTGATACGCGCATCCAACCAAATCCTAAAACTGAAATCCATCACTTGTGGAGACTCTACTTTCTACAATAAAGGACACACTTTAAATCTTAATTTCAACAATCTCAGTACACAATTAGACCAATATATATATTGACCATATCTTCTGGAAACAATGTAATCTGGATATTTTAAAAGTTTATCATTATTAAATAAGTGCACGCTACTTAAATAATACAGGCAACACCAAACTTAATTTCCAAATCACGTGTTTTGAACTAAACTTTTTCTTACGATACAAATAAAATCTCCAAAACTCAATTTCTAAATTGCCTGTTTCGAGCTAAAACATTCTCATGCTACAAACAAAATCACCAAATGGCTTCAGTAGGTAGAAATGCTCCGAAAAAAATAGTACGCTCGGTAATGGAGGAAATTTGGTTGATTCGAAAAATGTAAGACATGGCGCAGTTAATAAAATATAAGTAATCAACGGATGGGTTTAGGAAATTTTTTTTTTGGAGTACTCTGTGAAATATTTAGAAGTTGCAGCTAAATTATAGAAGTTGGGTGGCACGTCATTATTTTATATCGTAATGTAATATTCAGAGAGGTTTGAGTATATATTTTTACGAAACGAATATATTTTTAACACATAACTATATGATAATACTTTAGATCGCTAAAGATTCGATTTGCTCCGAAAAAAGAGTATGCTCGGTAATGAAGGAAGTTTGGTTTATTCGAAAAATGCAAGACACGGCTCAGTTAATAAAATATAATTAATCAACGGATGGGTTTATGAAATTATTTTTTTCTGGAGTAGTCAGTGAAATATTTAAAAGCTGCAGTTAAATTATAAACGTTGAATGGCACGTCATTATTTTATATCGTAATATAAGATTCGGAGAGGTTTGAGTATATATTTTTACGAAACGAATATATTTTTAAACACATAACTATATGATAATACTTTAGATCGCTAAAGAATCGATTTGAATGAATATCGTCAAAAATCGTTGTAAATCGGTCAAAAACATAAAATAACTAACAAGCTAATTCGAACTTTAAAAAAATGTGGCCAAGGCATATCGTCTAGGATCCTCAAGTACATGTGTGCCAAATATCCGTAAGAAGCTTAGATTTTCCACTACAGCCGATGCAAATAAACAGACAGACATCATCCTTTATTATTATGTATATCTGTTTTTTCTTGCTCTCCGTTAGTGACGAAATCAATTGAAATTGCGAAAGTACATTATTGCATAGCAGGTGTGAAGAAGCATAGCAGAAGTCGCCATGTTACAGAATGTATCAACATTTATCAACTCATGAAGTATGAAGGGTATTTACGAGGTAGGATTCAAAAGTTCCCGGACTGAGCCTATAACTTAAAACATATTTGTAGTAGAGCGACTACGATAACGTTTCTGTGTTATAACGTTCTCCTCCTCTTTTAAAAGTGGTTTGACCCAAATTACGTTGTCGGTGGCTCACCGCGGCGTCGTATTTTGTAGACATGGCGTTTGTTGAGCAGAGAATTAATATCAAATTTTGTGTTCGCTTGGGTGAGAATGCTACGGAGGTTTACGAAATGTTGAAGCATGTGTGCGGCAGTGATACATTATCGCGAACGCAAGCTTTTGAGTGGTATCGACGTTTCAGAGAAGGTAGGGAAAGTGCCGATGACGACAAACGCGTTGGCTGGCCGCAGGCTTCCCGCACTGTTGAAAACAGGTTTCTGCGACGGTACGTGGGAACAGTCAGCAAACAATAGCGGAAATAGCAGAATCACTTGGGATATCCGAGGTCACAAGTCAACGGATCTTAACATGCATAGGGTGTGTCAACACATCGTTCCCCGCATGTTAACCGAAGACCAAAAGGGGTCAGATCACAAGTTGCTTTTGCATGACAACGCTCCTGCGCACCCATTCCTCCTCGTCGCTGGCTTTCTTGCAAAAACGCAACCAACTGTTTTGCCACATCCTTCTTATTCCCCTGATCTCACCCCCTGTGACTTCCGCCTATTTCCTGAACTGGCAAGTCGCTTGGAAGGTCGTCGATCTCAATCCCCAGATGAAGTTAAAAGTGCATCGCAGGCTGAATTAAAGAACATGGCTAAGAATGGATTTCAGAAGTGTTTCGATGACCTTTGCAAGCAAATTTGATGGCAAAAGTGTGTTGTTGCGCATGGGTCTTATTTCGAAGGAGGATGTGTTTCAGCATTTTAATTGATAATATTTTTTATTTTTTAAGTTATAGATTCAGTCCGGAAACTTTTGAATCCTACTCCGTATTGTCTTCCATCTACGCAATATGTGTATTGTTGATGTCAATTCCAACTAAGTAGACAATGCCCTACAAATTTAACCTTTTTTATTCTATCTCGCCTTGCTGCCTAGCTCCTATTCCTACCTTCTTCAATTCTCCGTTTAGGGCTCTATAATCACGTTTATTCGACGGGGTATAGTCATTTTACTATAGTAATACTTACCATGTATACTTAGGGAACATTCATTACGAAGTTATTTGGGTATTTAAAGATTTTTGTAGGAATTCTGAACACGTTTCTAATCAATGTGTTAATTTCCTTTAAGACGAACATGCGTTTACAATATGTTTAAAATACAAAACATTCAGCCATAAATTACTAATCAGCTTAAATTGCTGATTCCTCCAGTCATTTAATCCATATTTCTTAATTTTCCACATTAACTTATATAATAAATCTATATTATATTTTTTGTTTTTTTTATTTATATATTTCTCAATTTACTTTGAATGTTTTTAAGTGGTAATTTTATTTTTCTACTGCTCGAATCGGGTGTCAACGTTTTTAGTGTCATTGTCATATTTGCTTTCAGAATTGTCATTTTAATTTTGTTCTCATAATTGGATAAGTAACAACTATTATTTATGAGTTATAGATTAAAAGTTAATGTTATCACGTGGGGTATTATTTAAATGTTTCACTATTTGTATTTAAAAATCAAATAGAATTGTGACTTCCAAACTATTCTACGAATTGTACCTTTATTACTTTCCCTGCAATACATGGTAATGTCTAGGGAAAGTATTAGAATCATTTCGAAAATCGTAACTCGAGTTTTCGACGGATCTACACGTTTTAGAACCTCTAGAACACGAAAAAAATATTTTTAGCGTGATATACGTGCGTGTGTCTGTATATCTGTCTGTCTGTGCAATGTATGTATCCACTCTAACTCAAAAACTAATGGACGGAATTTCATAAAAATGTGTAAAGTCCTTTGTTGGTGACCCTGGTGCTGATTGGATTTTCGTACGATTTGGGATGAAAAAAACTGCCTTTGTTTTTGCGAAATGGTCCGCAAAAATTGCTTTATTCACTTTAGCTGAAAAATTAATAGACTATATTTCACAAAACTTGGTAGATAAATCAATTGTAGCTTAACCTAGTGCTGATTAGATTTTGGTACGATTTGGAAAGAAGGAACCTGTCTTTTTTGCGAAATGGCCCGCAAAAATCTTTAATTATAAAGTGTAATACTACGTATGCTCAAATATATCAATTAAATGCTCCTTAATGCTCCTTTTATACGTAATTTTTGACGACAAGGACAATAAGGCCAACCCCATTAATCTATCATAACCGTTCTCGAGATATTTTAGTTTTTTGGAATTTTCGCTACGCCACCTTTCAAAATAAATCCAGTAATCAAATGAGAACGAAAATGGAAATAAAATTGCAAATTTAGTGTCATTTTAAATAATTATGGTTGTTACTTTGTGCAATTAAACTCAATTTAATGAATAATTGCAGAATTAAAGATAACGTGAATATGAGTCTGTTGGGAAAGTCATGTGCTGCCCACATCCGACTATTTTAATATCTTATCATTTTGTAATAGCATTAAATCATATTTTTATAAACAATAAACATTTAAACAAAGTTATGAATATAAAATGATAGAAAAGTTTAGTTATTATAATGTATTTAACATTTTTTTTCGTCTACCAAAAATAGAGTAAATACCATAGCAGAAAACTTAAAATGATTGTTAGGCAAATTAAAAATTTTTACTATTTCTCAAACATTATTCCGAGCATCATTAATCACTCGTGTATGCAATAGAAGCGTAAATTTATGTCTTTTGAAGCTCATTAAATTTTGGAAGGAATATTTTTATCATTATTAAGAAAACTACAGTTTTCTACATATTTCATTATGCATAGTTAAAAACAATATTTCTCTTAATTATCTAAGGAAGTTAAATTTCAAAAAGGTATAAACATTCCTCTGATATTTGTAAGAATGACAGAGAGACTCGAATTTCTAATTTTCGCGTTTTTCGTAATTTACATTTTGGTATATAAATAAATAATGTAATTTTTGGTTTAAACTTATTTTATTTTACTGGTTCGCGAATGTGTTGGTCATTCTTCAAAACTTGAACGAATCATAACCAGCAGTATTGGAGATGACAAAAAAATTTTGTTTCTGGATAGTTTTTAAATAAACTTCTGAACTATCTGCCTTTATTCGTGCACCAGGTGATAAAATAATTCAATAAATAGATTTGAAGAAAATTATTTTATATCAAAATTGTCAACTCTGTAGTACAATCACTTCAATCAGCAATCACAATGCGCGCAATTTGGCGGATACAACAATAGAAAATGGAAGGCGAATGATGACATCAAGTGTCTGGCCATTGGAAGAAAAAACAAAACAAAAAAAACCAATAGAAATTGGACATTAAACTGTTATATGTAAAATATAAAAATTTCACATATAGTTGAAATATGTGAATAAATAATAAAATTTAAAATAGTATAGTCCTATTTAACTAACATTCAGTTAACTAACAATTCAATAGGCTATCAAGAACATCATCTCGATCGTAAGTATTATCTAGACCAGCGGTTCTCAACATTTTAGTACCCCTTAACTATCAATTTATTTCAATTGTACACACCGGGTTGTCAATTTTTGTATTGTAGTCTTATTTTTCTATTTCTTTCAATTGAATGCCCTGATTGACCTGCCCATATATATCAACTATAGCCACTAATCTAATATCTTTCAAATGAATGCCCTGATTGACCTGTTCATATATGTCAACTATAGGCACTAACCTAATATCTTTCAAATAAATACAATGATTGGCCTGTTCATATATGTCAACTATAGGCACTAAACTATTTTCAATTGAACACCCTGATTGATCTGTTCATATATATCAAATATAGCCACTAACCTAATATCTTTCAAATAAATACACTGATTAACCTGTTCATATATGTCAACTATAGGCAATAAACTACTTTCAATTGAATACCCTGATTGACCTGTTCATATATATCTATTATAGCCACTAACCTAATATCTTTCAAATGAATGCCCTGATTGATCTGTTCATATATGTCAACTATAGCAACTAACCTAACATCTTTCAAATGAATGCCCTGATTGACCTGTGTCATATATGTCAACTACAGCCACTAACCTAATATCTTTCAAATAAATACACTGATTGACCTGTTCATATATGTCAACTATAGGCACTAACCTAATATCTTTCAATTGAATACCCTGATTGACCTGTTCATATATTTCAACTATAGCCTCTAATCTAATATCCTTCAAATGAATACCCTGATTGACCTCTCCATATAAGTCAACTATAGACACTAATCTAAAATCCTTCAATTGAATTCCACCCACAAATTTTGCAATTTAATAAATATTGCAATTCTTATAAGTAAAAATACATTTTACAATTTTTTAAAATACCACATATATTACATAAGTTTTAGGGAATAAAATATATACTGCACTTAACAAACTTACTGATATCTTGGAACATTTATAAAATAATGAAAACCTTTCAAAAATATCACTGTACGTATGTAACGGTATATACTAACTACGTATATATATTAACGGGAATTTCTAGAAATGAAATTACATTGTTAAAAACTCCCCACAAAATGTTGAAAAAATCACTCAGTCGGTTTTTGGAGCTTAATATAAGCCCTCGTCGTCGGAAAGAAGAAGTAATTAACTATTGCCTAATTTTGCAGGATGTTTAAAAGACGTCGAATGTACACATATTTTCTTAAGATTCGATAAAATTTGCAAAGTGAGATACTTCAAAACCAAATATATGGCAAAATACTGAATCACTTGTATTTGGTTTCATATTGTCACACCGGGAAGGTACAAATTATCGTATCGACTATTTCCGGTAGACACGGCAGACCAGAGAAATCCTAACTTTCTCGAATTTTTACAACCCCAGGTTAGAAACACCTCCCGTTCAGGAGTAAATTCCTGAATGACCCGCTACAAAATACAAAGTGCGATAATAGATCAACCTTTACCTTGTAAGGCAACATCTTCCGCTGAAAACACATATATCAAGTACAATTTAGATGACTCAATAAATACACCAAATTAAGTTAAATTACTCTCTTTTATTGAAATAACGTAATCAGATTTGGAGTTAAATATTAACAATTTAGCTGAATACTATCAGCACAACAGAAGCCGCCACTGGACACAAGACCCACGTTATTATCTTAAGCCACCACAGAATTAAGCCGGAATCATATATTATTCAATAATATAATGATAAAAGTGGCCAGGCAATATTTACATTTTACTCTACATTAAATGGAAATGGTATGATCTCAAAACACAGGGAGCAATGCACTCAGAGAAATTATTTAAATATGAATTTAGAATAACAAGAATAATTCCAATTAGAAATTAATCAATGCAGATCTAATTTGAGGACGGAAGCCCAGTAGTTACTTTAAGTTTATGCAGAAATTTATGATAATGCTTCCGTAGAATTAAGAGTATAGCTGTAGAGTGAGGTCAACTTTCTTACCTTCGGACCCGTAGCAGTTGCGATGACAAGAGGCACATATCTCCACAGCATTGCCCTCGTAAAACCCGTACGTAAGTAAATCCGGCACACCTTGTGCACATAGAATGCACAGGCCAGGACAAGGCTCGGCTTCATTTAGCTTCCCCAATCATCAACGTACAGACGCGGCAGAAGGACCTCGGGTTATCATCGGTTTACAGTCGTCGTAGTCGTGGTTAATGGAAGTAAATCAACGATGACCAACTCTTGACCAGCGGTCTGCAGGATCTTCCTTCGATGTCGGTGACCCTACCCCATGCCCACAGAGAGCTAGAGCCTCTGTAGCCTCTGTAGTGAGCAACGAATAAATCGGTCCTGACCGACCTGGAGCCGTCGTTAACTGGGCAGAGAAGAGCGTCCAGAATTATCTAACACTCTGCTTTTATATGAAATCTTGCAAATCCGACTGTTAATCCCAGATCGGACCTGTCAGAAAACTATTTATCGATTTGGACCAATCCAAATCGTTTTCAACTTCAAAAGGCCTAGCCTCGCAACGAGGTCCCAAAAGATATCCAACTTTAAAACCGACCCTCGCCACGAGGTCTCAAACGATACAACAGCCGTTTTTCGCTGAAGAGCAATTGCGTGAAAAATGCAAACCTTGCACTAATTTTACCATGTAGAGAGCAAAGCTTCTACATCAAACTTCCGTTTTTGCAGGCGATATATGACCTTGAACTTAACGGTTAAAATAATACTTCTCTCTCTGAGTACGCGCTTTACAGATTGATATAAAAATGGCGTAAAATCTATTCTTTTAGTACTGATAATTGTAGAAGATAATATGTATTAAAAAGACAAGAGGGATAATGAAACAGTGTTAAAATAATGTTTAAAATATAAGAATTGAAATATAATACATAATTCATGATTAATTTCATACAAGTAGTATATTGAATTTATTGTTAGTCTGAAGAATTAAAATAAAAAGACTGGTTTCTTTAAACCATAAAATTGTTTAACTCCGACATTGGCGAAATAATTTAGAGTACCCCAAATACCCTTGCATCTACTCCCAGAAGTACGCGTACCACAGGTTTAGAACTTCCGATCTAGACTAAAACATATGTTCCAACAGATATTGTTTGTTGATGTCATGTTTGTCCTGAATATAGATTTGTCTTCAAGAACTTGGAGTTAGGCTTAAAGTCGCTCATTTCTATTTTTGCTTCAACTCGTCAACTTATTAGATGTCAACTCCGATATATATTTTATTCTCAACTCGATGGGAAGTTATTGTTTAATACATAAGTTTTCTTTAAAAATCATTCCATCAACGCTGCTGACATATTTCCACTCTATATTGATACATGATTCAGCAAACACAAATTAACCATTTTCTTTTCTTTTTAACTGTTCTCTATTTTTTCTCAACTACCAAAAAATCCTAGTTTTAAAGAATAACCAAAATGTAAAGTTATAGAATATAATTAGAGAATTTACTCCGCTTTAGTAAACTTTTAATAAAAGATTTAACATAAAATGATAAAAAAACAGTTCTACTATTATAAAATATTTGTTGTATCTAGAGAAAATTGAGAAATTACCATAACTGAACTCACAAAATGATTGTTACGGGAGATAAAGAATGTGACCAATTCAATGACAGTTTTCCGAGAATAATCAATCACTTGTATTTTCAAAAGAAATGTAAATTTATGCCCTATGAAACTCATTAAACTTTGGAAGAAATATTTTTACCATTATTAAGAAAGCTACAGTTTCTGAATATTATATTATGCAGTAAATTTATTTATTTCTACAATTATCTAAGGAATTTGAATTTCAAAGCAGTGTAAATAAACATTTCTCGAGTATTTATAAGAAAGACAAAAATGTTCCAATTTCAAATTTGTTGTACTTCGCGATTTGGTATATTAATTATTAATTTTGAATTTGGCGAGTTTTCTTCTTGTTTGCTTAAACTTAGATTTATAATTTTGATTCATGTGCACATTATCTGTATTAGTACAAAGTTTTTGCCAGCAATCATCTAATTTTAAAATAAATATATATGCATACGCTTAGGAATTGCTTAAAGATGCTGATGAGACCTTTTAAAGACGAGAGCGATATTAGTCAGCGCCATGTGAGGATTTTATAGTATATGTGTACCTGATAAAAAAAAAATCCCAATCTGAAATATATATATATTAACCACATTCAGCAATAAGCTCGGTCGCTTTTTGAAAAATATGTTAACATACAATAAGGTATTGGTAAGCAAATGACTGCTCTTGCTCAATTAGTGAATTAAGATAATTTTCGCCCCCCCCCCACATTTAAAAAAATATGATAAGCAAACGACTGCTCTTGCTCAATTAGTGAATAAAGATAATTTTCGCCCCCTATTTAAAAAATATGATAAGCAAACGACTGCTCTTGCTCAATTAGTGAATAAAGATAATTTTCGCCTCCCCCCCCCCGCATTTAAAAAAATATGATAAGCAAACGACTGCTCTTGCTCAATTAGTGAATATAGATAATTTTTGCCCCCCCCCCCACATTTGAAAAATATGATAAGCAAACGACTGTTCTTGCTCAATTAGTGAATAAAGAAAATTTTCGCCCCCCCCCCCCACATTTAAAAAAATATGATAAGCAAACGACTGCTCTTGCTCAATTAGTGCATAAAGATAATTTTCGCCCCCACCCCACATTAAAAAAATATGATAAGCAAACGACTGCTCTTGCCCAATTGGTGAGTAAAGATAATTTTCGCTCCCCTTTTTGAAAATTATTTTCTTTTGTTAAGTTGTAATAACCCTCATTCTATCTTACTTTACGAATCCCTT
Organism: Amaurobius ferox; assembly: GCA_951213105.1. Classification (NCBI taxonomy): domain Eukaryota; kingdom Metazoa; phylum Arthropoda; class Arachnida; order Araneae; family Amaurobiidae; genus Amaurobius; species Amaurobius ferox. Next base: position 138,014,566 of record OX578151.1, read on the forward strand.
TTCATTTATCTATATTGTTCTTCTATTTGTAATTTTGACTCTGTTCAGGTCTTAAGTTATACTTGGCGGCTTGGCGACTCGTTCTCGATTCCGTGCAAGAGTTAAACCTTTACACAGTTATCTTAATTTATAATATTGTTCTAAAGTAGAACTAAGATATTTATCTTTGAGCTTTGTATATATTATCATTTATATCTGTTTATAATTCACCAATTTGTTAGGCTGACAATTTTCAAGATATGAAAATTTCACTTAACGGCAGTGGATTGTATTTAAACATGTTGGCATCTGTTTTTAATTATATTGCCACTGAAGATGAGCATGAGGATGTTCGATAGCGCTTTGGCTGTATTTGATGTACATCTGTAGGATGATTGTTTAATAAAGTAACCATTGGATCTGGTTTTAAGATTTGTCATTTGTTTAGTTGATTTAGTGATGCAATAACTTGTCATCCATCCTTTTTATAGTATGTGTAACGGGTATATGAATATCCGCTAAAAGCACCACCTTGCCCGGTGGCGCACTAATGTTGTTTCTGTGGGACGTGGATTGAAATGAAAAGAGTTTTGTTTTTATATTAATATTAATTGTTTATTAATAATTGAAAACATGGCCGTTGATCTCATAAAGTGGAATTAACATTTAAATCGTACATCGCTCGTTGTTGTGCCGCAATAACCCTCCAATTATTTTTACCTTTTGTGTAAGTCCTGAAAGGAATTATTAATTAATATCAAAAGATTAGACTATTTAAAACTTAAACAATATAATTTATTAACCACATCCATTTATCATCAATAACAATTTATCATTTATATCATTTCTCATTTATTATCAATTTTCATTTAACTATTTTAGCTAGGGGAGATACGACCAGAAGTATTAATTTTACGAAGGTGTCTAGGACCGGTAACATCAGAGCACATACCTTCCAGTTTAGACTTGGGCTCATCATCTCGCTTGCATCGGTCTTAGTGCTGAAGTACGGCCATAACTCTATGGTGTGTGGCTCCAACTCGTACTTTTCACTTCGACTGATACTTTATATCTGCAACTGCTAGGTCATGTTCGCTTCGCTCCTTTTGTCAAAATCATTTCAACAACACTTCGTAGGAAACTTCTCGCAACCACATTTCGTGTCAGACTTGCTTCTGCATTTTGTATATCCGAGTTACTTCTGCACATTTCGTATCGGTGTGTCTTGTGGTTCCTTCGGCGAAGGGGGGGGGGGTAGCTCCGCCCTTTTTCTCCTTGGCGCTCATTGGTTCTTCTTAACCCAATGGCATCACTTGACATTTATCAAGGCCCCTCTCAGCCCCTTTGGCCTGGGACATCCAAATTTATTGTATTTGACCTAAAAGTTCACGTTGTTGTAAACTCCGGCGCCAGCTAGACTAAAACCTTTGTTAGCCGTTCTATGCACCATAAATATTGAAATAAAAATGTCTCATGTGAGGACATATTCTGGCCTCACAGTTTCCAATCCCCTTGGTGTAGGAAAGCCTACACCTAGTCCAAAAGACCCTGCCGCAAAAGAGAATCACAGATAAATTCCTGCTCAACCGACAGCTGTCCCAAGGAGACGCTCATACAATCTAGGAGGTGAGCAGGAGAAGCAGTAAGAGAACAGGGACAAGTAGAAAAAGATTTCTCCCCCTCCACGAATTTCATACTACGGAGGTGTCCGTTTTTAAGTCGCGCTATGGCTGTTTGGAGGGATCTTGAACTCTTGCACTGCAGAAAGAGGCCAGGGCTTTTTGCGGCGTACCAATGGTGAACAGGGAGAGTACGCCAAGAAGAATCCATTCTAATTTTATGGAGGGAATGAATTTCCGAAGGACACAAGACAGAAGAACTGGGGCCAGGCTAGAGGCGCCCCAATAGATACCTAATATTAGTTCATTCATTATTTGAAGTGATGAAATCCATCCCAAAAGTCCATGATAGAAACCTTAAGGGGCAATAAATGAGAGACAAAAGCCTAAGTACAAAATAATTTTGACATGTTAACGATATTTCATAGCATGTTATTTATGTAAAGGGTCAATATCGATTCCAGACTGTTTACGCTACCTGACAAACCAAAATTACACGTACTCAAGTGTCTCTTAGCAGAACAACGAAAGGTCTTCACAGTGAGATCAGTAAATTTGTTCAAATAGGACAACAAGACCTCGCATATCAAACAGTTTTGCTGAGAACAGAATTAATATGTGAACAAGACTTTCGAATGAAAGATAATGGCGGTCGAAGAAATGGTCGATACAATCACAATGCATTTTTAAAGTAATATCTCGTTCGGCACATAAGCCGCAAAAGCTAAGGTGTGTGAATTAAGTTAACAATTAATAATTTACCATACGTAACAAATGGGAACATCCAACTGTTCTTGATTGCTGCAAAAAGTATCCTGATTATCCCAAAGAAAATTTTAGATATGTGAATATATCTCATTTTTCTGACTGATATATAGTCTGAGTCAAATAACTGCGACATATTAGAACGTTAATATGTTCAAGTTATAAGTGAGTTATAACTTATTCATGAATCATAACTTAGATGTGAATTGGTTGCAATGTTCTCCTAGTATCCAAGGTGAAAATGTTTTTGGGGCGTCTAGAGAAAAATATCTGTACCCCACATCAGAATTATATCACTTTGGCGTAGAGATAAAAATCTGATGTGGACAGCAGATGACTTTCCTCATATATTGCAATGAATTTACTACTTCTACAGTAAAAGCAAAATAGGCTTATCTTATACTAGGTACTTATATTCTTTTCAAGATATTGAAATGTCGACAATTAGTTTTCATTTTTATCGATTTAGCATCATTTTTATCCATTTGGCGACATTTTCGTTAATTTGGCAACATTTAAAAAATCGCCAAGTTGGCGACATTCTGTCAAATTTGTCGTCAAAATCTAGCTAAGCGTTATGGTCGAAGAAATGACTTATTCTTACAGCAGATAAATGACTATTGGCGTTCAAATACAAAGTATTACTCAAAGTGTCTTTTCTCATGAATAGAACGAGCTAAATCCACGAGAATGATGTCAAAAAATGTATCGCATGATATTGCATACGAAAAGTGAAAATGTTTCTCAACAGTTATTTATTTTTCATTTATGGAATATTTTGATACATTTATTTGAAAAATCTGCCATATCTCGAGAACCGTCCATGCTTGTATTCTGAAGTTTCTGTCAATCGTTTTCTAAGGAAAAGTTACATAAGATATGACAATTTGACTAATTTTATTAAAGGTTTTGATTTTTTGTTGATTTTTTCAAAAAATTTTCTAAAATTTAGTGAGGTTCTGAACATTCGATTGTGGTTAAAAACAATAGGCTTCCAGTATTCAAGTTTTGTAATTTCTATACTAAATTTCATTCGAATCGCTTCATTCGTTCATGAGATATCGTCTCCAGAGACTCACTGACACACACACCTACTTTCACCCTCACACATAGACATCACTTCAAAAATGTTCGCTTCGTGATCAGGGATGCTTGAAACGTGGTCCCCCGCCGAAAACACCGTCACAATACTTTCCTTATACATTATACTATGTATATAAGGAAAATAATAACATACACTTCTTGAAACTTTTTGTGTTACGAAATGCAGAGTGAGCAAATCTTGCTCATAGCTTCTTGGAACGATGGATCATATTTGCTGACGAACAACATAATCTGTCGGAAGCAAAGTCATGGCAAGTGGTCTCTTACATACATAAGTCCAGTCCGACACCATGAAAAATGGTATCATCAGGGGAGATGGGTAGAGTGTTCAGCAGAGCACCGCCTGCACGGCACCTACTACCACAGATGTCTCGCTCAGTATTGCAACATCCTGATTTGCACATTCTTACAGTAAATACAAATGCGAAAATTTTCAATTTTTAGTTCTAAACGATCATTATAGTAAAGTAATATTCATATAATATTGTATTTTTATTTGTTTAATTTAAAAATAGTAGTGGGACCCCGCCCCTGCTTGCTGACGCTCATCATTCGCGAGGTGTTTCGACTCGCCTGCTAAGCAGGTGTAAGGCTGCCCCTTGTTCCACCCCTTGTATGCTGACGTTAACCAACCTCCTGAGTTCGCTTTGTGAACTATTCTACCTAGCCTGTGTAAAGCTCGCAAACGCCGTCGCTAAAACTGATGATTTATCGACAGCTTTAGAACGTTTTAAATTTTTATCCCCAGTGCAATAAGATCGTTTTCGCTTTGATAGAATTCTATAGCAATGCAAGTAATCGAATGTGAGCAGTATTAATAAGCAGGTAAATATTTCATTCGAGTTTTAACTCATTGTGCAACGGATATGGTTTAAAGTTTTAACAAATTAAATAGTTTCAATTAAACAGACAATTTGCATGCTAAAAGTACTAACAATAGTGATCACGAAAACTTTGTTTAGGTTATTAATTTGCCTACAAGGATCAAGAATAACACATATTGTTAATAATTGCATCTTAATCGTAATTATTTATAACAACAATAGTTGAGAAATGTTCTGTTTATAAGAATCAACAATAACTCGGCCATTATTGTGAAGTTTCGGTTTGTATCGGAGGGGCAAATGTATACATTAAACCGGGATCCGAAAGACTTGGGTTGCAGGGCCGCATAAACAGTTTATGTGAAGTGATTAATAACTTGCAAAATTGAGGATAGTAAGAGAGACACGTACATTTGCTGCATAGATGCTCTATAATTCTGTCTGAGGCACTTTCTGCTATCAACCACACCTCGAGAATGTGTGACAGTAGCTCGACAAATAAAATCTTTGCCCATACTATCAACGCAATGTTTTTGCTTTCCTTACATACATAAAGTATAAGGGAAGTATTATGACGGGGTCGAAAATTCGAATTCGAGTTTTCGACAGGAGAGCACGTTTCAAGCGTCCCTGATCACGAATCGAACATTTTTGAAGTAATGTCTGTGTGTGTGTGTGTGTTAGTGAGTCTGTGGTGACGATATCTCACGAGCGAATGGATCGATTCGAATGAAATTTGGTACAAAAATCACAATCCGTGAATACTGGAAGACTATTGTTTTAAAACATAATCGAATGTTCAGAACGCCCCGAAATTTTCGAGTGAAATTTTGAAAAAATCATCGAAAAATCAAAACTTTTAATAAAATTATGCAAATAGACATTTCTTATGTAATTTTTTCTTAGAAAATGGTTGACATAAACTTTAGAAAGCTAGCATGAACCGTTCTCGAGATATTGCACATTTTTCAAATAAATTTATCAAAAAAATCCCATAGATTAAAAAAAAATATTAACTGTTGAGAAACATGATTACTTTTCATATGTAATATCATGCGATAAATTGGGTGACTTCATTCTCGTGGATTCGTTCCATTCACGAGAAAAGATACTTTGAGTAATACTTTTGTATTTGAACCCCAATAGTCATTTATCTGCCGTAAGAATAACTTATTTCTCCGTGCATAGCACTTGGCAAAATTTTGGCGACGAATTTGGCGGAATGTCGCCAACTTGGCGACATTTTTAAATGTTGCCAAATTAACGAAAATCTCGCCAAATGGATAAAAACGACGCTAAATCAATGAAAATGAATACTAATTGAAAAAAATTCATTATATTGGAAAGAATATAAGTATCTACTATAAGAATAATTTTTTTAACTCTAAAAGTAGTGAATTCATTGTATTATATAAGGAAAGTCATGGGTTGTTCACATCAGATTTTTTAATTAATATTAATTAAGTGAAATATAAATCATAATTCTAAGTTCGAATATCTACGAGTTCATATTAGTTTATATGTTCATTTTATAGTATGTTTATATTATTTATGACTAAAGTTGATATTAGTTAATTTTTTAATTTTTTGATTTACAGCCTTAATATAGTATCAAAAAATCGCATTTTGTACTTTCCCTGCAGTGCATGGTAAATAATGCATAGGGAAAGTATTGGAATCGTGTCGAATACCGCAACTCGAGTTTTCGACTGTCCTACACGTTTTGAGATCTGCAGAACACGAAAACACTATTTTTTGCGTGACGTGTTGTCTGTCAGTGCAGATTTTGTATCCACTCTAACTTAAAAATTAATTGACCGAATTCCATAAAATTTTGCAGGTAAGTCACTTATGTTGATTACATTTTAGTACTATTCGAATAAAAAAGAACCTTTTTTTGTTTAGAAATGGCCCGCAAAATATGCCTGTATCCAATCTAGCTAAAAAAAACCTGGCAGACCAAATTTCACAAAATTTGGTGAGATAAGTGATTTATGGGTTACACTGGTGCTGATTTGATCTTGTAAGATTCTGTTAAAAGGAACTTGCCTTAATTTTTGTGAAACGATATACAAATATTACAAAAATCTAAAATATAAGACTACGTATGCTAAAACATATCAATTAAATGCTTGTTTTATACGTAATTATTTACGTGCTCGTTAATTCCTTGAGCACAGAATTGCTGTTTTATTGAATCTGACGATTGTTTCCTTACTTTACTAAATGGCTAGAAAGTCATTAATTGTATATTGTTCCTTTTTACTTTCTTTATATACATAATGTATAAGGAAAGTATTGAAACGGGGTCGAAAACTCGAATTTTCGACGGGAGAGCACGTTTCAAGCATGCCTGATAACGAATCTTACATTTTTGAAGTGATGTATGTGTGTGTGTGTGTGTGTGTCAGTGAGTCTGTGGAGACGATAACAGACGAACGAATGGACCGATTCGCACGAAATTTGGCACAACAATCACAATCCGTAAGCACTGGAAGCCTATTGTTTTTATACGCAATCGAATGTTCAGAACCTCCCTAAATTTTGAGTAAAATTTTGAAAAAATCGTCAAAAAATCAAAACCGCTAATAAAGTTACGCAAATAGACATTTTTTATGTAATTTTTCATTAAAAACGATTAACACAAGATTTAGAACACTAATATAAACCGTTCTCGAGCTATTGCACATTTTTCAAAAAATTATCGAAAAGTCATATAAAATAAAAAAAAGGCTTCCTATTGAGAAACTTGTTCACTTTTCATATGTAATACCATGCGATAAATTGGGTGACATCATTCTCGTGGATCTAACTCGTTCCATTCACGAGGAAAGATACTTTGAGTAATACTTTTGTATTTCAACGCTAATAGTCATTTATCCGCTGTAAGAATAACTTATTTCTTCGCCCATAACACTTGGCGAGATTTTGCGACGAATGTAGCGGAATGTCGCCAACTTGGCGACATTTTTAAATATTGCCAAATTAACGAAAATCTCGCCAAATGGATAAGAATGACGCTAAATCAATGAAAATGACGAATAATTGAAGAAAATACAATATCTGGGAAAGAATATAAGTATCTACTATAAGAATAACATTTTTTTTAACTTGAAAAGTAGTAAAATCATTGCATTATATAAGGAATGTCATGTGCTGCCTACATCAGATTTTTTATGAATATTGCTGTTTTATATAAAGATTACGCTATCCAGATCAACTAATTAATTCTTGTATCTTAAGAATACACCTGTGAGTAAAGAGGATACTTGTAACAATACATCAAATTAAGCTGTGCAAGTGTTTGAAATTGGCAACTTTAAACATTTATCTAACGAACACGAGTCCCAGAAATCCAAACTCAACAATTACACTGAATTAACTTTACGTAACCAAATAAAGATTAACTCCTGGTTACAAGGTTGAAATAGAAAACTTGATTTTTAAACATGATATTTAATGCAAATTAACTGAATTGTGGCTGAACTCGACTTACTCATACCATAATCCATTTTTAAGCAGCATATTGCTTGTTGTTGATTTTTTTTTCAATTTCATACGTAAAATTTAAAAAAATCGATATTGTTGATTCTAATGATTAAAACTACACCGTGTTACCTTTCATTTTAAAGGGCATGAAAAAATATTTTGATTGATATGATATTTAGCAATGTACCCTGGTGGGTACACCCTGGTGTACCCACTAGTGTACATTGAGTATATCAGGGTACACGTACATCAGGGTGGGTACACTTTGGTGTACCCAATGAACCCTGATGTACTTTTCCAGTCCCGAAATAGCTAACGATGTTACAAACACAAAAATCTGATGTGGGCAGCACATGACTTTCCTTATATACTACAGTGAATTTACTACTTTTACAGTTTAAAAAAATGTTATTCTTATAATAGATACTTATATTCTTTCCAAGATATTAAATTTTCATTGATTTAGTGTCATTTTTATCCATTTGGCGAGATTTCCTTTAATTTGGCAACATTTAAAAAAATAGCCAAGTTGGCGACATTCCGCCAAAATCGTCGCCAAAATCTCGCCAAGCATCATGGACGGAGAAATAAGTTATTCTTACAGCAGATAAATGACTATTGGCGTTCAAATAAAAATGTATTACTCAAGGTATCTTTTCTCGTGAATGGAACGAGTTAGATCCACAAGAATGTCGTCACCAAATTTATCGCATGATATTATATATGAAAAGTGAACATGTTTCTTAACAATTTATATTTCTTTTAATTTATGGGATTTTATGATAAATTTATTTGAAAAATGTGCAACATCTCGAGAACTGTTCGTGCTAGCGTTCTAAAGTATATGTCAATCGTTTTATATGGCAAAATTGCATAAGAAATATCTATTTGCGTAACTTTATTAATTGTTTTGATTTTTTGATGATTTTTTTCAAAATTTCACTTGAAAATTGAGGGGGCATCTGAACATTTGATTGTATTTTAAAACAATAGACTTCCAGTATTCAATGATTATGATTTTTGTACCAAATTTCATTCGAATCGCTCCATTCGTACGTGAGATATCGTCTCCACAGTCTCATTCACACACACACACACACACACACAGACATCACCTCAAAAATGTTCGATTCGTGATCAGGGATGCTTGAAACGTACTCTCCCATCGAAAACTCGTATTCGAAATTTCGACCCCGTCACAATACTTTCCTTATACATTAAGTATATAAGGAAAGTAAAAATTGTATCTATGCTATTTTTGACAACAATGATTGAAAATATGAAGTCTCGTGATCAATGAGCTACAAATAATCCCTTTAATGCATGATTATGCATGGTTATGTCAAATTTTGTCTTATGCTGCCATGTTAAAAAATATAAAATTTGAATACATTTTGAAGTTTTGGCTCAAATTTAAATAAATTCTATCTAATTCTAGATTTTTTGGTAACAATGCCGAGTTTCTTGAAAATCCAATAATACTTGCAGCAGCTATAAAGTACACAAAAATCGGCCACAGACATCATACATACAGACATACAGACTGACGGACATCACTCTAAAAATAGTCGAAACGTGTTCAGGATGCCTTAACACATATATTGTCATCAAATATTGTCATGAATATAATACTTTCCTAAATATGACTATTTTATAACTATATGTTTCCGAAAATTTATAAAAGCAGAAAATAAAATTACTATCATTCAATTCTCGAATTTAGTTTTCTTCAAGTCGAAAATTTTCTTGAGAATTTTTAACGTATCAAAATCGTTATTGCAACCATAATCAATCACCTTTGAACTCAAAGGAAATGTAAATTTATATCTTCTGAAATTCATTATAGACTTGTGAAGAAAGTTTTCCTCCATTGTAAGAAAAGTTTTGCTTTTCTGCATATTATGTTACGTGGGTGAAAATCGTTTTGTCCAATTATCTCTTGAATTTAAATATGAAAAACGGCGAAAATGTGTATGATATATAATTACGAGCAATAGAAGTTTGCTCATTCTCTTAGTAATAATATATACTTTATTTTTATTTTTTTCGTTATTTACTGCGATTTTCAACTTTATTTTTCCTTAAGTTCCCGTTGCTGGTGTATATAAATATGCACTGTAATATGTTAATGGGAAAAAGGTTAGGAAAATTTAGTCTTTTAGGAAGTAAAGTTTTTTATTGATGGCCTGCAGTACAGATAAAAACTAAAAAGAAATCTGATGTGGGCAGCACATGACTTTCCTTATATAATTCAATGGCTTTACTACTTTTACATTAAAAATATTCTTTTCAAGATATTAAATTTCCGTCAATGAGTCGTCATTTTCTATGTCGTCATCATTAATGAGTCGTCATTGATTTAGCGTCATTTTTATCAATTTGGCGAGATTTTCGTTAATTTCGTAACATTTAAAAAAGTCGCCAAGTTGGCGACATCCCACCAAATTCGTCGCCAAATCTCGCCAAGCGTTATGGACGAAGAAATAAGTTATTCTTACAGTAGATAAATGACTATTGGCGTTCAAATACAAAAATATTACTCAAAGTATCTTTTTTCATGAACGGAACGAGCTAGATCCATGAGAATGATGTCACTAAATTTATCGCATGGTATTACATATGAAAAGTGAACATGTTTCTCAATTGGAAATATTTTTTTTTAATTTATAAAACTTTTTGATAATTTTTTTTAAAATTCTGCAATATCTCGCGAACGGTTCATGTTAGCTTTCTAAAATTTATGTCAATCGCTTTCTAATGAAAAATTACATAAGGTATGTCTATTTGCGTAACTTTATTAGAGGTTTTGATATTTTGACGATTTTTTCAAAATTTCACTCGAAAATTTAGGGGGATTCTGAACATTCTATTGCAAATAAAAACAATAAGCTTCCAGTGTTTACAGATTGTGATTTTTGTACCAAATTTCGTTTGAATCGGTCCATTCGTTCGTCAGTTATTGTCTCCACACACACACAGACACATACTTTCACACACACACACACAGATGTGGATGTGTGTGGATGTATACATTAAACTACCGTTTGGATGTATACATTAAATTGCCTTTTACATTTAATTTTTATCGTAAGATGATGAAATCAATCCTATGGATAAACTATTCTTAAGAATTTTGTTTTTCTAGAACTTTGGCACTCTGATATCACATCAAACATCAAGTCGTCAAATGGAAAAGAAATTATTTAAAAACTGCACGTTCAATCTTGAATTTAAAATGAATTCAACTCCCTATAATTTGTGAGTGATTTGTCACCTTTGCAGAGTGATTTATCCTCTTGCTGTAATATTTTAGTTACTAGAATGTAAGGTCGCTATTCCGTGACTTTGCGGTAATATTTTTAGTCACTAGAACGCAAGGTCTCTATTCTATGACTATGACTTTGCCGTAATATTTTAAAGCTTTAGAATATAAGATATGTATTTCGTTATTTTACAGTAATGTTTTTAGTGGCTAGAATGTAAGTTCTCTACTCCATGACTTTGCGGTAATATTTTTAGTCACTAGAATGTAAGGTCTCTATTCTGTGACTTTGCCTTAATATTTTTAGTCTTTAGAATATAAGGTATCTATTCCGTTATTTTACAGTAATATTTGTAGTGGCTAGAATATAAGCTCTCTATTCCATGACATTGGTAATTTTTTAGTCAATATAGAATGTAAGGTCTCTATTCCGTGACTTTGCCGTAATATTTTTAGTCACTAGAATACAAGGTCTCTATTCTGTGACTTTGCCGTAATATTTTAGTCTTTAGAATATAAGGTATCTATTCCGTAATTTTACAGTAATATTTTAAGTGGCTAGAATGTAAGCTCTCTATTCCATGACTTTTTCGGTAATATTTTTAGTCACTATAGAATGTAAGGTCTCTATTCCGTGACTTTGCAGTAATGTTTTTAGTCGCTAGACTATAAGGTCTATATTCCGTGATTTTGTGGAAATATTTTTAGTTACTAGAATGTAAGGTCTCTATGCCGTGGCTTTGCGGTAATATTTTGTCACTATAGAGTGTAAGGTCTCTAATCCGTGACATTGTGGTGATATTTTTAGTCGCTAGAATGCAAGATCTTTATTCCGTGACTTTATGGAAATATGTTTAGTTACTGGAATGTAAGGCTCTATTCCGTGACTTTGCGGTAATATTTTTAGTCACCAAAATGTAAGGTCTATAATCATACACCGTTTATTGCAGTTTTAACAATTGATCAAGAGCTTGAAATTGTTATAAAACTTCATAAAGGCTCGACGAGAAAAAAGTTTTGTTTAGAATATGGAAAACATTATCGTGACATTCTAAAACGAAAGGATAAGTTTCTATTGATTTCCTCTTCAGCCAGTTCAGAAGGCTGCATTTGCCGGCTGCGTTCTTAGAAGGCTGCATTTGCCGTCAAAGTATATCCAAGACGTGTTCTATTGGTGGCAGGTCTGAGGAGCTGGATAGCCATCGAAGGGTATTAAATCATCGAACACATTGTTGAGAAAGTCGTGCACTATGTAATCAAACTTTGTCTTGCTTGTGTATTGAAAATAGGGGCTTGACAGCACAGGCAGACCAATCGGCTGCAGAATAAAGCCGACGTACAAGCGATCCATTAGATTGGCTTGCAGCACAATTAGAAGCAATAGGCTGTCCCACGAGATGGCTACCTAGACTGTCACATCACGTGTGATGACCGTGTGCCTCTGTGGTATCGAGATCTGTGAAAGTATATTTCTGTTTTATAGTGCTCCTTTTCATGTCATGTAAATGTAGAATTCCTCAGCTGATTTTCGGAGGAAATAGGTCAATGTGTGAAGTGTTGGTGTCCTTGAACGACGCGCCAGCCGGCTGAGAGAGAGAAAAAGCCGTTGAGGTTTTAATTTGGTTTTGTTGATTATTTCCAATGTTCTGCATGTACGTGTGCTATATGGATATGTGTGTTGTGACGTCAGAATGAAAAGTAAGTGTAGAGGGACGCGCTTGGAGAAGGGAGAGCTTGCAGGGAGCTAGAAATCTGTCGGTCGGGTAAAAAGTTATTCCCCAGTTTTAATAATGAAACTGTTTTAAATTTAAAAGTAAATTTACTAAATTGCTCTCATGATGTTTTTCGACCGACAGGGCTCCTCCGAACCGCAATTTTGGTTCGTAAGTATGTTTCCTTTAATTGGGAGATTTAAAATTAGTTTCTGGCTATATGTCTAGAGAAGTTTTCATTGTAAAAGCCAGCTAAAAAGTGAAATATCTGTATCAATCTCCCTTGACATATAATATTGTATGATAATATTATTAAAATTGAATAACGTCTATACTTAAAGATTTCCAAGCTGGTCATATTGATTTGAGTATTTTTTAGAAAGTCTAACTCAAGATTAAAGGAGTTAGAATTGCCATTTTTAAAAATGTGTTTGAGTTGAAATAATATCTTATATGTGTTTCATAAAGTCAATTAAAGAATGTTCCTTTAATATAATGAAAATTATAGAGTCTTCTTTTCACGTGTTGTTTTACTTGCTTTTGATTGTTCCTAGCCATTGAGAGGTAGTTCGCTTCTCACCAGGGAGACGGATTCGATTCTGGAGTTATAAGTACTTACCACTAATTAATGATCACTAACTAACTTTAATTCAGTTTCTACATTTGAATGTGAAAGGCATAAACGCTTTTACACCTCTCAACAGCAAATGAGGGATCGAACGATGACCAATATTTCTCCATGCACATATGGAGTGGTCATCAGCACTGAAGGAGAAACAGGATTTGTCGCTAAAGATAACATGCTTCAATAGTAGACAATAGTAACAAGTCAATAGTAGAGCCTGTGAAGGTGTAGTCGGCGACTTAATGGGCATCGACACCCAATCCTACCGTCTGTCTGTCGTTTTCGAATAATTTCTTTTAATACATGATGCATAGAGGATGGAAAATACGTTCAAATGACTGATAGCGACGCAATTGGTGTGAACTTGGTTCCTCTCCTGTCTGCACCACCCCCTCGAGCAGTTGTCTGTCTGAGTCTTTGCAACCGTTACATGTGGCATCTTTAATCCACTGTTGCTAGCGCCAAACAACTATCATATAGCTCTGACCAAGATATCGACTGATATCTGACTGATCAAGATGATAAGTATGTTAGAACAAGCAGGTTGCTTCCCTTAGACCTATGATGTGACCTCTCTCTAATTTTGTAGCTGCAGATCACTAGGATTTTACATTATAGATCTCAATTTCGAACAGACACAGACATTGCCTTTTATTATTATAGAATGTATCTGAGACGATCTAACTTTATTGACGTCAAATTTTATTCAGTTCCACTTCACCACCCTTTTAGTCCTATCTAGCCTCTTTCTCAATACCCTTCGTCCCCGAGGGTGATTTCCCTCCCTACTTATCTCTTTCTAAACCTACTGGGTGCTCGCTTGGGTCCTAGTTATTTCCTTTACTCAAGACTCTGAGAAGATTCGGAACAATTTTCGTCATCGACATCCCCCTTTCCTTCCTACCCAAGTACTCTATAGATGAAATCTCTGTAGTAGGATCAATTTTCTCGATCTTTTTCGCTTCGCTAGAAATTTAAAGGTAGGATAAACTCTTTTCCTTTTCTGGTTAGTTCTCTAACTCTCCGCTCTTAGCCAAAATTTACCAACGTTTCTATTCGTATATTTTTAATAGTAATTTTATGAAGCACTTTTTAAATTTAAATCTTTTCGTGATATTTATTTTCACGCTTTATTTTAGAAACACATATTCTTAAAATTCGTGTTATCATATACAATGAATATGAAATGAAAAACGTTCGAGTGAATAGCGAATAGAATATTTCGATATGAACTAAAGTTCGAATACGCTGGGACCTTTCGAATAAATCCAATCTCGCTCATTTCTATACAAAATGAAATATTCTATGAAACCAATATCGTCTAACCTAAATTGCAAACATTCCAAGCGAATTATTTTCTAAAATGTTGCTTCGAAAAATTTAAAGTAAACATGCTCTAGTAAATTCAATTAGGTTTTGAAATGCCGTTCATATCGTATTGATTAAGATATGGAAGTCATATGGAAAAAAGAGATATGGATTTTCAATATAGTGTTTCTCTGGATTCAGAAAAGTTTATTTGCATTTATAATCAATAAATCAAAAATGATGTAGACATATGAATATTTTAGGAATAAATAAAGACAACTTGGATTTGCACAAACTGGCATAAGTTAAAATTAATAGTTTGTAATTACTAAGATTATTCTTTTACTGTCCTCGCGCTGGGCTCAATTATGGTGATTGTTATTGTGAATTTTTCTTGATTAGATATGCTTTTAAAAGATTAAGAAAAATGTTTATATTAGCCAATGTGAAAATGTATGGTGATTGTGAAATTTTCTCGGTATATGCGCGTGTTTGTGGGTGAGGGTGGGGAGTGGGGTGGTGGGGGGGTGAAATCTTTGGCCCTTCGTAATCTCAAAAAGCACTCAAGCGATTTGTACTCAATTTAGGATAGCAAGTTTCATATATTATTTAGACGTAAACAGGGCCTCTGAGAGTGGGCCCGGCCCCACGAAAAAATAATTCCTGGCCCCATGACAGGAAAAACTGCGTGTAAATATAAATTGTTCTTATCCAAACCCGAATCCTGCAGGCAGCAAGGGTCCCGGGAATTTGCTCACCCCCCCCCCTCCCCATACTCTCCAACGAGTCTGGATTTGAACGAAGAATTATTTTCGAAAAATGCTTATAGTTTAGTTTTATAAAATAATTTTGTAAAAATTGTTAGTCCTTCGCAATTACGAAAATCGCTTTAACCTCAATTCGGGGGACGGGAGGTGGGGGGGGGAGTACTTTCTAGATATGAATGCAGAAAAAAATCCCAAAAATGTATGTTGGTTATCCATTAAACAAGATGTTGGCAAAATCAGTGACCCTTCATCATCTCAAAAATTACTGAAGCAATTTGGATCCAATTTGGGTGGTTTACTACATATATGGAGTAGATGTGAATTCAGAAAAATAATTTTTTAAAAATATATATGGTTCGACTCAGTGATCATGTGTCGACTTATTTCGCGTGAAAAGTCTAAGCATAGACCCAATCCAATCCTCGTATTTTATTAAAACTGCCAGAAAAGAAGTCTGATAGTATTTGGAAGAATATTCTCCGGTAAGTCTGCGTCCCCCTAATGCTGCTATTACAAAATTGAAATTCTATCAGCTTGATGTTTTTATTGTTATGCATACAAATCCACAATTTTTGACTTATTATCCTTATAAATTTCATATCGATATTATTTGTTTGAATGTGGGCAATGCTATTTATGTTTTTATACTTTCTAAGCTCAGTGGTTGTAGGCATATCAATATAAGAAAAGTTAATCCTTCTATAGGAAAAACGTAAAAAATACTATTTTTCTGAAATTTTATTTAAAGAAAATTGTATCATACAATTTAATGACGGAATTTAATTGTTTTATTCAACAGATGATTCATGTCAGTTCAATGTTTAGATAAAATCAATATTCTTCCACTCATGACTTTGATAATATTAATATTCATATCTTGGATATTAAAATCTTTATAGCGGATATTATTTTTTTGAAAATTATTATATTAAAAACATCAAACGCTTTTCCCATAAGAATTATATCAATTATAGTAATATATTGAACAGTAATTTCGCTGCTAATTCTAATATTTTTTCACTGTATAAACATACATATATGTTCACAAGTTCACAATATCTATATATACTAATTGCCAAGTGTCCGTCTGTCTATCTGTCTGTCCGTCCGTCTGTCCGTCCGTTTGTCCGTCTGTTACGCTTTTTTAGACACTTCTCGAATAGATAGAGGTTTCAAATTTGGTACACTGCTCGATCGTTCGACAAAACCCCCGGGGAAAATCGAATTTTTCGATAACGTTGTCTAGAGGGGGTGGGCGTGCTCCACACGAAATGTGAAATGATAGGAAATCATGCTTTGCGATAAGATAGAGACTTTAAATTTAGTGTTTGTGTAAATCGTTCGATAGGAAGAAAGTGTGCAATTTCAGCTTTTCAAAATTTTCTACTTAAGGGGGTGACGCACACCAAAATGTCCGATTTACTAAATACATGGGAAAAGACTCCTTTAAAATTTGATAGAGGCTTGAAATTTGGTATAAGGGCTAATTATTTGATGAAAACACCCAAGACGAATATAGTTTTTCAAAAATGTTCGTTTATGGGGGGATGTTCCAGAGAAAAATGTTTGAAAGATGAATTGATTAAAAAAACATGCTTGGGGATGAGATAGAGATATCAAATTTGGTGTAAGGGTAGATAGCTTGGAAGGAAGAAAGTGTACAATTTCAGTTGACCAATATTTTTTACTTTAGGGATGCCGCACTCCAAAATGTTCGATTTTCGGAATAAAGTAGAAACGCCCCATTTGAAACGTGATAGAGGCTTGATATTTGGTATATGGGCAAATCATCTGATAGAAAACACAAGAATAATAGAGTTTTTCGAAATGTATATTTAAGGATGTGGGTACTCCACACAAAAACATTCGAAAGGTGAAATGATAGAAAAGGAATGGTTCGCGATGATCTAGAAACTTCAAATTTGGTGTACAGTTAAAAAGATGGAAAGGAAGGAAGTGTGCAATTTCAATTTTCCAACATTTGCTATTGTAGGGGGTACCACTCGCTAAAATATTCGATTTGTCGAACAAATGAAAAACACTTCCTTTACAATGTGATAGAGGATTAAAATTTAGTATATGGACTAACCATTTGATAAAAAAACCAGAGATGAAAACGGTTTGACAAAATTATTCGTTAAAGGGGTGCTACACAAAAAAAAAAAAGTTCGAAAGGTGAGATGATAGAAAAAACACGCTTCGCGATAGGATAGAGACTTCAATTTTGGTGTATGGGTAGATAGTTTGAAAGTAAGAAAGTGTGACATTTCAGATTTCCCGTATTTGCTACTTTAAGGGGTGCCGCACACTAACATGTTTGATTTACCGAATAAATGAGCACGCTTCCATTTAAATGTGATAGAGACTTTTGGATCAAGATATTTGGATAGAGATATTTGGTATATGGGCCAATCATCTGATAAAAAACCCGAGACAGAGTTTTTCAAAAATGTTCATTTATGGGTGTGCTTCACAGAAAAACGTTCGAAAGGGGAAATGATAAAATAGTATGCTTCGGGATGAGATAGACTTTAATGTGGCGTACCGGTAGATAGTTCGAAAGAAAGAAGTGCGGAACTTAAGTTTCCCAATATAGTCTTCTTTAGGGGATTCTGCACTCCAAAATTTTCGATTTGCCGAATAAATATGAAACGAGAATTATTCAAAAATTTTCATTATTCGGGGGTTGCTTATTGCGAGACCGTTGATTTTCAATGGGTATACGGCTAGCAAGTCACTAATCGCAAAAAAGCGAAATAAGCGAGTAAAATATGAAAATAAACTTCAATAATTAAATTCACTAATTTCAATTAAAAACCTTATATTTTAAAATTATAGAATAATTATAATAATACATTAATTTTTATCCCAATTAATGTTTGAGTATTTTCTGTTAAAATGTAAATTAAATATTGTCTATGTTAACTTTTTAAATTTGAAATTTACTAATGAACATTTTCGGCATATATTTATTGATTTTTTAATCACTTGCATTAATATCTGAAATTTTGTACTTAGCAAAATTCCTAATGAGTCACGTTTTAATTCTTATTATGTTATCTATTTTAAACATACCAGACATAATGCAATTAACTTTAAAGACATTTTTCATAAAAATAAAACATTTGCTACCAATCAGACATATTTGTATGTTGAAAATGTACAAGTGCAAATCATCAATTGACAGGACTATATTCAATAAAAATTATATCTCTAAATCTTTATATAAAAAAATTCAATAATTATGTGTATGTAATGTTACCTCATATTCAAAATATGTAAACATAACACGTGAGCACAGAGCTCATTATTACTTAGGATTCAAATACAGTTTTCAGCGATATGTTCAAAAACATCATATTTTACGTACCGTATTTAAAAATGCTAAAATCCCTAAATTATTCTTCAATCTTACCTATTACGCTGCCTAAATAAATTTATATACAAATTAGAATGTTCTTTTTGCAACCAATTGAAACATTTAATTAGTGAAACATTCTATTTTAAATAATGTCACCAATGCAAAAATCTAATGTGGGCTGCATTTGACTTTCCCTGCAGATTCATATTTACGTTTTCTTTATTTCATCAATAATTCATTACATTGAGTTTTTAATTACACAAAATAACACCCATAATTATTTAAAATTACACTGCATTTACACTTTTGATAACTCATTTGGCAACTGGGCTTATTTTCAAATGTGGCGTAGCGAAAATGCGAAAAATCTAAAATATCTCAAGAACGGCTAGACTTAGTGTAATGGGATAGGTCTTATTCTTTTTATCGTTAAAAATTATGTATAGAACAAGCATTTAATTGATATATTTGATCACACGTAGTTTTTTATTTTAGATTAAGATTATTGTGTGCCATTTGGTAAAAAAATGGCAGATTATTTTTTTTCCGAATGATACCAAAATGCAATAAGCACCAGAGTAACTCACAAGTGACTTATCTACCAAATTTTAGAAAATTTGAACTATTAGTTTTTCAGTTAGAGTGGAAAAAGGTAATTTTTGCGGGACATTTAGCAAAAAAAGGCGGGTTTTTTTATTCCTGAATCATACCGAAAACTAATCAGCACCGTCAGGGTCACACACAAATGACTTACCTACCATTTTTTTGAAATTTGGTCCATTAGTTTATGGGTTAGAGTGGATACATACATTGCACAGACAGACAGACAGACAGACAGACATACACACACACATACACACACACGTTACGCTAAAAATAATTTTTTCGCATTCTAGAGGTTCTAAAACGTGTAGATCCGTCGGAAACCCGAGTTGTGATTTTCGGCATGATTCAAATACTTTTCCTATACATTACCATGTATTGCAGGGAAAGTAATTATTAAGTTTTCGCACCCTAAATATAATTAAAAAAATAATAAGTATAGCAATTAAAATACTCATCATTCATCCAAATAAAGTAATATAATAATTGTGAAAATAGCAGATATATTCCTTTTTTCGATCCAGACCGTTCAACCTACCCTAATGTATAAGGTGTATGTACGGCCGAGACAGTGCAATCCAATTTAGACCAAAACCCAGAGGGGGCGACATTCAAAAGGACCGTACCCTCCTTCCCCAACTACCAACCTCTGGGAAGGAATTTCAGGCCCACATATTTAACGTGTGTTGCACACGAGGACAGTTTGGACAGAGCCCGGAACTGAATTCGGATCCTTCGAATACAATCCTCGTGCTCTAACCACTGGACTGTCTCGTCCTCAGAATAGCAGATATCTGCAATGGCAGCAAGAAACTTTCTATAAGCCATAATTACAGCTTCGTGCGGCTTATTCTAAATTGTAAACAAACTTTATGCCAGCACCTTTGAAGGACTGAAATTGTCAGTTCCCATAGAAATAAAAGAAAATATAAATTATAGCAAGTTTCTTGCTGTCATTGCAGATATCGGCAATTCCATGCTGATGAGACATAATAAGCATGAAACATGTTTATAGATGCTGGTATCTATAATGGGGGTGTCTTTCAAATTTTCAGGAACGTTCCTTATAGGTGGGTTTTGTGTTTTATGAACTTTGCTTTTACAGCTTCGTGTGGTTTGTGTTAAATTGTAAAGGAATTTTAATGGAAGGACTGGCACTTGAAAAATTGAAATTATCTGCTTCCAAAGAAGTTCGTAAAAATGTGTAACTTATAGTAAATTTCTTGCTGTAATCGCAGATGTCAGCTACATCATGCTAACGAGCGCAATATAAACGCAAAATCGGTTCGTGAATACTGGTATCTGCTGTACTGTTATCTTCTAAATATTTGAGAACGCTCCTTATAGACGGGTTTTGTGTTTCATGATTATATTTAAACCTATTTAAAAGAAATTCTAAAAGTGAGAACCAAAAGTTTAAATTTATATGCAAAATTAAATGTGGTTAAGTATTTTATATCGGCTTATATAGTTCCCAAATTCCATAAAACCAATCTTACAATTAGAGCAGTAACTTGTGAACATAATGCATATATCACTACATCAGGTCTATATGTATGAAATTGTTTAAGTAAAATCGATGATAATCCTGGACAGTGTTTCTTTCAGGCATAAATCCGGGGGACACTGCCCACACCGGAAACGAGTATTCGCCCTTCCCCCCTCCCAGAGACATTTTATGTTAACCTAGATTCAATTTATGTGACACATCATTTAGATATATTTATATAGTGCAAATTCAAAACTCCTCTTAAAATTTCATTCGCTCCCCCGACCAAAAAGTCCTGAAAGAAACACTGATCCTGGATATAATGTATCCAGTTATATCAAACTGAATAATAGACTTTGAATAAATTATTAATATCATTATAGCTTCGACACACTTTTGGATTTATAAATTTTGACTTATATATATATATATATATACAATTTTACAATTTTAGGATTTACAATTTTAATATATATATATATATATATATATATATATATATATATATATATATATATATATATATTAAAATTGTAAATCCAATGGTAGAATAGCACTATCTTAAAAAGTGTCTACAAAATACAATGAAATAAAATGAAATTTAACCAAAATGAGAAAAATATAATACATATCACAGGTAAAGCTAAAGACAATCAACAAAAGTCAATGGTGAGGAATTGAAAATAGGAATACAATAAATATCAAGCATTAGAGCTTGCACGTGGAAGAGCTAGCTCTAAGCTTAAGAAAAGTTCATTTCAAAATAAATTATTTTTCGAGTCCTAATATTTAATCGAAATGAACACAAAAATGCTTGTTTCTGAAACATAAGATAGATTTTAACTATAAACATGTGTTATTAGGACGACAAGTATAAAGATTGAAAAAATAGATAGGAAACATAAATACCTTAAAATACACCTCAAATGTACAACCATGACGAACAAAAAATGACTAGACCAATGTTGCCATTCGTTAAAATGTAAAGAAGAGATTTACTGTTACCAAAGTGAGTAATAAAAACCGTACTGCGTAATGGCAGTAAAATGTGATATTCTACAGTAAAAGCTGCAAAATAAATAGATGAAAATATACTGTAATGTAAATACAAGAGAATGTAGAAGTATGACATAATAAGATACTAAGGAGATATTATTAAGGATTTAGGCTAATCGAAACTTATTAACTATACCATTTACTAAATATACTGGATATTCATATAATTTACTGGAAATTTTGAGGTTATTAATGTGCAAGGCTTGAAATTTTTTATCTGCTAATCTATAAATTTTAAAAAGTTGATTAAGTATAATATTTCCAAACAATGGAATTGAGTTGCAGGAATTAAATGGTAATATTTTATTAATATTGAATTTAAAAAATATTTTTTATCATATAAATTAGTAATATATATATATATATATACAACAGCAAATCACATCTTTTCATTTCTGCATATGGCAACATTAGTTTAGTCATATTTTGCTCGCCATGGTTGTACTAGTGAAGTGTATTTTAAGGTATTTATGTTTCCTTTATTTTTCCAATCAATATGCTTGTCGTCCATATAACACAAGTTTATAGATAAAATCTATCTTGTGTTTCAGAAACAAGCATTTTTGTGTTCATTTCGAAGGGATATATGAACGTGACAAGAATTTTTTCGAAATGAACTTATCTTAAGCCTAAAGCTCTTCCACGTGCAAGCTTTTTTGCTTGATTTTTTTTGTTTTCCTATTTTCATTCCTCACCTTTGAAATTTGTTGATTGTCTTTGACTTTATGACCTGCATTACGCTTTATAATGTCCTCTTTAAGTTTGAATTTCTTTATTTCTTTGTATTTTGTAGAAAAAATTTTGGAATAGTATATTACGAGTTACTACTTACATTCTAATATTGGATTTACAATTTTATATTTATATATATATATATATATATATATATAGGGATATCCCAAGGAAGAAAGTCCAGACCACACGACTGACCCGTAGTCTTACAGTCGCTATTTGTATGGCTGGAAGGAAAAAAGTGCTGAAGACCCAGGCTGTCCGACTCGTCCGAGGACTTGAGCAGCTATTTGGGCGGCCGTGGCAGGAAAAAATGTGTAATGTGTAATTCCACATACAAAAATGTTCGATTTGCCGAATATATGAGAAATGTCTCTTAAAAATAGAGGCTTGAAATTTGGTATATGAGCCAATCATCTGATGAAAAAACTCAAAAATAATAGTGAATAAATGAGAAACTTTTTTAATGAGATATATACATGAAATTCGATACACGGGCCAATCGTAAGGTTAGAAGAAAACCGAATTTTTCAAAATTGTTCTGTAGAGAAGGGAGGGGGCTCCACACTAAAATTTTCGAAACGTAAAATGAGTCATAAAATATTGAAATTTGATGCACAGTTTAATCAGTCGATTGTGTTTTTCAAAAATATTCATTTAATGGGTACTCCATACCAAATCGTTTGAAATGTGAAATGACAGTAAAACGGATTTTGTAATGAGATAGATACTTTAAAATTGTTGCATGGGTAGATCATTAGATAGAAACGAAGTGTCAAATTTCAGTTTTCTAATATTTCCGGATTAAGAATGCTGCACACTTAAGTGTTTAATTGGCTGATTAAATGAGAAATGCCCAGTCTGAGAGGCATACATTTGAAATTTTATGCATGGGTGAACAATTTGAAAATGACCACTGCAAATATCGAATTACTTACATAAACCAAGGTATATTGTGAGATTTGTATTGTGAAACCGCTGACTTCAACGAAGTTAGTATACTATATTAATTGAGAAGGGTCCATCCGCCTGTATGTCACGCTTTTTGTTGGCACTTCACGTATAGATAGGGACTTGCAATTTAGTACACTAATCAATCGTGTATATATATATATTTTTTTTTACTTTCCTTATATACATAATGTATAAGGAAAGTATTGTGACGGGTCGAAAATTCGAATTCGAGTTTTCGACGGGAGAGCACGTTTAAAGCATCCCTGATCACGAATCAAACATTTTTGAGGTGATGTCTGTGTGCGTGTGTGAAAGTATTGTGTGTGTGCGTGTGTGTGTATGTGTGCGTGTGCATGTGTGTGTCAATGAGCCTAAGGAGACGATATCTCACGAACGAATGGAGCGATTCGAATGAAATTTGGTACAAAAATCACAATCCGTGAATACTGGAAGCCTATTGTTTTTAAACACAATCAAATGTTCTGGAATCCCCTAAATTTGGAAAAAATCATTAAAAATTCAAAACATTTAATAAAGTTACGCAACTAGACATTTCTTATGTAATTTTTCCTTAGAAAACGATTGACATAAACTTTAGAACGCTAGCATGAACCTTTCTCAAGATATTGCGCATTTTTCAAGTAAATTTATAAAAAAATCCCATAAATTAAAATAAATATATTAACTGTTGAGAAATATGTTCACTTTTCATATGTAATATCACGAGATAAATTGGGTGACATCATTCGCGTGGATCTAGCTCGTTCCATTCATAAGAAAAGATACTTTGAGTAACACATTTGTATTTGGAAGCCAATAGTCATTTATCTGCTATAAGAATAATTTATTTCTCCGTCCATAACGCTTGGCGAGATTTTGGTGACGAATTTGACGGAATGTAGTCGACTTGGCGACTTTTTTAAATGTTGCCAAATCAACAAAAATCTCACCAAATGGATAAAAATGACGCTAAATCGATGAAAATGATGACTAACTAACAAAAATTCAATATATTGGAAAGAGTATAAGTATCTATTATAAGAATAACCTATATATATATATACAGGGAGTCCCGAAAAGAGTGAAACTCGCTTTAATACTTTACCTGTTGGAGATAAGTGGGCAATGTAAATTGCAAAAATGTTGAAAGTAAGGTAGGAAGCAAGACTACGTTAATGAAATAGTCCTTGTATTCATTTTCAAAAAGTTATACTTTTTAAATTTTTATAATACCCCCTTAGGCAAATTTGGTCGATCAGAATTTTTTTTTATTTTTGATGCAACAAGATCATTAAAAACCGCATATCTGTATCTTTAAAATAGAGCGGGTTATATTTGATTGAAAATTGAACATTGTGAATGGGGACCCTAAATCAAATTTGAAATGTAAATGTGTGAGATATCACAAAAACGATAAACCTGGATGATAATACATAGGAAATATTTTTGCGAACTCCGCGCAGGCTTACGATACAATCACGGATTCTTAAGTACTTTTCACACTGAGGCATGCCATTTTTTATTTGAAACAATTAAAATAAATAAGTAAACAAATGCAAGTCTGTACTTGATTTTGAAATTTAACATAATTTTCAAAACGAAGAATAGAACTCACAGATGATTTTTTCTTGCCTTTAACTCTAATTTAACCGTTTTAAATGTTTATCGTAAAATAATTTTCCAGTATTTGTAACGAAATTTGTCCCTTTATATCAGTGATCTTCTCTATCAATGTACGCATATTTTAATTATGTGCCCCAGCAGCGTATTGAGTACCACTGCTTTCTATGATTTCTGTCTGTGTAATGCTTTATTTAGATGTATCTGTGATAAAAAATTTTGACACATATTAACGTATTTTTGATCTGAACAATTTCCATCGTCAATTTGTTTATGATCCCTATTTTCACTGATGAAACAGTCTTTCGCATGGTACGGTAAAGTGGCATAAATCATTTTTTCGTTTATTATAAATCAGTTTATTTTAAAGATACAAATATATGGGTTTTTTTTAATGATCTTGTTGCATTAAAAATAAAAATATTCTGATTGACCATATCTGTCTAAGGGGGCCGTATAAAAATTTAAAAAGTGTAACTTTTTGAAAATTAATGGGAAGACTATTTCATTAAAGTAGTCTTATTTCCTATCTTACGTTCAACACTTTTGCAATTTACATTGCCCACTTACCTCCAACAGGCAAAAAATTGAAACATGTTTCAATCTTTTTGGGACACCATGTATGTAAATATATATATATATATATATATATATATACACACATATACACACACACACATATATATATATATACACATATATATGCATATATATATATATATAATCGCAGGAGAATGTGTCAATATAAAAAGTTTCCCTTCGATATAATAACCACATGCGGATTGTAAGCACTTCCCGTAGTATAGCTAGGGACTTGCAATTTGGTACACTGGTTAATCTTGTGACAAAATTCTGTGGGAAAAATCGATTTTTTTTTTAAATATTCAATAGAAGGTTTGCTCCATACCAAAACTTTCGAGTTGCGAACGAAACTTTTTATATTGAGGTATTCTCCTGCTATTGTGGATATATATATATATATATACATATATATATGTATATAAATATATATATATATATATATATATATATATGGATAGATAGATATAGGGTAAATCATGCGACAAAATTATCTTGGAATTTTTTTTTTTTAAATGTTCATTAGAGGGTTTGATCCACACCAAAACCTTCGAGATGCGAAATGATAGATATGCCTGCGAGATATTATATACATATAAATATAAATATATATATATATATATATATATATATATATATATATATATATATATATATATATATATATATATATATATATATATATATATATATATATATATATATATATATATATATATATATATATATATATAATTGAAGATATTGATTTTTGCATATATATATATATATATATATCCACAATCGCAGGAGAATGCGTCAATATAAAAAGTTTCTCTTCCATATAATAACCATAACCATAATGCGGATTGTACGCCCACACATCAACAAAGAAAAGTTTTCACTTGGCGTCCATTTTCACCTGTTGGTTTGGCGATGAAACTCTCCTTCCCGCCATTCGACTAGCAGACAGCGCCACCTACTGGCAATCTCTTTTGTCGCGGGAGCATCATCTACTGTTAGTTCAGATGGTGTCTCAGTGATCAGAGGTGTTCTATATTCGTGTTTCTCTAGCGGGGGTGTGCGTAATTCAGAAATCGTTTGGTCCCACCTCCGAATGGAATAGGGGTGCGCTTGCGCTCTGGAAGGCAGTGATAATATTTCCATCTAATGATGAAAAGTGGTGCGACAATTTATCAATTGGATGCATTATCTGATATTTTTTGACGAATTTGAAATAGATTCACTTCAACTAGCTGATAAAAAATAGCTGCATTACTTCACGTGTGTATATTTTTATTCTAATTATACTCAAAATATTTTGGAGAAAGTAAGCTTGTCAACTATTATTTTTCATATTAGCTAAAAGAAGAATCATCATCATTTATATTTAGTTTTTCGTTGTTTTTCATTTTACGGAAAATAAAGAAATGCATATAGTTATTCAAAAATATTTTTCTAGGATGAGAATTTAAACAAATATTTCACGGTTTTTCTAAAAGAAAATGGATAATTATCTTCATTTTGTTTAATTTTACTCTATGACGATCGCTAGTTTAATGTGCAAATGATAAATATTACTCATGGAAACGAAATAAAATTATTTACTTCTTTTGAAATAATTTCTTAAAATTTTCTGAAACCTTTCCAGAAAAAAAAACATTTAAAAAAATTTTAATTTCATTTCATATTAAAATAAGTACAATCTAGATCTCCAAAATAGTAAATTTGAATATGATATTCAACTGGAAAAAAATCTTCCTCCAGATGTTAGAAATTTGATACTTTATATTTATCTTTTTGTTATTGATATATATCATTACCTCAACTCAGTCATCATTTAAAGAATAGTGTTATTCTGTTTAACGTGCAATTGTCATTATCCCAAGGCAAGTATTCATTAGAAAACAGTCTGCCATTTTTCAATTTGTGCTTGAATAACAGAAAACAGACTGTTTAGTCTTAAAACATTACGGTTTTCCCCCAAAAGTTGTAACTTACTGCTAAAGACTCAGAATTCAGATCGAAATCACAGATTGTGTTCTAATGAGGCACAGCAATTCTATGAAGCTAAAAACTCCTGGTTTTTGAAGATTTATTTTTGTCAGGCACAAATGTGGGAACTCAGCGTATTCTTTTTACCTGCTGTCAGCTTCGTAGCAATTTTGAGGAAGAATATCTATTTATATTGTTACCACACAGTGTTCCAGATTCCGTGATCTGTGTTGATATTGCATCTGAATTGCTGTGTTGTTCATTCTTTTGTTGCATTTCTGAAGTTCACGTGCGTATTGATATTTGTGGAGTGTATATATTCTTACATTTATCGGTTTTGCAATATTGGTGAAAATTAAGCAACTTTATGTTATTTGTGTAAATAGTGGCATTATTAATGCAAGAAGAGATTCAATGTGCTTAATACATACATTTTAGGATTATCAAAGTGTGAATTTAAACTTGACTCATCTCTAAATGTTTAAGCATTACTTCAACTTGGATATATTTAGTTGTGTTAGAATAAATAGTGGTGTGATTGTGGCTAAATTTAACAGATTATTATACAGAGATGGATGTCATATTCATAGTTCTATATAAACCAGAAAAAATATCTAAAAATTCAGTATATTAAATTTCAAAGTAGCGAAAGTAATATACTGTTAACGACACGCATATAGCATTCAATAACAAAATTCTTTTAGCATGAATTTTGCAGAAATTGCTGACTTCAATTACTTTACGTTTATTCATCTGCATCACATTCGCTCAGATGATACTTTTTCTCAGTCACCATGCTGTTTGTGAAGCAAAATTCCGAAGTTCTCAAGGATACAAACTACGGGTTAAGAAATCTGTTAAGTTCTGGAACCTGCTGGATTGGTGTGCATAGAAAAATGTGGTACTGTGTTCTGTGGGTGTACATTGTTTTTGGATTTCTTCTCCGCATTTCGCTCGCTGGGAGTAACTTACGTAAGTCATTTTCTCTTAATGCTCTTTATTATTCTTTGACCAATGATGAAACTTTATATTTGTTTATTTATATTAATAAATATTTATTATATTAGTTCATATTTCAACGCATTTACGGGGTTGGAGGACTTTGATATGAGTAAAAATCTACTAAAAGAAAGGGTTTTTTTAATATATAACATTATTTTGCACATTTAACCTTTTGCTTACGGGTGGGACAGAGTCCATCCCAAACGAAAAATCTTCCAAAAAGGACAGGTATTTGACATACCCTATCCCAACAGTTCGATCCGCCTTTACAGGCATTGGCGTCCATGTTTATTTATATTAATAAATATTTATTATATTAGTTCATATTTCAACGCATTTACGGGGACGGTGGACTTTGATATGAGTAAAAATCTACTAAAAGAAAGGTTTTTTTTAATATATAACATTATTTTGCACATTTAACCTTTTGCTTACGGGTGGGACAGAGTCCATCCCAAACGAAGAATCTTCCAAAAAGGACAGGTATTTGACATACCCTATCCCAAACAGTTCGATCCGCCTTTACAGGCATTGGCGTCCATGTTTATTTATATTAATAAATATTTATTATATTAGTTCATATTTCAACGCATTTACGGGGACGGTGGACTTTGATATGAGTAAAAATCTACGAAAAGAAAGGGTTTTTTTAATATATAACATTATTTTGCACATTTAACCTTTTGCTTACGGGTGGGACAGAGTCCATCCCAAACGAAGAATCTTCCAAAAAGGACAGGTATTTGACATACCCTATCCCAAACAGTTCGATCCGCCTTTACAGGCATTGGCGTCCATGTTTATTTATATTAATAAATATTTATTATATTAGTTAATATTTCAACGCATTTACGGGGACGGTGGACTTTGATATGAGTAAAAATCTACTAAAAGAAATGTTTTTTTAATATATAACATTATTTTGCACATTTAACCTTTTGCTTAAGGGTGGGACAGAGTCCATCCCAAACGAAGAATCTTCCAAAAAGGACAGGTATTTGACATACCCTATCCCAAACAGTTCGATCCGCCTTTACAGGCATTGGCGTCCATGTTTATTTATATTAATAAATATTTATTATATTAGTTCATATTTCAACGCATTTACGGGGACGGTGGACTTTGATATGAGTAAAAATCTACTAAAAGAAAGGTTTTTTTTAATATATAACATTATTTTGCACATTTAATGTTTTGCTTACGGGTGGGACAGAGTCCATCCCAAACGAAGAATCTTCCAAAAAGGACAGGTATTTGACATACCCTATCCCAAACAGTTCGATCCGCCTTTGCAGGCATTGGCGTCCATGTTTATTTATATTAATAAATATTTATTATATTAGTTCATATTTCAACGCATTTACGGGGACGGTGGACTTTGATATGAATAAAAATCTACTAAAAGAAAGGTTTTTTTTAATATATAACATTATTTTGCACATTTAACCTTTTGCTTACGGGTGGGACAGAGTCCATCCCGAACGAAGAATATTCCAAAAAGGAAAGGTATTTGACAAACCCTATCCCAAACAGTTCGATCGGCCTTTACAGGCATTGGCGTCCATGTTTATTTATATTAATAAATATTTATTATATTAGTTTATATTTCAACGCATTTACGGGGACGGTGGACTTTGATATGAGTAAAAATCTACTAAAAGAAAGGGTTTTTTTTAATATATAACATTATTTTGCACATTTATCCTTTTGCTTACGGGTGGGACAGAGTTCCTCCCAAACGAAGAATCTTCCAAAAAGGACAGGTATTTGACATACCCTATCCCAAACAGTTCGATCCGCCTTTACAGGCATTGGCGTCCATGGAAATTGCCGACAGAAACATTGCACCTGCTGACAGAAATACCTGTCTTTTTGGAAGGTTCTTCGTTTGGGATGGATGCTGTTCCACCCACAAGCAAAAGGTTGAATGCATTTTATTCGAAACGGAATTTTCAAAGGTTTTACATTTTTAAAATGCTCCATGCGTCTTACTTTTTGTTTGAGATGCATGAAATTTGGAAAGAAGGCACATTTCATACTTTTTAATGAAACTGGGTATGTATTTTATAATTGGACTTCATTAAGGTAATTAAAAGTGAATAAGAACCTAATTAAATGATGAAAATTAAGTTTCAATGCGGAAAAATATTCTTAAAAAATTAACTTTCTAAGGGATTTAAAAATAAATACCCAGATTTGTTCATGATGTGTTTTTGAGTGACCATAATACAGAATTAATCAAAAATGTGAACAAATGGCACGCAAGGAGCATTTTCAAATTTTTGTTAAAAAAAAAAAATTAATGGTATTTTATATAGTAATGTTAAGAGGAATATTTATACAAATTTTCATGTTTCAAAGTCAATAAATAAATAAAAAAAAAAATTCAACGTCTACCGTCCCCTTAAGGCGTCAGTACACATCAGAAATATTGAAAAAACCTATTTCCCTTTTTAACAGCATTTTGTAACTGGATAAATCCTACAAAGAATGAAATAAAGATTTATTAATTTATACCATTCCTTGATTTATAATTTATACCATTAAGTCCATATGTTAGTAAGGCAATATTTTATGATGAAGGTTGCTATGTGCTAACACGAGTTGAACGTTAATCAATGAGTTAAATTATTTAAAAGTTAGATAACTTCATACTTTCTGAGACAATATTATCATCACAAATAATATATTAATTATTTGACAGCATATATAGTTAATTATAAAGATATTTAGAAATGTTAATTGTATACATATTATATCAGAAATGCGTGGACAGTGAGAAGCACCCTCCTAGGGGTGTGTAATCTGAGCATGGCGGAGGCGCAGGATTGCGATTCTCAACAAAATTATATACATTAATTTATCTAGATAACTGCTTACTTTCTGATACAATTTTATCATCACAAAAATATATTAATGATTTGACAGCATTTATGGTTAATTAAAATATATTTACAAATTTAAATTGTATACATATTATATCACAAATGTGTGGACACTAAGGAGTACCTCAAAACGGGTGTGTAATTTGATCATGGCAGATGAGCAGAATTGCGATTCTCAATTAAATTGTATGCATTAATTTAACTTAATGTTACTACTGATTGCCTTCGGAAAAAATTAACTCATATGAGGAATTTAACTATTTAGCTTTGTAACGCGAAGTAAATATACAGTTCGAAGGTTCCTTTATAATAATGCAGTACATTTTAATACCTCCTAAAATAATATATTTTTGTTACTTTTAACTTTTCTTATAATAACTAATAGAAATGCGAGTAAAAAAATTTGAAAGTGAATTTCAGAACCAGTCTCACAGTTTTTAGCCGAATGTGAAAAATGAGTATAAATCTCTTTCTGTGAGAAATTTTGAAATTTTACGGCAATTTGCTTCTACGAACTTTTGTAAAAATGAGTTTTTAAAGCTATTTACGATTCAAAACATGATTCCCACCTGTTTAAAAATAAATTTAGAGTTGCAGCTTTTAGATAATCGTCATGGGTTGGCGTCCTTATATTGAAATTTAAAATAGAAATATATTTCATTATTATTAGTAATATATCAAAAATTCGCATGATTCTAATAAAAATGACAGAATATTCCTAATTGATTCATCCTATAAAATTCCTAATTAATTCATCCTATAAAATTCTTAATAAATTCATTCTATATAATTCCTAATTAATTCATCCTATAAAATTCCTAATCAATTCATTCTATAAAATTCCTAATTAATTCATTCTATAAAATTCCTAATTAATTCATTCTATAAAATTCCTAATTAATTCATTTTATAAAATTCCTAATTAATTCATTCTATAAAATTCCTAATTAATTCATCCTATAAAATTCCTAATTAATTCATCCTATAAAATTCCTAAGTAGTTCATTTCTAATTAATTTTCTTAATTGATTCATTCTATTTAATATTTATTGTCATTCTCCATAAGCTGGTAATGAAGAGGCCATTTTTCCTTCCTCATACTATAGAATATAGTGAGTGTTTCGTTTTCACGAATCTTTTTGACCTCGAGATTTTGATACCAATATATGTTTTAGGACATACCGAACACGTTTTGACTATTGTTAGACGGATGCCTCGATCTGTAGTCAACTTCTTGATAGCGGCCACAAATATTAATGGATTTTCACCAATCTTTATATCCGGTTTTGTATACGACAAATCTAGAACTAGATAAAAATATTTTGAGATTCGAGGAAAAATTCCAAATTTTTATATTTTCTTAATATGGCAGTGTAGGATAAAAATTTGACATAATTATGCATAAAATGGGTTATTTAAGGTTCAATGATCACGAAACTAAAAAGTTTCAACCACTGAAGTAAAAATAGCCGCGATGCCTTTTTTGTGTTCTGGACGTCATTAGCCCAATTCAAGAGGAGGGGGCAGGGCTCACCTCCAGAGGGGTACATTGTCAAACTTGGTATTAATCGAATTAAAATGAAGGACAACATGCTATAAATGTGATCATATGGACAAATTATACAGATTTTTCAATCTTTTCTTGGAAAAAGAAAAAAAGAAAATTATAAGCTGTTTAACAATGGGTTCCTGTATGAGAATATCGAGATAAACCACACACCAGATAATTATTTTATAGTTTTTTAATATCAAAATGTATTGCTTTGTTATATTACTATATTAAGCCAACGGCCCTACCGTGCTAAAAACACCGGTTTTCGTTAGATCACCGAAGTCAAGCAGAATCGGGCGCGGTTAGTACTTGGGTGGGTGACCACCTGGAAACACCGCGTGCTGTTGGCATATTTCGGGAGCGGTAGTCCGGTACTTTGCGCCCTGGATTTGCACGCTGCCACAACTGCCGCCTTGTTCATGCGGAGTACGATCACGTTAAACATGTGGGTCCGTAAGTCCTTCCGAGAGGTTGGTGGTCGGGGAAGGAGGGTAAGGTCTCTGTGGATGCCTCCTCCACTGGGTTCCGGTCTAAATTGGGTGGCACTTATTGGCCGTCCAAACAGTTACCTTACACCTTTCTGGTAGATCGGACGGTCTGGGTCTCAATAACAACAACTATATTGCTATATTGTTATACTTCTAATATGAATTGATTTTTGTTTTGTAAGCGTTATAGGGGGAGTATAAAGGACGGTGCTACCAATAAAGTTTGCACATCTGTATTAGATTATTGATTTTTATTTTCTTTCAATGAAATATTAGATGACACGATAAAATGCAGGTATGATGATTATTATCGAATGAAATATTTCGAAAAAGAAAAGAAATTTTGTCAGTCGATATCGACTTTTCTGTTTCAGATTTCCTATAATTTAATTGTTCATTTCTCATTTTACAATATCCGATTCAACAGTATGTTATTTTATCAATTGTTTTTATTACTCGATAGCAAGTTATCAATATTTATTATTTGCAACTTTAGCCATGTGGTTTCAAAAGTTCTTGCTTTAAGATTTATTTTAAATCCGGTACATTAATAATCAAGCGCCAAAAATGTGTGCCTCATTCTTTAATAAACACCCACCCACACACACACACACACACATATATATATATATATATATATTATATGAAAATCCAATGATAGAATAGAGAGAAGTTGTATCTCATTAAATCCTAACTGAAAATATACCAACAACTGAAAAAGAAGGATAAAATAGAGAATTATCAATTAAGGGGAGAATCAAATGCATATATCTAGTCATCAAGCTAAATATATTCAACAAATATCAATGGTGAGAATTTGAAAATTTTAAAACATTACATAACTAAGCATTAAAGCTATACAAGTGGATAAGCACTAGGCCAAAAAAGTTTACATTTTGAGCAAATTATTTTTTAAGTCCAAGCATCTTTTAAAAATGAACAAAAATGCTTGTTTCTGAAGACAGAGATAGATAATATCTATCAACTCTGTCTACTTAGACGATGAGCAAAAATATTGAAAAATAAAATAGGAATACAAAAATACCTGAGAAAATACTGCATATGTCCTAACCATGAGCAATAAAAGCGACCACTGTTGCAAATCGTGAGATATAAATAACAGTATTGCAAAAATACAATAAAATGTGATAAATTCTCCAGTAAAAGCTACGTAATAAAGGGGCATGTAAAATATTATAAGAGGATGTAAATACATTATAATGCTAATTCAAGAGATTGTTAACTATTAGTTAATATAGGATACTAAGGAGGGTAATACATATAGTATATGTAATATTTTATTTGAAATTTTCCAGATTAAACTATCACCAAATGTATAAATGTTTAAATATTAATGACGTGGTATTCTTTAATTTCCTAACCATTTCTTTTAGAAAATAATCAATTAAAGGGAAGTTGACGTAAGTTAGTAAGGAAATTCATTTAATGAATATGTTTCAAAGAAATTGTAGTGTGTTAAACGAAAATATAAAATTCATAATATAAAATTGATGAATATATATATATTTTTTACTTTTCCTACATACATAGTACATTGTATAACGGGAAATTATTATGACAGAGTAGAAAATTCGCATTCGAGTTTTCGACGGAAGAACACGTTTCACGAATTCCTTCCAGAGTTCCTTTGTTGTCTGCGTATATTTGAATGTATGTTAGTGCACTAGCATACTTATACAACATGTTAGTATGTGTGTGTCCAAAAGTATGTGGGCGAGATATCCAGGGCCGATCCTAGGGTGTCGGCCGCCCGCGTGCAAAGACCTAATGTGCCGCCCCTCTAGAGAATTTTCCATATTTTGACTAATACTTAACGTTGACGTTATAAATTCATCTACCTGTATAAGAGTAAAAAGTAAAACATTAATAAAAATGCAAATAAAATTTGAAGTGCAAAACTTTATCTTTTGGCCAGCTAATAGGTTATAATAGCGACAAAATACTTTAACAAAATAATAAACAAACAAAAATATTATCTTTGAAATAAAAATAGACATTTTGTAATTAGAAATGCAAAACAACAGTATTTACTCAGAAAATATAATCTAATAAAAAAAAGTACTAAAGCATAAATCTCGTGAAACGAAAAGTATATAAATCAGTCCTTCTACAAAGACTACCTAATAATTAACTATAAAATAACTTTTCTGGCTTTCTGAGAAGCAAATTTGTCAATAATTTCGGTGAAATCAATTTTTTCAGAGATTTCGGATTCAATAGAGATGATGCCCAAATCTGAAATCCTTTCTTGTGTCATATTATTTCTCAAGTAATTTTTAATAATTTTTAATTTACTGAAACTTCTTTCACCTGAAGCCACAGAAGGTTAAAAAAATTCTTATTGCTAGAGCAAAATTTGGAAAACAGGGAATGAGATCATTTTTGACTATAATTTGTAATATCTCAATTGGCTGTTTTTTACCTGGAAAAATATATTTAAATGAAGTTATTTCATTAAAGAGTTGTATACCGTCTATATCTTTCACAAACTTCCTTCCTCCTGTACCTGTAACTTAATATCTAAGTCCATGCAAGCTTTCATGAGATCATCATTAGAAATGTTGTGAAACTCGTACAGAAAGCAGAATATTGAATGGCACTCAGATAATAAGGTAATTCTTTCATTTACCGAAGAAATCGCGTGATCAAGAATTGCAAAATAGAAAGCAGTCTTGAATTGCTGGAAGGGATGTGAAACTGGTTCATCACTGCCCTCGTAATCAAATAAACGGACCTTTTTCCTGAGCTTCGACATGGGAAATTCGGGATCAATACCTAAATCTCTAACAAGTGTTGCTGCTGAATCGACAAATATTTTAAAATTATCGTCAGATCTTTGGGAAACTAAATACTTTTTAAGATTATCTAAGCCATCAATGCATTCCGCGATGTTTAATTTAAGATTTTGAAGAATTTTACTCAATACATCAATTCTTGATAGTAAATCATGCCAAATTAAAATTGAACACAAAATTTAAATGTTTCAAGACTTTTAATTATTGATTCAGCACCCATTTTTGTTTTCGTGTCTCTGGTGGTATCTTCAATTAAGGCATTTAATGCGGTAATAATGTTTTTTAGGTCTTGTTTTAGAGGTCTAATAGCATTGTAGTTTGTGTAGAAAAGTAATTATATACCTCTTGTACCATATAAAAAAAAACAGAAATTTCACCACTGGAGCTAGCAGCGTCATTAACGACGAGATTCAATGTATGAGCCGCACGCGGCACGTATAATGCTCCAGGATTGATATCGAGAATCCGTTTCTGAAGCCCTATATTTTTCCCCTTCATGTTCGATCCATTGTCGTAGCCCTGACCCCGTATATCTTTAACTTCGAGCTGCAGACTAGGTAATAGCTTCTCTAATAGCAAATTGCACAGACCTTCCTCAGTGGTATTAGTTACTGGAAAAAATCCTAGAAAAAATTCTAAAATATCTATCTTACCATCAGTAGTGTTCACACATCTAATTACAGACATTATTTGTTCTGTGTGGCTAATATCTGGTGTAGAGTCGAGAATTATAGTGTAATATTTGGCTGTTTGGACAATGCGTGTTATCTCATTACGAATAAATTCGGCTAAAATATTAATTATTTCAATTTGAAAATACTGCCGTACGTAGTGTGGAATACGTGTTTTGTTATCTTTGTATTTACTGACATTATTAAGGTGTTCTGAAATAACTGGATCAAATTTGGTCGACATCTCCACTGCCTTTAAAAAATTACCATTATCTCTATGATACAACTTCGTACTAGTTCCTCTGAATGCCAAATTTTGACTGGCTAAAAATTGTACTACAGCAATCATTCTTTCAATGATGGCGGGTCATCGCTTTTTCTCTCGATTGTAAACATTTTGTTGTTCCGTGTCAATAGTACAATTTTTTTTCAGCCTCGTCTTTATTTCGCACCACGATCTTATAGAGTTTGTTTTAGAGTATTTTCATGCTTATTAAGGTAATCCAAACAATGACGACAATCAGAAAAGTCAGTACTTACAAGTTGTGTTGAACTATCTTTACCAAACAATTTACATGCAAAACAAAAAATACGATTTAGTTTTATGTAATATCAGAGCCACGCGCAATTTATTTTCTCCCCGTTCACTGAAGTTTTGTTATAATATGAACAGCTAAATTTTCTGCCACTCTCATCGACCGGAAATTTAAAATTTGCTACTTGTTTGGGACCATGTTCTACCAATAAATCAATATTTTTTTCGTTAAAATGTTAGGCCAAGAATATTACGTTACCTTCATTTTACTCTTGATAGTAATGCCCAAAAACTAGATAAATTGAAACCCGTTTTAGATGCATTAGTTTCAAAATTTAAATCTGTATACATTCCTGATAACTGATTTAAATCTATATACACTCCGGATTAACTGATAACTATTTTATTCAAGGTAAGTTATCATTTTTAATACGCTAAAATTTTTAATATTTTGATAAAAGAAAATTTGAAAGAAAAATATACATCAAATAGAAAATAAGAATTTCCTTTATTCCTGAAAATAGTAGAATGATGTGTTGAACGGGTGATTTTTAGTGAATTTTTTTCGAGAGTTAGGCTTAGCGCAATAAAATTGCCGTCTCCTGGGAACAGTTCGAAAAAGAAGCGCTCCGTCTTTTGGGCCGCCGCAGTTCCGGAATGCCGCCGTCGCGAAAGGGTTAACTTTGCCGAAATAATTCAGTTCTAATCTACAAAGGAGACCGCTAAAATAAAGTTTCTTTTGACCATTGATCTGCGAGCCGCGTGCCGACCGTGGTATACATAAATAAGCTGCCGCACAGTGGAACGAAACATCCTTAGGCGTCTCAAAAATATGCCCCTTGGTTATTTGCTTAGATAGAAATTTAAACTTTGGTATCCTTTTCTATGCCGTATTGCCGGCTCTGCCACGAATTTTGCTATCAAATGAAGGACCAACAATGGACCAACACACTGTGCACTAACATTCTATTTTTCTTAAACTATTGGACTTATTTTGATTTTTCTCTAACTATTTAAAATTCAGCATATTTATTCGACTTATTTTAAGTTTAAAAACAATTTTCTTAATTGATAGAACTATATGCGACCTGTGGCCGCCCCTTGTTTTGGCCGCCCGCATGCGGTGCACGCGCTGCACACCTGCTAGGATCGACCCTGGGGATATTTCACGAATGAATGTAGCATTTCAAAAATAATTTTGTTCGATTAGTCAGTGAAAGCTAAAATCCAATTGATTTTAAACACAGTCGAATGTTCGAAAGGTCCCTCTCTCCCTCACCTCCTAAGTTTCGAATGCATTTTTGAAAAACATATTAAAAAATTAACACTTATAATAATGGTAAATAAATTAACATTTCATACGTAAGTTTTCATGACATAACGAATGATATAAACTTTATAACACTAGCATAAACCGTTCTTGAGATATTGCCCGATTTTTGAATGAAAAAAACATAGATAAATTAGGACCTTTAAGACTGCAAAACACATAATCATTTTATACGTAATGCATCATTACAAAACCAATGACACAAAGTTTAGAACACCAATAATATCCGTTTTCTAAATATTATACAATTCGAAATAATATTATTATAAAAATAATAATATTATTAAAAAAAATACATTCGATTAAAAAAGTGATAGGTAATATCAAATAGGTCCACTTTTCATACATAAAAAATCGTTTTCGTCGAGACAGTTCTTTCCATTCACGAAAGAATATACGTTTTGTAATAGTTTCATATTTTAACACCCCCAAATCGCCCATAGTAATTTATTTCACTGGATAATTATTATATATCAATTTTAATTTACCCGATGGTACCAAAAACATTGTGCCGGAGCTCTTGTACACCATTATGAAAATGTAAAACAAGTTATCATTGCATTATATATGGAAAGCCATGTTCTGTACCATCATTTTTTTATTTACTACAATAGTACATTAAATATAAAACAACATAAACCACAGTTTACAGTATTGAATTAGAAAAAGTTTGCAATAAAATACATTTTTACTTGAAAGCGCCTTATAAATTAACCGAATTAGCATAAATATCGTTGCACAAAGATGCTGGACCATTTTGCGACACACAGTGCCAGGTTTTACAGCCTGCGGAAATACACAGACACACAAAGGCTTAACCTTTAAATAAGCGACTGCTGTAACTGTATCACTACCTCGAGAACAGTGTTGATGATATTTCAATACCAGAAGAACTGCCTGGTCTATCCTGCACGCTATATATTTATCACTTCCGGTGAAAGCGTATCTTTCTTTTGGTATCTAATAAATTCTAATCGTTGTATTTATTTATTTAATTTCGCACTAGTACTGAAAAACATAAGCGGCATAGAAATCAGAAGAAAGGGGAAAATGGAAGATGGAAAGTTTAATTGGATACACAGGAACTAAATTATTACATCATAAATAAAATAATGGCAAGATAGAGTATGTTGTTTTATGCAGGTGCTTCTTACAAATTATCATTAGATCTTGCAAAGAGCATTAACATGGCAGAGGCTTTTGGTAGAAAAGCTTGTGTGAAAAAACTATGGTCCATCTTCTCATTGATTCGAATATTCATCACCGTAATATATGCTCTCGCTATAAAATTTTGCTCACCACTATGATTTTTCACTATCGTTTGACTTTGTTTATGTTTCAGTATATTCATTATAATCAGCATAGTAGCATTTTTTTTGACAATTTTTACAATCATAAATACAATACTCGAAATAGAAATAAACTTTTACTCCCTTATCTCGTACAAATAGCTTATACCTAAATATAAATTTTACTGGTTCAAGATTATGGAATTCTTTTACAACTTTCTTAACATCATTGAACAACGAAAGTGGTTTTAAAAAGTACTTCAAGTTATTCCTTTTATAAGTTTGGTCGGTTTTATTGATCTATTGTATATTTTTTGCTACTTGTATTTCAACTAGTTATTTCTAATCAATTTTGTTATGAATTTTGCTTCGCCACTGACTATTAATTTTATGCTAATGTGATGTCAGTTTGACAGGTGTCAGTGGCTTACCCTACTGTTATACATTCATTTATAAGATGTAATTGTACCCACTGTGTGGCAAAATAAGTTTTATTTTTCATTATTATAAACAGTCTCCATAAGACTGTGCAATATAGGTGAGCAAATAAAGAAAAATCTAACACGACTTTCCTTATATAATGCAACGAATTTACTACCTTCACAGTAAAAAAATAGATTATTTTTATGGTAGTTAATTATATTCTTTCCAAGATATTGAATTTTCGTCAATGAATCGTCATTTTCCATGTCGTCG
The DNA here is from genome assembly GCA_951213105.1 of Amaurobius ferox. NCBI lineage: Eukaryota > Metazoa > Arthropoda > Arachnida > Araneae > Amaurobiidae > Amaurobius > Amaurobius ferox. The sequence goes on from OX578151.1 coordinate 138,055,652, forward strand.
CCATCAATGAGTCGTCATTTTCCATGTCTTCATCATCAATGAGTTGTCATTGATTTATCGTTATTTTCCATGTCGTCATCATGAATGAGTCGTCATTGATTTAGCGTCATTTTTATCCATTTGGCGAGTTTTTCGTTAATTTTGCAACATTTAAAAAAGTCACCAAGTTGGCAACATTCCACCAAATTCGTCGCCAAAATCTCGCCAAGCGTTATGGACGAAGAAATAAGTTATTCTTACAGCAGATAAATGACTATTGACGTTCAAATACAAAGTATTACTCAAAGTACCTTTTTTCATGAATGGAACGAGATAGATCCACGAGAATGATGTCACCCAATTTATCGCATGGTATTACATATAAAAAGTGAACACGTTTCTCAATAGGAAATATTTTTTTTTATTTTATATGACTTTTTGATAATTTTTTTGATAAATGTGCAATATCTCGAGAGTTAGTGTTCTAAAAATTATGTCAATCGTTTTCGAATGAAAAATTACATAAGAAATGTCTATTTGCGTAACTTTATTAGAGGTTTTAATTTTTTGACAATTTTTTTTAACTTACACTCGAAAATTTAGGGGGTTCTGAACATTCGATTGCATATAAAAACAATAGGCTTCCAGTGTTTATGGGTTGTATATTTTGTACCAAATTTCGTTCGAATCGGTCCATTCGTTCGTCAGTTATCGTCTCTAAAGACTCATGACACACACACACACATCACTTCAAAAATGTTCGATTCGTGATCAAGGATACTTAAAACGTGCTCTCCCGTCGAAAACTCGAATTCGAATTTTCGACCCCTTCACAACACTTTCCTTATACATTATGTATATAAGGAAAGTAATAAGGTTACAGACTGAGTTGAAAAATGCAGCTACCTTTCGCTGTGTTCGGACGAAAGTGTTGACCAGATGGGCACCGGCCAATTTCTCATTTTCAAACGTTTAATATTTGGTTATTTTTCGACTCAAACTAATTTATTTAGTGACAGTGTTCTCTGCATGGGATTGACAGAGGCGAAAATTATTTTTAAATAGTTACCGGAACTGCGCAAATATATGGTGGGTCTGACAATCGTTTTAGTGTGGTTACTTAAGACGCACTATTCATGAAAGGGTGAGCAGAATGACTTGCAGGCTTAGTCAGGAAAAATAATGTGAGATGTTCTGTTTTTCACTATTTAACAAGAAGTTTTATGTGGGCAGTCACCTAAATAAAGTTATCCAACAAAAACTATGATGGGTATTGCCAACAAATACCATGGTGGCAACCTATTGCAAAACTCCATTGTCGGTTTCGGGAATACCAAACTAGTTAACGTTCGATATGGATATTTAACTCTAGATATAAATGTACTTTGGTTAATAGCAGGGGAATTCCTTCATAATTTATTTTGTTTAAGAAAATAGATTCCATTTTTTTAAAGATATTTTGTAAGACTGTGAAAGTGTATTTTAATTGGAGGACTTAGACTTTCTAAGACAGCATGATTTTATAAAATATTTGACTCTTTACCTGAATGAACATGGAACTGAACATGGAATTTCAGGCTAAAGATCATACTATGTCAGATCTGATTGGGTAAGTCCATGGATAACGAAATAAATTGAAGTTTAAGACGAAATAATTTTTCGCAATTTTTGTGTTCTCGAAAGTTGTTAGATGAAATAGAAGATGGCAATTTTACTGATTTTTCTAAGAATATTGTTTTGAGTAAAGAATTCGGATCAAAGGTTACGGAATTTAATGACATGAAAAGAAACTGCATCTTCGCAATCATCCTTCGACTGTAAATATCGTGGTGCAGCCGTCAAAGTTTCAACTTGAGCTGCATGATCTTCAAGCTGACTCAATTTTTTTTTCAAGTCAGAACAGAAAAAAAGAAGTTTTTTTCAAGCTTCTTACTGGTGACAGGTTCCGACAGCTAAGAGATTTCTGTATACAGATCACCACTATGTTTCAAAATACGTATGATACATATCATATTTGGAAGCTTGTATGTGCGTGGAAGTATAGTTTCGAACATGAAATTCAGAAACAAAGACGCACCAGAGCTGTCGAAGCGATTTTTAATTTTTATATGTATTGAGACTTTCTAAAACGACACCTTTACTAATGCAGGTTGATATCCCTGCATTAGTAAAGGTGTGCCGACATGGTCCTCTCTGAATATAATAATACATCATGAATGAGCATATGTTTATTTTATTCCTATGTAGAGTTAGTATTTGTAACAATGATATTATTTAAAACATCTGATGTGGGCAGCACATGACTTTCCTTATATAATGCAATGAATTTATTACTTTTACAGAAGAAAAATAGATTACTTTTATAGAAGATATTTATATTCCTTCCAAGATACTGAATTTTCGCCAATGAGTCGTCATTTTAGCAACATTTAAAAAGTCGTCAAGTTGGCGACATTCCACCAAATTCGTCGCTAAAATCTCGCCAAGCGTTATGGACGGAGAAATAAGTTATTCTTACAGCAGATAAATGACTATTGGCGTTCAAACACAAAAGTATTGCTCAAAGTATATTTTTTCATGAATGGAACTAGCTAGACCTACGAGAATGATGTCACACAATTTATCGCATGGTATTACATATGAAAAGTGAGCATGTTTCTCTATAGGAAATATTTTTTTTTAATTTTATATGACTTTTTGATAATTTTCTTGAAAAATGTGCACTATCTCGAGAACGATTAATGTTAGCATTCTAAAATTTATGTCAATCGTTTTCTAATGAAAAATTACATAAGAAATGTCTATTTGCGAACTTTATTAGAGGTTTTGATTTTTGGACGATTTTTTCAAAATTTCACTCGAAAATTCAAGGAGGTTCTGAACATTCAATTGCGTATAAAAACAATAGGCTTCCAGAGTTTACGGATTGTTATTTTTGTACCAAATTTCGTTCGAATCGGTCCATTCGTTCGTCAGTTATCGTCTCCACAGTCTCACTGGCACACACGCGCGCACATACACACACATCACTACAAAAATTTTCGATTCGTGATCAGGGATGCTTGAAACGTGCTCTCTCGTCGAAAACTCGAATTCGAATTTTCGACCACAATACTTTCCTTATACATTATTTTATATAAGGAAAGTAAAAAGAATGGCTAAAAAACATTTTTCTTTTGCATTTTAATCATTTTAATGTTGCCACAATCATTACCTTTTTTATAGAAAATGGCTACTTTTGGCATATTTGTGTTTTTTAATTAACATGCTTTCTAAAGTAAGTTGATGATTCTCAATAATAAACCTTATTGTATTGATATATATCATTAGTTTGTTTTTACTATATGACGGTTGCTAGCTTCAATGTTTCAATGTTAAATATTACCCGTGGAGACGCAATAAATTTATCTACTCCTTTCGAAATAATTTCTTAAAAGCTGTCTGAAACTTTTCTAGAAAAACAATTAAAAAAAATCTTAATGTCATTTCATAATTAAATAAGTACAATCTAGATCTCCAAAATAGTAAATTTGAATATGATATTCTACTGGGAAAAAATCTTCCACCTGCTGTTATTTAAAGAATAGTGTGATTCTGCAGTTTTCATTATCCCAAGGCAAAATTTTTTTAATTGTTTTTCTAGAAAAGTTTCAGTCAGCTTTTAAGCTTTTAAGAAATTATTTCGAAAGGAGTAGATAATTTTCTTGCATCTCCACGGGTAATATTCGTTAGGAAATAGTCTGCCATTTTTCAGTTTGTGCTTGAATATAACAGAAAACAGACTATCCAGTCTTAAAACATCACTCCCCATCCCACCAAAAAAATCATAATTTACTGCTAAAGACTAAGAATTATGATCGAAATCTTAAACAGTGCTATTATTTTAAAAATAATGGCTTAAAGCATTTTCCTTCTGCCTTATTATATCATTTTACTGTTGCCACCATAATTTTTTTATTGAAAATGACTATACTTTTGGCATGTTTGTGTTAGCGCACCTTTTATAGTAAGTTGGTGATGCTCAGAAATAACTGTTCGGTCACCAACTAGACTTGTCTAGAAAATTTTGACCCTCACGATTCCGAATTTGGACCAGTCCGTATTGGAGTGATAAGCCATGCAGTTGTATGCCTTATTCTTCAGTCGGTACTTGATCCTACCAGCCGAAATTATCGCCCCATATAGTTTATGACCTGTTAGTTTGTAACCCCAGCCTTACACTAAGTTTATAATTTCGGAAAGTAAAACATACATAACTAAGGCTGGGTGGTAACAATTTAAAAATTGCAGCGTTACCAAGATCGATTACTCTTCGTGTACGGGATTTGCGATTACTTTTCAAAGAAGAAATGACTCAAAATTAGCGGTACTCAAGGAGAAGAAAAGCATAAGTGGTTTAAAAAATTGGCACTCAAAGAGATTAAAATTTACTGGTTACTTTTCGAAATGCGCCAGTTTCTTCAAGTACTCGACATTTTTAAAAATCCTCAAATAGTTAATTGTTAATCATCTGTATTTTTGAAGCGTCGATCCGGTGGTCGAGCGGTCAGGGGCACGCTTTTACGTCTGATCGCTGGAATGGCGGGTTGTGGGTTCGAATCCCGCCAGCGGGCATGGATGCTGTGTTGTAGAGGCAAAGTCAGACTTCTGCCCTTGAGGAGCCTCAATAAAAGGTGAAGCTGCAAATTTCTCCCTTTCGCCGTGGGACCAGGGGTCTAGTGGACGTGGTGCATAGGCGCTCCTTCACTACGGGGAATAAGTAACAACAACATTGTTGAAGCGCAGCTGAATATGAGAGCCATTCTTTACCATCGACTCAAAATATGGTTTTTTTTTTTGTTAACGCTGATTTTCAGCCACTACTTGACCGACTACTTAAAACACCAGGTCGTAACTGAGCTAGAATTTTTAAATTCGATCTATGAACTGAGATAATTCATGTCAAGTATCAGTATGTTAAGTCTATAGAAAAAATTATTTCTTAAACTTTGGCGGTAATTTCAATAAATTTCCGATACTTTATATAATCGCACCAAATAGAAAAAATATCGCCAAATTGACAAAAATATTGCGAAAAAATTATTTCTGAAACTTTGGCGATAAATTCAATAAATTTGGCGGCATTTCAAAGAATAGCGCAAAATTGAAAAATATCGCCAAATTGATAAACATACTGCTAAATTTACGAAAGTGTCACCAAATTTGCCAAGGTTCAATATTTCGGAAAATTAAGTGAACTTTACACATTGCAGTAACTAACATTTTTGTCTTTACTCTTGTCAAAAATTGAGCAATCCAAGAAATGTACATAACAAGTATATAAATGTAGAAATATAAATGACATATAAATTAAAGATAAATGTAGAAATTCAATAAAGAAAGATTTTTGATTCATTGGTATACGTTTGGCAGCTTCAGTTTACTTAAGCGCTTACTACTGCGCTTAAGTTTAGGAGACGGTGGGCTCAGCTTATACTTTAAAAGTTTCCTTTTGATATGTGCATTTGTACTTATGGTGTCTTTAAAACACATAGACATAGAGAAGGACACTTTTCAAACTTTTTCGAAACGAACTGAAGGTTCTTAATGCATACTTGTTAATGTCTTAAAATTTGAAAATTTGACCGAGAACAACCATTTACAACCTTTGATATTGCTATAAAATTGTCCAGCATTAAATTCTAGGTTGGCATACTATAAGTAAATGCTAATCACCTACATATCTGTTGTTGACATATACAATTACGTTACAAAAGGATAATGTGTAGAAACATCGATTACGCGAATTTCAATAAATCGAAATTTTCAATTATCCAGTCTTCTGCTTCAAAGTATATTGTAATTAAAATAAATTGTTCTCAATATTCCCTGAACTAGAATTCCCTGAACAGAAACAATTCAATGATTAGGAATTTTCTTTTATTATTCATAGTTTCACGAAATCAGTTATTTGTGTAAAACTTCTTCCGATATATTTTTTAAATGTATGATTTTTTTTTGTATTTTGTCCAAACATGCAAAATGTCTTTTATTTTCCAACTTTTGCAGAAGAAATTAAATAAAAGTGCATTTAAGGATAGTTCTTAGAAATTTCCTCGAACGTGTTTTAGCATACGGCCTGACAAATATCATGCATAAGCTAGTTTAAAAAGAAAATGCTTCGCTGATCATCCATTACTGATCATGAATCGATAGCGCATCACCTGCCCTAAAACATGGTTTCGTGGCTATTGTTGCTCATCAATATGATACGGGCAATAAGATAATCAGCAAGTACGAAACTCCTTAATACAATTATTTTAGAATTTTTCTAATAGAGATATTCCTTCCAACGCAGTAACGACGCAGGGCAATATTTTAGATTCGCCCATCCTTAACAAAATTCTAAACACTCATTATGACAAGGGCGTTGCATAATAACAAAGTGTGCCACTGATCATTGATCAAGTGAAAGCACGTGTGTGTGTGTGTGTGAAAGTGTGTGTGTCAGTGAGTCTGTGGAGACGATAACTGACGAACGAATGGAACGAATGGACCGATTCGAACGAAATTTGGGACAAAAATCACAATCCGTAAACACTGGAAGCCTATTGTTTTTATACGCAATCGAATGTTCAGAACCCTAATAAATTTTCAAGTGAAATTTTAAAAAAATCGCCAGAAAATCAAAACCGCTAATAAAGTTACGCAAGTAGACATTTTTTATGTCATTTTTCATTAGAAAAGGATTGACATAAATTTCAGAACGCGAACATGAACCGTTCTCGAGGTATTGCACATTTAAAAAAAAAATTATCAAAACGTCATATAAAATAAAAAAAAAAAAATATTTCCTATTGAGAAACATGTTCACTTTTCATATGTAATACTATGCGATAAATTGGGACACATCATTCTTGTGGATCTAGCTCGTTCCATTCATGAAAAAAGATACTTTGAGCAATACTTTTGTATTTGAACGCCAATAGTCATTTATCTACTGTAAGAAGAACTTATTTCTTCGTGCATAACGCTTGGCGAGATTTTGGCGAGAAATTTTGTGGAATGTCGCGGAATTTGGCGACGTTTTTAAATGTTCCTAAATTAACGAAAAACTCGCCAAATGGATAAAAATGACACTAAATGAATGACGACATGAAAAATGATGATTTATTGACGAAAATTCAATATCTTGGAAAGAATATAAATATCTACTATAAAAATATACTATCATTTTTTACTGTAAAAGTAAAAAATTGCATTATATAAGGAAATATATGTGCTGCCCACATCAAATTTTTTTTATTTAAATTAATGATTTTATGTTAGGGCCTTTCGTAAAAAGTATTTTCATATATATCATTATAAAGTTGAGAATAATCCCGTCCATTATTATTTTACAAGTTGTACTTCTAATTGTATTAAAACACATTCTCGGGATTCATGGGTGTATTTCCAGGATACGAGAATGAGTCTGAATTCCTGAATAATTAACGCTTTATTTAAAGCATCATTAAGTGTAAATAAGAAAAATATACAGCTAATAGCAATTTAGCTTCCATACAACTTTACGGAACAACTTAGGGGCAATAAAATAGTCATTCATTCATAATACTTCATAAAACAGAGGATTTTATTCTCAAAACCACGGATCTAAAATCAAGGAATTAAAACGTCATGATGGGAAAACGCCCAGATTGTTTGAGATAATCATTCAGGTAGCACTAGGATAAGATAGGTTCCCCTGCATTGTATATTTTTCTATGGGCCGAAGCGGTTGTTGAGCGGCCAAGGCAAGCGTTTCTTCGTACTCGCTCGGCTACCCGGTTGTGAGTTCGAGTCCCACCTGCGGGCATGGATGTTGTGTTGTTGGGCGCAATTTGTTCCGCCCCCACTATTGCGCAGGGGTAACGTCATGCGACGGATGAATGGTTCACAATAACGGCCGATGTACAGAGGACTAATAGAATATCAAGTGCCAGGTCATTTTTAATAAAAAAAAATCTGATGTGGATAACACATGACTTTCCTTATATAATGCAATGAATTTACTGCTTTTACAGTAAAAAAAAATAGGTTTTTCTTATGGTAGATACTTATATTCTTTCTAAGATATTAAATTTTCGACAATCATCAGTCGTCATTTTCATTGATTTAGCGTCATTTTAATCCATTTGGCGAGATTTTCGTTAATTTGGCAACATTTCAAAAAGTCGCCAAGTTGGCGACATTCCGCCAAATTTGTCGCCAAAATCTCGCCAAGCTTTACTGATGGAGAAATAAGTTATTCTTATAGCAGATAAATGACTATTGGAGTTCAAATAAAAAAGTATTACTCGAAGTATCTTTTCTCATGAATGGAACGAGCTAGATCCACGAGAATGATGTCATCAAATTTATCGCACGGTATTACATATGAAAAGTGAACATGTTTCTCAATAGGAAATATATTTTTTTTATTTTATATGACTTTTTGATATTTTTTTTGAAAAAAGTGCAATATCTCGAGAACGGTTCATGTTAGCATTCTAAAATTTATGTTAATCGTTTTCTAATGAAACATTACATAAGAAATGTCTATTTGCGTAACTTTATGAGCGTTTTTGATTTTTTGACGATTTTTTCAAAATTTCACTCGAAAATTTAGGGGGATTCTGAACATTCAATTACGTTTAAAAACAATAGACTTCCAGTGTTTACGGATTGTGATTTTTGTACCAAATTTTGTTTGAATCGGTCCATTCGTTCGTCAGTTATCGTTTCCACAGACTCACTGACAAACACACACACACATACTTTCACACACACACACACACACATACTTTCACACACACACACACACATACTTTCACACTCACACACACAGACATCACTGCAAAATGTTTGATTCGTGATCAGGGATGCTTGAAACGTGCTCTCCCGTCGAAAACTGGAATTCAAATGTTCAACCCCGCCACAATACTTTCCTTATACATTATGTATATAAGGAAAGTAATAAAAATATTTTTCTACGGCGAAAGACTCATAAGGGATTAAATAATAATTATTTAACCTGCTAATTTTGCAGAAAAATTTATCACTGAAATACAACTTATAACTCAATAAAAACTGTCGTGAATACCCAAAGTTGTTTTATTTTTCAATCTATTTTTGCATCTCTATATTTTACACCCTTTTCTACAATCAGAAATTACTTCTACTACTGCTTCGAGCTTCTACTTTCGTTACCGTACGTCTTCGAAGTATAGAAGCTAGACAATTGTTCTAGCAGACCTACTAAATTTTCAAAATTTTTGGATTCGCTGTTGGCTCCCATGTTTATCCAATGACAGGAACACGTATCCCGCAAATATCGTTGGCCATAGCTTCGACACTAGAAATTGTTTTAATTATAATACTGTTTAATTTATTTAAAAAAAATAAAAATATTTAATCTTTTGTTTGAATTAATTATATACGCAAAATGGCATTCAAAAAGACTTTATCAATCAAATACAAAATAGTTTCTCCCTTTAAGTTGAAAAACATTTTTTTAATTATCGTTATGGAAATATTATTATTTTTATTTTTTCACTTATACATTTATAGACTTTTAAGATAAAAAAAAGTACCTTATTTATATAAATTAGTTAATTATACACATAAGAGGACGTACTTTTATTGAAAATAATTAGAACAATTTATAAACAAGTAATTACAGAAAAAAATGTATTTGGATTATGTTGGAAGAATTAAAACCTACATAATAAAAAAAAGCGTTAAAGGTATCGAGTTTACAGTAGGTGTAAAAAAAGCTCTTGCAAAAAATAATGGCGGAAGTATTCTTAATTACTATGTTAACTATATACTTCTTCTGCATTTTTCTGAAATTAATTATATGTTTTTAAATTGTCAAGTACAAAAAATAAAGGACACTAACATCCCTAGTAATTTCTTATTTTGTTACATTTTTTTAACAAAGCGGATTTTTCTCCGGTTTTCTTTGTACTATAGAAATGTCCTAACATAAATCTATGCAAGATGTAAAATCTTATTAACTGTACTAAACTAATCAATTCCTCAGCCAATTTTTAGCCACGAGTATAAATCACAATGTGTTGAAATTAAGTACACGATAAGGTAATATATGGGAGCGTTTTATTCGATTGTGTAACTCATGATAGTGGAAAATAAAAATATTCTAAGGTTTTCCTCTTCTGCTTCAAGTTACATTTGTGAACCCCGTTTAAGTTATGAATACGGAACAGTTGTTAAATTTTCTGACCACAAAAAACGTTATATAAGCCGCAATGCGGTTTACAGGGGTTATCCGACATAGTGGGCAGTTACAAGGGAATCCGACATAGTGGGCAGTTTCAATCAATTGGAGCCGTATTTCAAATATACTTGCTGACAAAACTTGCTCGTATTTCAAAGTAGCATCGTCAGCTGGTACACACCATTACCTGGGTCAGTTTGAGGATCTGCCGGGTATCGAGCTACAAATTGCTACTGTAAGCCCTCGGGTCGGTCGTGTGGTCTGGGTTTTTCACACCATTACCTGGTATATGGTATAAGCTATTTATAAAAAAATGCAAAAATTCTTTATGGAACTTTAAGTACATTATTAACTTAGGGAAATATAAATTGCAACATAGAGAACGGGAAGTACAGTTCGCCTGAAACCTATAAACAAGATTGGTTAGTTAGCAATTAAGACATAATAACATTTTTGAATGGTTCGTTTCAAGATCGATTGTTGTTTTAATTGTTCGTTTCAAGATCGATAGAGTGGTTGTAGGAGTAGCCAGGACTTATCGGTAAATTAGTCGATCATAACTCTGATTAGCCACCATATTTCCTCCAGTTCTGAATTTACAAGTCTGTGTGCCTTCTCTCAACTATTTTAGGACACATCGTAAGACTGTAATGTTATCTCAGCAGTCCTAATGGTACGTTAAGTTGATTACTTATTTTCACAAAGACCACATATTTGTTCTCTCACAAAATTCGTTAGCTGATTGTATTCCTTGTGAACATGGATTCTAGGTATTCTGAACAACTTAATTTTTTTTTCCTACAGGAAAAGTTTTATTTTCTAAAAGTAGTTGTTTGATTGTAATATAAGAAACGGCTAAATAATAATTCGGCAAGTTTTGCCTTATATCAGTTACAGTTTCTGCGGGATTGCTACGAAGCTTTAGTTATTTATAAATATGACTATGACATACCGTGAGATTCTTGTATACACATTTTCAGACAAATCAAATATGCCATTCTATGTGATGCAATTTCAATCAATGTATTGTACAATAATTTTTAATAGAGGAGTATTTGGTGTAGTAATTGTTATGATACATCTTCTAAAGTAGGGAATCTTAACATATTTGAATTCACATCTTTACCTGAAAGTGAAATTTGTTAACCCGAACTTGTTTCCTGGTCGTTAATAACTGAAGCAATAGGATAAATTTTATGGTAAGCACTGTACACCTCTCCAGCCTTTAATCCTTCTACTCCAACGGTTTAGAACCTGTGATCTAAAGTATGTTTTAGCAGTTTAAATTTTTTAAAAATGTAGTGTAATTGTAAAAAATAAAATTTCGTAGTCATAAAATTCGAAAAAAGGGGAGACCCCCAATACTTAGAATTTCGCTCCCAGTACAACGATCAATAGACCGGTTTCACACTTTTCAGTACAGAATAGCAGATAGCTAACTGCACTGATAAAAAGAACATTTGCGATATGCGATTTTACAAACCTCTATGGTGACCCGTGAAGTTAATCATATCACTAAGTCTGCTTTAAACTTAAAAACGGAACTCAGACTGGCCGAGAATAAGTTCATATTTAATTAATTTACTAACATTTGGAATATTGATTACAGTGTAGCTACCATCGCGTCGGTGAGTCGGTTTCGTGCTACCCGTAAGCCCGTATGTCATTAGGTGTAGTAAAACACGTTATGTGTCACAATTTAATGAAAGGAATGTACAATGTCACAGATATGGAGATGGAAAAGGGGAGTTACAACTTATCATTAGCCGAGTAAAGACATTTATTATCCATAGTTTTCATTTAATCATAGTGTTCATTTCAATTTATCATTTAGTTGAAAAACTAAATTTAGCACTATAAAATCCATACTTTCCAAATTTTATTTTCAATACCACTCCTTTCTGCGATGCTGGCTACATATATGCTTATGCTTGGACGGAAGAAGTGGACATACTACACAGTCGGTAGCTATAAATTTAAAGAATTAGCTCAAATCAAACATGGCTGCCCTAGTCAAGTTCATATAGATACGAATCTTTTCGTTGGATTATGTTACTATAGTACAAATAAATTCAATTAATTTAAATATATCATTTTTAATCAAATATGCTATATATTTTCGATGAAGTTTTAACCATAGAGTTTAATTATTTGTACTTCCATGGTCTCAAGTTTTTAAATAAAATAAATTATTATAGTATTGTGATGAATGAAATGAATGGAAAAATGTTCATGAATGAAATGCTGCTTTTATAGAGAGAGCCAAGCGTGTTATATTTCGATGACGTCATTTGAATGAATTTCAGTTGTTTCGATGAAGTTTTCAAATATAATAAATTATTGTAGTATTATGGTAATTTCAAAAATATTACCGAGGAATGTATCGCATTTTAGAGATGTTTAAACCAGGCAATTTATATTTCAATGCCGTCATTTGAATGAAGTTCATTTTTTTCGATGAAGTTTTAAGTTTTCAAATATAATAAACTAATGCAGTATTGTGATAATTTTTTAAATATTACCGAGGAATGTATCACATTTAAGAGATGTTTAAATAAAATTGCACGGAAGTTGGAAAGTGTTTCATAATCAATGCTTTATGCGTGATTGATCTTTCTTGGAATATTGATTACAGTGATTATTGACATTTGGAATATTGATTACAGTGTAGCTACCATCGCGTCGGTGAGTCGGTTTCGTGCTACCCGTAAGCCCGTATGTCATTAGGTGTAGTAAAACACGTTATGTGTCACAATTTAATGAAAGGAATGTACAATGTCACAGATATGGAGATGGAAAAGGGGAGTTACAACTTATCATTAGCCGAGTAAAGACATTTATTATCCATAGTTTTCATTTAATCATAGTGTTCATTTCAATTTATCATTTAGTTGAAAAACTAAATTTAGCACTATAAAATCCATACTTTCCAAATTTTATTTTCAATACCACTCCTTTCTGCGATGCTGGCTACATATATGCTTATGCTTGGACGGAAGAAGTGGACATACTACACAGTGTGATAAGGCTTTCACACCTCTGTGTTAAAATTGTATATTAAAGTATTGTTTTATTTCTGTGTGATTGAAAGTGTCAATTTCGAAATATAGATGTCTTTTCTACATGTTTTCAATTACATTGACTTTTAAGGGAAGTGAACTCTAAAATCGCAAAAGTGTTTATGTTCCAGAAAAATAGTAATAGTTTTGTATTTTCGCTTCTCAGTCGCTAGTTGGGAACTTGCAGGTTTTGCGCACGCGCGCGTTTGAAAAAGGATTTTTGGAAGCAGAGTGGAAGGAGTCGTGGAAAAATGTAGACGTGTGCGTTTGATTCGCGTATGATCGCGAATTTTAAGAAAAGGTGGATTAATTTTGAAAGTGGAAGGATGTGATTAAAATATGTAACATAGTTCGACAAGTTGTGCGTAGAGTCGTTTGGCTCGGTTCAGAGATGAGTCACTCGTGTTTTTAAATGAATCAGCCTGGTAGTAATGGAATAATGAGTCTTGTGAAAAGAGAAAATGGTTCTTTCACTGGTCGGCTTGAATCGCTAATAGGGCAAGAGGGAAAGCTCATTTTACAGCGATTTGTATTTGCCTGACTCCTCCTTGTGTCCTAAGGTACGAATCAACCAATCTCCGTAACCAACCAAGATGTTGAATTCCGCCAGCATGATGTTGTGTAGTCAAGTTTCCCGACCATTATGGATTTTGTTCTGCGCAAGAATCTCGATGAGTTTATGCCGAGAGTCCATCCTGATATCCTTTCCCATGGTACAGAATTGTAAATGTTATATTTAAAAGAGACGAGGTAAAGTTTTATATATATTTAGTCTTCCACCTAACGAATAGAGTGTTAATTGTCAAATCCTCGTGAGTATCGAGTCATTGATGATGTTATATGAAAATGTCGTATATGTTCAAAGTATACAAATGTCGTATATAAATGTCAAGTATAATATGAGGAATATTGTGTTTATTTTATGTATCAGAAAATATGTGTATTCTCTTGGTTCCTCTTCCTCCAGGGGTGTTCTTAATTGTCACCCTACCGAGTGTAACTCTGAGTTATTGCGAGAAATGCTTGTACTCCACTGTTTTCGATCAACTGCCTTGTTATTTCATGTTTAATAAATGTGTTTGATTTCAAAACTTTGTCTTCTCTGTCGAGTATACCAAAACGTTCGCGACAGAATTGGTGCCGTTACTTTTCTCGGTGAGTGGGGAAGAGCTGAGAGAATTAAAATTTTTAAAAATTATCTTAAGAATTGAAATTTTGAAGGTTAAAAATTACCGTTGTGCTAAAATGAGTGTTTTCTTAAGTAAACAGAGTTCCATGTTCTGCTTTCGGTGTTCTCAAAAACGAGTGTTCTTGGAATTTGATATGTGCCATTTGATAAAAAAAATTGATTTGTTTGCATATTTATGTCATTTGATTTGATAAAAACTGGTTTTATTGTAAATACTGTTTAAGAACATTGCAATTGCATATTGTGTTAAACTATACGAGTATATTTGATTGTTATGCAAAATGGCTCCAATTACTAGAAACAAAAAAGTAAATGTCGGTAAGATGAGTAAAAATTCAAGTAAAAAATTAAATTCCTCCTTGAATTTGTCGCTTGATATTGCTACTGAGTCGGATACTGTTAATTCTAAAAGTAAAGTTAAAAATGTTAGCCACAAAGCTAAATCTAATGAGGAAAATATATCAGATAAATCGCCGGTATGTCTGAATTCTTCTTCTGGCACTTTGCCAAATCAAAACAGTGCTTCATCGGTAAATGATAACATGTTAAAATCATTCCATATTTTCACACCTAAGTTCGCACATCATATTCCAAAATTCTCGGGAAATTCAGAGCTTTCGTTGTCACAGTTTTTGGAAAAGTTAAATTTAGTAGCCACTCATGCAAACTGGAGTGAGTGTGACAAATTAGTTTGTTTGAGATTGAATTTAGAGGGGGAAGCAAATAGATTGATTGAAGAGAATCCAAAGCACAGAAATTGTAAAAATTTGCAGGAAATTATTCACATTTTGAAAGATCATTTTGAAGTGACCGAAAATGTTACTAAAAACATAATTTCACTCGTGAACTTTACACAGAGACCAAATGAGTCGGTTAAACAGTTTTCGATGAGAATCGAAGCTGCTTCATTTAAGGTTGTTCCGGAAGATGTAGATTCCGAAAGTGAGAATAAAATCAGGCAAACACTTTTAAAAACTTCATTTATTAATGGTTTATATCCGGAACTAAAAAGATTGGTGTTGTCACAAAACCCTAGAGATTTTTATTCGGCTAGAAAACTTGCAATTCTTGAGGAATCTATTTTAAATGAAAATAATGCTATGTACTTGACTAATCCGGTACTTACAAAAAAAGGTGTTCTCACACCAGAAAAATATGTTCTCACACCAGATCAAAGTGAAAGTATGTCAGATTTAAAAAGAAAAGTGTTAGAACAGGAAAGGGACATTGAATTTCTTAGGGGTAAAATAGAAAAATTTAAGTTTAATTCAGATAAAGTTAACGAAAAGCGTTCACCGCGTCCAAAGTGTGACAAATGTGGTAAATTAGGTCACGTTCAAGAACAGTGTTGGAAAAAGGTTTTTCAAAAAAGAGATGCGTACGGTATAAAATGTAGGAAAATTTATACCAGTCCTGGAACTAGGTATCACCAGGGTGAAAGACACAGAGGGCAAATGTCTGCAAATGAGTGGAAGTATAGAAAGCAAGGAACGCAAAATTATAAAAATAAGGAGTCATATAAATCTTTGCAAAATTCCAAAAATCATTCTTCTGGGAATCAGAGTAGATATCCCATGCACAATTATAATAATAGAAAAACTTTTGATAGGCAAACATCACATTTTGAGGAAAATAATATTTGTCATAATATTACAAATTCTTTGTCATCTTCTTCTATTATAAAAGGAAAATTAGTGAGCAGTGAAGTGTCAATATTGATTGATACGGGTAGTTCAATTAATTTAGTGTATGAGGAAGCTTTAAATACTGTACCCATTGCACATATGTTGCTAACATACAAACCAACAATTTTGCGTAGCTTTAGTTCACAAGATACTAAAGTTGAATGTTTAGCCACTATTTCACTAAATTTGGGAAAAGAAAGATTCCCTACCGAATTTTTTGTGTTAAAATCACCAGCTCCTATTTCATATAATGTAATCCTTGGTAACAAGTTTTTACATAAACATAATGCTATTATAGATTATAATCACTTCTGTTTTAAGTTTTCAAACTTTTCCATTCCTTTTGTTGGTTATCAATGTACGAATAATTTACTTTCGATTTCAAATCATGAACCGGCAAATGAGTCGGAAATTGCAGACTCAAACCTAAGTAGTGTCGCAAAGCGTATTGCTGTGCCTGACTCGCAGATGAGTAGTGGAAAAAATGTTCGTGTGGTAGAGGACTGTAAACCGAAAGAGTTCCATACGAATGCATGTGCCAAATGCAAAGCAGATCTGGCACCGGTAGTGAATGAGTCTCAGGTCATTCGGGAAGAGTATGTGAGCAGAAATTTTTCGGAAAATAATGTAGTGCCACATTTGGGTAGTGAAGAGGTACATATTAACGATTTGGAAAATGGAAGCAAATCTTTTAGAGATTTGGTAGTAAATGCACAGAATGTTACTTTGCATATGGGGGAAAAGCAAAATCATGTTAGAGGTGGTACTGAAGAAGTGGCACAGCATAAGAACTTAAACATTAAAACTGTTAATAACTTATGTAGAGTAAAAGAAACTCTAAATACAAAAATTAAAGAGCCAATTATTGTGAAAAATTCACAAAAATGTATAATTCCTCCTTTATCTGAATCATTTATTAAAATCAAACTTTCAGAAGGGTTTCCGGAAAATTCCACCTTGCTTCTGGAATCAGAGAAAAATGACCACATCTTCATTGCTAGAGCTGTATATAGAGCTCCTAAGGATGGAATTATTTGGGTTCGTGTTGCTAACCCAGAGGAAAAACCTTATCATTTGAATAAGGGTAGAAAAGTGGCTCATGTTCAGGAAATTCAGGTGTCTGAGGAGGTTGAAGTTAATGTAGTGAGTGAGGGAGAGTTGGACTCCAGTGAACCTTTGGAGCCTTTTGAAAGTTGGGGAGGAGATTTTGACCTGAGTCATCTCCAAAAAGATCAAAAACATAAATTATCAACTTTGTTGAATAAATATAGACAAGTTTTTGCAAAGAATGTTGCTGAGTTGTCTGGTTGTAAAACCATATTACATGAGATAAATTTGGAAACATCTGTTCCTGTTTATCAGAAACCATACAAAGTTCCACATCATTTACAAGGGGAACTCAATAGACAAGTCACAGAATTATTAGAAGCTAAAATAATTAAACCTAGTTTTTCGCCTTACAATACGCCAGTACTGTTTGTAAGGAAACCGGATGGTTCTTATAGATTATGTTGTGATTTTCGCAAGTTAAACAAACTTACTATTACAGAAAATTTTCCAATTCCTAACATTAGTGAATTGATTGATAATTTAGCAGGTGCTACATTTTTCTCAACTTTGGACTTAACTTCAGGATTCTACCAATTGCATTTGAATCCACAGGATTCACACAAAACAGCTTTTTCCACGCCCACCGGTCACTACGAATGGTGTAGGACCCCTTTTGGTCTAAAAAACGCACCAGCGTCTTTTCAGAGATTAATGTCTCTTGTACTGGCAGGGTTATCAGGAATATACATAGATGATGTTATCATCTCATCAAAAACTTTTGAAGAACACATGATGAAATTAGAAGAAGTTTTTATTAAATTATCTCAACATGGTCTTAGGTTAAAGCCATCAAAATGCTTCTTTTTCAGAAAGACAATAAAGTACTTAGGTTTCAGAGTGTCTGAGGGAAAAGTTCAGCCAGACCCTCATAACATTGATTTAGTGCAAAAATTTAAAGTACCCACCTGTGTCAAGAATATCAGACAATTTTTGGGTTTGACAGGCTTTTATAGGAAGTTTGTACCAGATTATGCAAAGATTACTCTTCCACTAACTAATCTTTTAAAATCAAAGCAGAAAAAGTTTGTGTGGAGTCAGGAGGCTCAGGAAGCTTTTGAAATACTTAAGAACAAGCTTATTCAAGAACCAATTTTAAAATTACCAAATTTTAATTTGCCCTTTACTTTGCATACAGATGCCTCTAATTACGCTTTGGGATCAGTTCTTTCGCAATTGGATGAAAATGGGTTATCTCACCCAGTTTCCTTTGCTAGTCGAAAATTACAAGGTGCTGAAATGAATTACAGTGTAGTCGAGAAAGAAGCTTTGGCTGTGGTTTGGGCTACCCAGCAATTTAAGCACTATCTCTTAGGCAAACATTTCAAAATTTACTGTGATCAAGCATCCTTATCGTTCATTTTCAAATTAAGAGATCCTACTTCGCGCATAGCTCGCTGGATCGTTTCATTGCAGGCTTTTGATTATGAAATCATTCATAAACCGGGGAAACATAATGTTGTAGCTGACTATTTTTCGAGATGTATTGATGAGTCTTCTTCAAAGAAATCTCAAAACACTCAGAAACAAACTGTTCCTAAAAGTATTGTAGAATCTGTCCCTACGAAAATTTCTGGAAAAGTAGTGGTACAGAATAATGATAGTAGTGAAAACATAAACGCAATCGTTGAAAATTCTCAAGATCAAGTACAGACTACTGTGGAAGCTTCTCTGGTAACTAGGATAGCTATTGGTCAATTGAAAGATCCTAGATGTATAAAAATCAAAAATCTTCTGGAAAAAGGTGTAAAACCATACCCACAAAAACTTTCATTTTTCATGAAAAATGATATGTTACATTGCATACACAAAAATCCAAAGCAGAGACAGCAATATAATGAGAGAGTAGTTATTCCTCAAGACTTAGTCTCAGAAATTCTATGGCTTTGCCATGATTCTCCTGTTGCTGCACATTGTGGCTTTCAAAGAACTCTGGCAAAAATTTCAGTTAACTATTATTGGCCAGACATGCATGCTCAGACTGAAAATTATGTGAAGTCGTGCACAACTTGTGTAAAAAACAGAGGTTTTCGTAACAACAAGGCTCCAATACAGAAATTTCCTATTACAACTTATCCTTTTGAACGTGTGGCTATGGATGTAGTCGGCCCACTACCTATCTCGAATTCTGGGATGAAGTACATTCTTGTCATTACAGATTACTTCACTAGATGGCCAGAGGCTTATCCACTTGCTACAGTTAAAACTGAGGATATTCTCGCTTGTTTAGAGAGATTTATAAGTATTCATGGAATTCCTGCTCACTTAATTACGGATCAAGGTAGTAACTTCATTTCTGAAGCTGCCAACAATCTATACAAGAAATTAGGCATAAAAAAACATAATACTTCAGCGTACCATCCCCAGTCAGACGGGCTAGTCGAAAGACTGAACGGTACGTTAGTTAGATCCTTAAAGAATCTGGTCTATTCTGATAAGGGCGATTGGGATCGGATGATTCAATTTGCTTTAATGGCTCATAGAACGTCAGTCCATGCCTCAACAGGCGAGTCCCCAGCACATCTTGTCTTTGGTCGAGACCCTGTGCTACCTGATGCTCTTTTAACAGGTGTAAAATATCCAGTTTACAAATCTACTCATGATTATTCAGATGACTTACAGGTTCGCTTAAAAAAGACCTTTGTAACTGTTAAGAAAAACCTTGAGGAAGATCAGGAATCACAACAACTTCAACAACATAAATCTGCTAAAATGCCTAAGATTAAAGTTGGTGACTTGGTCTATCTTTACACACCTCATATTCGGCCAGGCCAATCAAAAAAACTCAGTTCTTTAAATCATGGTCCTTTTGAAGTTATCAAGCAAACAACTGAAGTTAACTTTGTCATTCAACACAAAAACAATCCATGTAATCAGCAATTGGTCCACGTTAATAGATTAACTCCTTTACCTCCTAGACGTAGTGAATTGATTTCTAGCACATATAATGATAACATTGATAATTCTTCAACTCAAGAAACAAGACAATTTAAAAGTAGATATTTTCTAAACCATCAAAATAGGGTTAAAACTCAAAATGTTCCTAATTCACACAAGTATGACTTGCGCCCAAGAGGCCAATTTATTCATTAAAGTTACTTGTCAATTAAGGCAATATGTCAAGAGAGCAATTGGCTCAAAAGTAAAGTAAAATGTTTGAATTATGAAATTCTCACATTTTCAAAAAAAGACTGATATTGTTGTGAGATAGACAGTTGTGTTTCATAATATTATATTTTCAATTGTTTCACAAAATGTTTTGCAAAACTGTATGCTATGTTAAAATGGATCCAGTATTTCTGAACTTCTGTGTAATTTGCTTTATGTGTCAGTCAGCTGAATGTTCTGTACTGCAAGTTCTGTGCCAGTGCAGCTTTCTGAATGTGAGTGCCATGTTAATCAGGTTGAAGTAGTGTTTTAAAATTCTAAATACTTAAATAATAATTTTTTTTGCTTTACTTTAATGATAAGCAGTAATATTTTAAAGTAATTTTAAGATAATTAAGTACTTGATGGATTAGAGTTTTGGTAAGGATTTTTAAGGATAACTGATAATTTTTATCTCTGTTTTATTTTATGAATGTGTGAATGATTTTTTTTTTAATTTAAAGGTCTAGTAAATTTTAGAAATTTTTTTTTGTCATTTGGTGTTTGTTGACTTATTGGTTGGGGGTACCGCCACCTCTAGGTTTGCAACTTTCTAATGGACTTGTTTCTTGCCTGGGTGCCTGATCAACATTCTTGGTTTGAAAATTTGTCTCATTTTCTAAATTAGTAATTTTTTTTAAATGTCTTTTAAAGTAATTTGTTGGCAAGGTTGGATAATAGTTAATAAATTGATTTCTGTGAAAAGTAAATTTATAGAATTTTAATTGTAAAATTTTTGAAGAAAGAAAACTTTTTGTTTAGTTAAACTTTTTGTGAGTTGAGTAAATTAAATTTTCATGTCTCTGTGGTACTCACCAGAAAATGTATTAGTGTTTAAATTTTAAAAGGGGCAATTTCATCATTTGTGTCTTGTTAATTTGGTGTTGTCTTGTAAAGGTCTATGCTTGTATTGAGACTTATATTTTTTTTTTTGACTCACGAGTCAAACTTTAGGCCACTCTTGGATTTTGGTTATTATGCTGGTCATGATCTTGTTTGTTTTTGTTTTTTTTCTTTGATGTACATGTACATCGCTCAAAATTTACACTAAATTCCTCTCAATGGAACATATGTCATTGGGAACTTAATGCAGGTATTTTCCTAGTATTGTGTGGAAAAATTCCCCGCTTTGCAGGAAATTTTTCTCCCGGGCCCCGAAGGAGTGTGATAAGGCTTTCACACCTCTGTGTTAAAATTGTATATTAAAGTATTGTTTTATTTCTGTGTGATTGAAAGTGTCAATTTCGAAATATAGATGTCTTTTCTACATGTTTTCAATTACATTGACTTTTAAGGGAAGTGAACTCTAAAATCGCAAAAGTGTTTATGTTCCAGAAAAATAGTAATAGTTTTGTATTTTCGCTTCTCAGTCGCTAGTTGGGAACTTGCAGGTTTTGCGCACGCGCGCGTTTGAAAAAGGATTTTTGGAAGCAGAGTGGAAGGAGTCGTGGAAAAATGTAGACGTGTGCGTTTGATTCGCGTATGATCGCGAATTTTAAGAAAAGGTGGATTAATTTTGAAAGTGGAAGGATGTGATTAAAATATGTAACATAGTTCGACAAGTTGTGCGTAGAGTCGTTTGGCTCGGTTCAGAGATGAGTCACTCGTGTTTTTAAATGAATCAGCCTGGTAGTAATGGAATAATGAGTCTTGTGAAAAGAGAAAATGGTTCTTTCACTGGTCGGCTTGAATCGCTAATAGGGCAAGAGGGAAAGCTCATTTTACAGCGATTTGTATTTGCCTGACTCCTCCTTGTGTCCTAAGGTACGAATCAACCAATCTCCGTAACCAACCAAGATGTTGAATTCCGCCAGCATGATGTTGTGTAGTCAAGTTTCCCGACCATTATGGATTTTGTTCTGCGCAAGAATCTCGATGAGTTTATGCCGAGAGTCCATCCTGATATCCTTTCCCATGGTACAGAATTGTAAATGTTATATTTAAAAGAGACGAGGTAAAGTTTTATATATATTTAGTCTTCCACCTAACGAATAGAGTGTTAATTGTCAAATCCTCGTGAGTATCGAGTCATTGATGATGTTATATGAAAATGTCGTATATGTTCAAAGTATACAAATGTCGTATATAAATGTCAAGTATAATATGAGGAATATTGTGTTTATTTTATGTATCAGAAAATATGTGTATTCTCTTGGTTCCTCTTCCTCCAGGGGTGTTCTTAATGGTCACCCTACCGAGTGTAACTCTGAGTTATTGCGAGAAATGCTTGTACTCCACTGTTTTCGATCAACTGCCTTGTTATTTCATGTTTAATAAATGTGTTTGATTTCAAAACTTTGTCTTCTCTGTCGAGTATACCAAAACGTTCGCGACAACAGTCGGTAGCTATAAATTTAAAGAATTAGCTCAAATCAAACATGGCTGCCCTAGTCAAGTTCATATAGATACGAATCTTTTCGTTGGATTATGTTACTATAGTACAAATAAATTCAATTAATTTAAATATATCATTTTTAATCAAATATGCTATATATTTTCGATGAAGTTTTAACCATAGAGTTTAATTATTTGTACTTCCATGGTCTCAAGTTTTTAAATAAAATAAATTATTATAGTATTGTGATGAATGAAATGAATGGAAAAATGTTCATGAATGAAATGCTGCTTTTATAGAGAGAGCCAAGCGTGTTATATTTCGATGACGTCATTTGAATGAATTTCAGTTGTTTCGATGAAGTTTTCAAATATAATAAATTATTGTAGTATTATGGTAATTTCAAAAATATTACCGAGGAATGTATCGCATTTTAGAGATGTTTAAACCAGGCAATTTATATTTCAATGCCGTCATTTGAATGAAGTTCATTTTTTTCGATGAAGTTTTAAGTTTTCAAATATAATAAACTAATGCAGTATTGTGATAATTTTTTAAATATTACCGAGGAATGTATCACATTTAAGAGATGTTTAAATAAAATTGCACGGAAGTTGGAAAGTGTTTCATAATCAATGCTTTATGCGTGATTGATCTTTCTTGTTAAAAATGAATGTTTCTCCATCTTTGACCTCAGATATATCAGCACATATATAGAAATTCAGTCTTCGTCATGACCTGAAACATGACTAGTTCAAGCTATGTATAAAATGTTAAATGAATCGCTTGATTTTATCATTTCAAAGAATCTTTTGCACACAATCAGATGTTAAGGAGGCTAAGTTTCGAAATTGCTTCGCTTCAAATATCTAACATTTTGCCATACAGATGGTTTGAACAACAAATTTCTAATATCCAAATTAAAATTAATGCTAATTATTTTTTATATTTCAATAAAAATATATTCTAAATAGATTTCCCAAATAAATTCCATTACTATGGAAACTATCTAGTCAATGTAAGTAGAATGGACATATCAAGACAAAACTGAATACACAACCACAACTTATACGGTGTATTCAAGTTAGCTTTGACTGAAGTATAGTGGAATATAATTTCAGGAAAAAAAACGTAAAAATCTGATGTTGGCAGCACATGACTTTTCCTGCAGACTCAAATTCATTTTTTCTTTATTTTTTTAGGAACTCATTGATTTTAATTGCCCCAAATAACACTTAATTTGCATTTTTAATTCAATTCTTGCTTGTATTTGGTAATTGGACATTTTTTCAAAGGAGCTATAACAAAAATGCGAATAATCTCAAATATCTCGTGAACGGTTAGTCCTAGAGTAATACAGATGTTCTTATTCTTTTCCTCGTCAAAAATAACATATAACACAAGCATTTAATTGATACATTTCAAAATACGTAGTCTTTTTTTAGATAATTGTTATTTTTTCTGGCCATTTCGTAAAAAAAGGCAGGTTGTTCTTTTCTGAATCGTACCAAAATCAAATCAGCACCAGAGTATTCCACAAGTGATTCATCTACCAAGTTTTGGGAAATTTGGTCAATTAGTATTTCAGATAGAGTGGATACATGATATTTTTGGGGAGCATATCGCAAAAAAAGGCGGGTTCTTTTTTCCGAATTGTACCAAAAACTAATCAGCACCAGGGTCACACCCAAGAGTCTTATCTACCAAATTTTACGAAATTCGGTCCATTAGTTTTTGAGTTAGAGTGGATATATATATTGCACAGACACACATACACAGACTTCACGCTAAAAACAGTTTTTTCGTTTTCTACAGGTCTCGAAACGTGTAGTTTTGTCGAAAACTTAAGTTGCGATTTTCGACATGATTCCAATACTTTCCCTATACATTACCATGTATTGCAGGGAAAGTAAAAATCTGATGTGGGCAGCACATGACTTTCCCTGCAGACTTATATCTACGTTATCTTTATTTCAATTAAATTTAATTCAATTTTAATTCAAGTTTAGTTCTCATTTGATAACTGGACTTATTTTCAAAGGTGGCGTGGAGAAAATACGAGAAAAACTAATATATCTCGAGAACGGCAAGTCTAAGTGTAATGGGGTTGGTCTTATTCTTTTCTTCGTTAAAAATTACGTATTAAGCAAGCATTTAATGGATATATTTGAGCATAAGTAGTTTTTAGTTTAGATTGTGACAATTTTTGCAGGCCATTCTGCAAAAAAAAGCAGGTTATTGTTTTCTGAATCGTGCCAAAATCTAATCAGCACCAGGGTGACCTATACGTGACTCATCTACCGAATTTTGTGAAATTCGGTCCATTAATTTTTCAGCTAGAGTGGATACAAGCTTTTGCGGGCCATTTCGCAAAAAAGGCGGATTCTTTTATCACGAATCGTACCCAAAACTAATCAGCACCAGACTCGCCCACAAGTGACTTACCTACAAAATTTTGTGAAATTCGGTGTATTAGGCTTTTAGTTAGTGTGGATACAAAATCTGCACATACAGACAGACAGACACACACAGATGTTACGCTAAAAATGGTTTTTTCGCATTCTAGGGGTCTCGAAACGTGTAGTTCTATCGAAAACTTGAGTTGCGATTTTCGACATGATTCCAATACTTTCCCTATACATTACCATGTATTGCAGGAAAAGTAAAAATCTGATGTGGGCAGCACATGACTTTCCCTGCAGACTTATATTAACGTTCTCTTTATTTTAACTAAATTTATTTCACTTTTAATTCAATTTTCGTTCTTATTCGGTAACCGGGCTTATTTTCAAAGGTGGCGTAGGGAAAGTACGAAAAACTAAAATATCTCGAGAACGGCTAGTCCTAGTGTAATGGGGTTGGTCTTATTCTTTTCATCGTTAAAAATTACGTATTAAATCAGCATTTAATGGATATATTTGAGTATACCCAGTTTTTTATTTTAGATTTTGGCAATTTTTGCGGGCCATTTTGCAAAAAAAGGCAGGTTATTTTATTCTTTCTGAATCGTACCAAAATCTAATCAGCACCAGAGTCACCTTTACGTGACTCATCTACTGAATTTTGTGAAATTCGGTCTATTAGTTTTTCAGCTACAGTGGATACAAGCTTTTGCGGGCCATTTCACAAAAAAGGCGGGTTCTTTTATTCCGAATCGTACCCAAAACCAGTCAACATCAGCCCCGCCCACAAGTAATTTACCTGCAAAATTTTGTGAAATTCGGTCCATTAGTTTTTTAGTTAGAGTGGATACAAAATCTGCACAGACAGACACACAGACAGACAGACAGACACACACACAGACGTCACGCTGAAAATGGTTTTTTCGTATTCTAGAGGTCTCGAAACGTGTAGATCCGTCGAAAACTCGAGTTGCGATTTTCGGCATGATTCCAATACTTTCCCTATACATTACCATGTATTGCAGGGAAAGTAAAAATCACCACATTAGAGCTACGAAGTTGTGTTAAATCTATCATTTACCTTTGGAAGCCCCGCCGTAATATTCTATCTCCGTTTATAACCACCAAGGCACCTCGTCCCATAATCATGCAAGGAATACCTTGCCAAAGCAACTTTGGCGTGTGATCGAGCCACCTGCAGCTTGGAGTCCCGCCAAAGCTATCACAACTGGAGACAAAAATTGCTACGCCACTAGGTTCAGATAAAAAATGTATTATCTTTCTCGGTGCATGAGGGAGACTTTAAATGTATTTTGAAATGGTACATACGTAACATCTTTTCTGGAGTTTAAAATCTAACACTTGCAATTAAGTTTGGGTAATTAACTCAATAAAAGTAATTGCGTTACAAGTAACAGTTATTTTTCTTGTAACACAGGTCTGCAAAGGGGTGCAATTAATTTGTTGAATATTTTCTATGGCCAATAATTATTAAATGGCAATCAAGATCCAAACAGGTATTTATGATCACATCATTAAAAAAATCTGATGTGGGCAGCACATGATTTTCCCTGCAGACTTATATTCACGTTCTCTTTATTTTAATTAAAATTAATTCACTTTTAATTCAATTTTCGTTGTCATTTGATACTGGACTTATTTTCAAAGGTGGAGAAGAGAAAATACTAAAAAACTAAAATATCTCGAGAACATCTAGTCCTAATGTAGTGGGGTTCGTCTTATTCTTTTTTTCCTTAAAAAGTACGTATTAAACAAGCATTTAATGGATATATTTGAGCATACGTAGTTTTCTAGTTAAGATTTTTGCAGGCCATTTTGCAAAAAAAAGCAGGTTATTTTTTTTCGAATCGTACCAAAATTTAATCAGCACCAGGGTGTTCCATAAGTGATTTATCTACCGAATTTTGTGGAATTGGGTCCATTAGTTTTTCAGCTAGACTGGATAAAAGCTTTTGCGGGCCATTTCGCAAAAAAGGCGGGTTTTTTTATCCCGAACAGTACCCAAAACTAATCAGCACCAGATTCGCCCACAAGTGACTTACTATCAAATTTTATGAAATTCGGTCAATTAGTTTTTAAGTTAGAGTGGATACAATATCTGCACAGACAGACACACAGACAGACAGTCACACAGACAGACGTCCGCTAAAATGGTTTTTTCGTATTCAAGAGGTTTTGAGACGTGTAGATCCGTCGAAAACTCGGGTTGCGATTTTCGACATGATTCCAATACTTTCCCTATACATTACCATGTATTGCAGGGAAAGTAAAAATCTGATGTGGGTAGCACATGACTTTCCCTGCAGACTTATATCCGCGTTCTCTTTATTTTAATTAAATTCAATTCACTTTTAATTAAATTTTCGTTCTCGTTTTATAACTGGACGTATTTTCAAAGGTGGCGTGGAGAAAATACGACAAAAAACTAATATATCTCGAGAAGGCTAGTCCTAGTGTAATGGGGTTGGTCTTATTCTATTCTTCGTTAAAAATTACGTATTAAACGAGCATTTAATGGATATATTTGAGCATATGTAGTTCTTTATTTTAAATTTTGGCGATTTTTGCGGGCGATTTTGCAAAAAAAGGCAGGTTATTTATTTCCGAACCATACCAAAATCTAATCAGCACCAGGGTGACCAATAAGCGACTTATCTACCAAATTTTGTGAAATTCGGTTCATTAGATTTTTAGCTAGAGTGGATACAAGCCTTTGCAAGCCATTTCGCAAAAAAAGGCGGATTCTTTTTTCCCGAATCTTACCAAAAACTAATCAGCACCAGATTCGCCCACAAGTGACATACCTACCAACTTTTATGAAATTCGGTCAATTAGTTTTTTAGTTAGAGTGGATACAAAATCTGCACAGACAGACACACACACAGACGTCACGCTAAAAATCGTTTTTTCGTATTCTAGGGGTCTCGAAACGTGTAGATCCGTCGAAAACTCGAGTTATGATTTTCGGCATGATTCCAATACTTTCCCTATACATTAACATGTATTGCAGGGAAAGTAAAAAATCTGATGTGGGCAGCAGATGTCTGTCCCTGCAGACTTATATCCACGTTCTTTTTATGTTAATTAAATTTATTTCACTTTTAATTCAATTTTCGTTCTCATTCGGTAACCGGACTTATTTTCAAAGGTGGGTAGAGAAAATACGAAAAACTAAAATATCTCGAGAACGGCTAGTCCTAATGTAATGGGGTTGGTCTTATTCTTTTCTTCGCTAAAAATTACATATTAAACAAGCATTTAATGGATATATTTGAGCATACGTAGTTCATTAGTTTAGATTTGGACGATTTTTGCGGGCCATTTTGCAAAAAAATGCAGGTTATTTTTTTCCGAATCATACCAAAATCTTATCAGCACCAGGGTGACCCACAAATGACTCATCTGGCGAATTTTGTGAAATTCGGTCCATTAGTTTTTCAGTTAGAGTGGATACAAGCTTTTGCGGGCCATTTCGCAAAAAAAGGCATGTTCTTTTATCCCCAATCGTACCTAAAACTAATCAGCACCAGATTCGCCCACAAGTGACTTACCTACCAAATTTTATGAAAATGGGTCAATTAGTTTTTTAGTTAGAGTGGATACAAAATCTGCACAGACACACAGACAGACACACAGACACACACACAGACGTCACGCTAAAAATGGTTTTTTCGTATTCTAGAGGTCTCGAAACGTGTAGATCCGACGAAAACTCGAGTTGCGATTTTCGACATGATTCCAATACTTTCCCTATACATTACCATGTATTGCAGGGAAAATAAAAAGGAGTTAAAACACTAAATATTAGATAGATTGAATATTAGATAATATATATATATATATATATATATATATATATTATATATATATATATATATATATATATATATATATATATATATATATATATATATATATATATATATATATATATATATATATATAATAATAAAAAGTTTGAAAGGTCCAATGAAAGAAAAGTGAGAAGCTGTAATTCGAAAAACCTAACTTTCTAACAGGTTTACAAAGCAAAAGTATAAAATAGTAAATCGTCAAGCAAATGGAAAAAAAAATTCAAATTTCGAATTATCAAGTCTAAGAAAATTATTAAAGAACAAAGGCATGAAATCGATAAAAGAAAAACAGACGAAATCCAAGCACAAACGCTATACACGTGGACAAGTCTCTAGGCCTAAATCAGGATTTGCTCACTTCTTCAAAACTCGTTTTCAAGTCCAAGTGTCTTGTAGAAGCAAACACAAAAATGTATGTTTCTGAAGAAATTGATAGATTATATCTATAAACTATTTCTACTTGGACTACATAAAGAAGAAATAATAAAATAAAAAAATGATACCTGGAATCTAACTGAAGAAATACACAAACCTATCGAGCATGGAAACACGGAAAGAGGTGACAAGTGTTGCCATTCACAAAGGAATAAGATATGATCTACTGTTGCCATTCGTAAGAAATAACTAACAGGAATGCGAAAAGACATGTACAAGAGGTAATATACAATCAAGAGGGGCAATAATAGAAAGGCTAATGTGTAAGTGGATATAAAAATAAAATATAATTAAAACAAGAGAAGGGAGATGTCAGGCTAATATGTGAAACACCTTAAAAAGAATACGTGAAAATTCAGCTAATCTAAATTTTTAACTATACAATTTATAAAATAAAAGGGATATTTATATAAATTGTTGGCAATTTTTAAATTATCAATATGTAAAGCATGAACATTTTGATCAGATAATCTATATATTCTAAAAAGGTGATTAAGAATAATATTTCTAAACAATAGAAACGAGTTGAAGGAATTAAATGGTAAGATTTTATAGATGTTAAAATTAAAAAATATATTTTTTAACTCCAAATTATCAGGATAGAAATCTATATTACTGACACAATATATATATATATATATATATATATATATATATATATATATATATATATATATATATATATATATATATAGTGCATTTATGTAATGCTCTCTAGCCAAGATAAATTAAAAATACTGGGCATGGCTAATTATGGGTGTTATTATCCTTCATCTGTTCTCATTATCACCATGCATTTTCATTTTATCAAATTGTACATCAATGTCTGTTTTACAGCAAATAGAGTATTTCTGTAACTAAGACAGACATGAAAATGCAAGTGAAATAACACTCAATAGAGAAAAAGTTAAAATGTGTGAAATAATTTATATATTTTCCATTTTATGCAGTTTTCCATAGTCCGGACATTGCCAAGTTTTTCTCCTAATTTGAGATACTGCATTATAAATGGTCAAACGTAATTTCAAAATAATCTAAATATTTGTAAAACCAAAAATTAAATTTCGTAGCCCTAACATATTTTTTTCCTATGCATGCTAAAAAATAAATTTGGGTAAAGTACCTTTAAAAATATTTCCACACAAATTCCATAAAAAGGGCATCACGTGATATAATGAAAGTAAGCCATCACCCCAAACTGCCATTTTATGCGTCCACATAAGCCCTTCAAGACGTTTTCAATCTTACACCCTCTTGCAGATTCTCGAGTTTATGTCACATTAATGGCAACTCCCTTTATATCTTTATACTAATGGGAATCCTGATTTTCAGCTGTGATTTTTCAAATAAAATGTCATTCTAATGGAGTTTTTATTGTGAAATGGAAAATGTTTTCTTGTTAAATAAAATCTGTATAAGACTATTCAGAAAGTATTTTGTCGTAATTATGTTTCAAATTTTCTCTAGAAACTTTCGAAATCTGTCTAATTGTTGTCATTATCTGGTATCTATTTCTGCATGTTCTTAGTTTTCAGAAAGAAAATTTGCTTTTATAGGTTTTAAACCAATTTCAATCGTGGTGAAGGTCAGGTCACATGATGTTAGCCATCACGAAACATCGCCAACTTAATGTCGCTTGGCGAGAATTTTAAGTAAAAGTATTTGGAAATTTTCCAAGGAAGCTATACACTTTATGATCCCTTAATTAGTACAGAAATCCCTTTTTTTGAACGAAATAAGTTTTTTTAACTATCATTAACCATGAACGAATACTTGTAATTATTTAGGCGTAAACAAAACTCGAAATATCAGAAATTTTATTATTTTACAAAGAGAGTGTCTTTCAAAGTAGAAGCTATTTCCAAAAATCTAGAATAATTTTTGCAGCAGGTAACAACAATAATCTTATAGATTTTCAGCGAAATCGAGTTATTGAAAACCTCTAATTGTGTGATTGTTTTACCACGATATAGAAATTCGTAAAATGGAAAGTGATGCGTCGGGAAGCTCAGCTTTTCTACTGTTCCCTTGAGACGTATAATGCTGATTTACTCTTCGTACAACAGGAAAAGTAAAAATCTTTTGTGAGCAGACTTCCCCTATAAATTCATTCAATCAAAAATATTTTTGCATGACTTCCCCTATAAATTCAAATTCATTTTCTTATTTTTTATTTCATGATGCACTAAATTGGGTTTAATTGCAGGAAGTAACATATATATTTTTCTGATATTTTATCCAATTTTCAGTTTTAATGCATGTTCGTTTCATTTGGTAACTTAATACATTTTCAAGTCTTTAGCTCTTCAAAATCCCAAATATCTAAAATATCTCTAGCCCAGTTCATCCTAGGGTCATGGGGGTCAGTCTGTTTGCTCACTGTCAAAAATTATATGAAAAACAAGTACTTAATTGATATATTTCAGCAATTTTAGTCATTTATTTCGCATTTTCACGATCTTTGTGGGCCATTTCGTAAAACGGAGTCTGTTATATTTTTCCGAATCATCCCAAATCAGTATCAAAATTACCCTCAAGAGAGGTAACTACTGAATTTTAAGATATTTCATCAAATAATTTTATCACTGCAATGAAAAACGCCTTCAGTTACGGAAAATTAAAACCCTTCGAAAATTGCTGATTTTAGAGTAATGAGATTGATCTTACCATTTTCGTTATCAGACATTGCGTATAAAACATGCATTTAATTGATACATCTGTATTATTACTTTCCTTATACACATAATGTATAAGGAAAGTATTGTGACGGGGTCGAAAATTCGAATTCGAGTTTTCGACGAGAGAGCCCGTTTCAAGCATCCCTGATCACGAATCAAACATTTTAGAGATGATGTGTGTATGTGTGTGTTTGTGTGTGTGTGTGTGTGTGTGTGTGTGTGTGTGTCAGTGAGTGTGTGGAGACGATATCTCACGAACAAATGGAGTGATTTGAATGAAATTTGATACAAAAATCACAATCCGTAAATAATGGAAGCCTTTCGTTCTTAGACGCAATTGAATCCCCCTAAATTTTCGAGTGAAATTTTGAAAAAATCATCAAAAGATCAAAATCTTTAATAAAGTTACGCAAATAAACATTTATGTAATTTTTCCTTAGAAAATGATTGATATAAACTTTAGAACGCTAGCATGAACCGTTCTCGAGATATTGGACATTTTTCAAATAACTTATCAAAAAATCAAATAAATTAAAATAAATATATTAACTTTCGAGAAGCATGTTCACTTTTCATATGTAATATCATGCGATAAATTTGGTAACATAATTCTCGTAGATCTAGCTCGTTCCATTCACGAGAAAAGATGCTTTGAGTAATACTTTTGTATTTGAATGGCAATCTGCTATAAGAATAACTTATTTCTCCGTCCATAACGCTTGGCGAGATTTTGGCGACGAATTTGGCGGAATGTTGCCAACTTGGCGATTTTTTAAATGTTGCCAAATTAACGAAAATCTCGCCAAATGGATCAAAATGACGCTAAATCAATGAAAATGACGACTCATTGACAAAAATTCAATATCTTGGAAAGAATATAAGTATTTACTATAAGAATAACATTTTTTTTGCTGTAAAAGTAGTAAATTCATCGCATTGTATAAGGAAAGTCATGTGCTGCCCATATCTGATTTTTTTATTTTAGATCTTAATAATTTTTGCAGGCCATTTCGCAAAAAAGTCAGGTACTTTTTTTTTCCAGAATCGCACCAAAATCTCATCAGCACTAGAATAACCCACAAGTGACTTATCTACCGTATTTTGTGAAATTTGGTCTACTAATTTTTTAACTAGAATGGTTACATATACTTTTTGCAGGCCATTTCGCTAAAAAAGGCAGGTTCCTTTATCTCTAATCATACCAAAATATAATCATTACTAGGGTCACCCACAGGTGACTTACATACCAAATTTTATGAAATTTAGTCGATTAGTTTTTGAGTTAAAGTGGATATAAAGATTACATAGCCAGACACATAGAACCACAGACATACATACACACAGATGTTACGTTAAAATATCTTTTTCGTATTCTAGAGGTCCCAAAACGTGTAAATCCGTCGAAAACTCGTGTTACGATTTTCGACATGATTCCAATACTGTCCCTATATATCACCATGCATTACAGGGGAAGTAAAATGAACACAACAATATCAATACATTATCTCAAAATAATGCCGCCCTCCTTTTATATCTAAGTTGAAATTCCACTATACAAAGAGTTTTCTTCAAAAACCACTTTGAAAAGGCACCTTTTTATTCTAAAGCGACCCTCTTCTTTCCTAATCTGACATATTCCTATAATTCGATTTGTATTCAGGACATAGTGAACTAAGGAAGAGGAACAATATTCTCATCAAGTTAATGTAACAGATGTAATGGCAACAACAAATAGCCAGTAAGATCCTATTCCTCAACAGTAATCTTTTTAAGATGTCTTTCAATTGATTACGATTCAGACTAATGATGTCTAATTAGTTTTAGTTTTGGATTAAAGAAAATGCACCTGGGGCAGTTTTGTTTTTCAAGATTCAAAATCTAGGGATAAATGCTTTGCCGACAATGAGCACAATTACAGGAATTGCTTCAGTAAATTATTTATAATAATGTTAGTTTTATTTTTATGGTAGGTAAGAGCTGTGTAGTAAAATCAATTATTTGTTGATGTAGTTAGCTAGTTTGTTGAAAATAATTGAGGAAAAGTAATAACATTTCTTTTTTGAAAAAGAACAGTTTAGTAGTAAGATACAACTATTGATTATATCGAATTATTTGGTTTATTGGAAATTTTAATTCAATGAAAGATCAATCAAATTAATTTATCGAGAATAATAATGAAACGTAAACCTGCTGACCTCAATTGGTTCCAAAAATGAAAATGAATTTAATTTATTATGCGGTAACATTGAGTTTGCTGTATGCTTGAATACTTGACATAATAGCATATGCCATTACGGTGAGTGGTAGAAGGTCATGACCTTCTATTGACTAAACAATTACATTAATTCTTCATTAGGTCCACATTGTAAAAGCAAATTCAGGATACAAAAACCTGTTTTATCATCAAACTAGCATATTAGAGTGCTGGGGCCGCGGATCCTCCGATGGTGGGGAATAGGTTCGAACTCGGAACCTTTAGATTGCTGATACTGGACTATGCCGTGAGGCCCAAAAGAATTCTTCAGACCTGACGTTACAATCAGGGGTGTCTTTCGTAGCAGTGAGTGACGCAAGAGCGACCCCGCCACACACTCCCATTCCTGGTGAGAAAAGCAGATTAGATATCTACGGGTGAGAAGCTTGGTTGAACTTAAGTGAGGGGGAGGGGAGGTCATCCGAAAAAACGTCCCCAAGCTGAAACTCAGTTGGGAGCTGAATGCAGACGTGTTGAAATTTCATCGTGCGGCTGCATGGCGTCAGTCGTAGTCAACCATTAGAGGAGAGGATATATGGTAGTTATGCGTCATCTGTAGTGCTGCCATCACATGAGAGAGGTGATATCGTTGGAGAGAGAGATGGTTGCTTGCTCGTTTTTCATCCGTAGTCATCAATAGCGGGGGCTGCTGATCGCTATGGTGCGGGATAGGTTCGATCACGGAACCTGTAGATTGCTGACCCCGTACTGTGCCGTTAGACCTAAAGGAATTCTTCGGGTCCGAAAGAATAATCGGGGATGTCTTTCGTAGCAGTGACTGGCGCAAGAGCGCACCTCGCGACAAGAGATTCTGGATAGACCTTTGACTGAAATTACTGGATTATTCCAAAATATTAGTGGGGCAGCAAGTGGGTGGTGTGAAGTTATAATAGCGCCCTCGATCCGATTGAAGTAAAAATGTACACAAGTTCTCCAGAGGGTCAATAGTGGAAAATGAAATTCAGCACTGTAACTAATCCTTCGGTCATAATTCCTTATTCAAAGATTCTGACTACGAGTAAGCATCTGACCATTCAATTCCGTTCACTGGTGGACATTATATTATTTAAAAAACAATCATTATACAGGGGTTCTTAGAAAAATCCTTAAATACGTAATAACTTTGTAAGAAAAGGTTCGTGAGTGTACACGTTATGTATGCATATAAAAAAGTGACAATACCCGACCAGATAAAAGGGATTGCAACGCCTCTAGCGGAGAATTTAAAAAGTTAATAAATTAAACTCCGCTACAAATCGTAATAGAAAAAGTCTGTTACAAAGTTGTAGATGATTATATAATGATAGTATAATGTAGCCATAAATAATCCCTTTCATGCATGATAATGTCAAATTTTGTCCTATGCTGCCATGTTAATAAAATATAAATGTTCAATAAATTTCCAAGTTTTTGCTCGGATTTAAAAATTCTATCTAGTTCTAAATTTTTCGATAGCAAAGCTGGATGTAAAGTTTCGTGAAAATCCTATAATATTTGTAGAAGCTAATCCTGTATTCAAAAAATCGACCATAGACATCAGGCACACAGACGGACATCACTCCAAAAATAGTCAAACGTTGTTGACAAACGTGTTCATTTAAGTCTTGAAATATATATGGGCATCAAAATCTCGAAATTGAAGATTTTCGTGAAAATCTTTTCCCCAATACAACAATGATTGATATGTATGAGAAAATGAAAATCTAATATGAGTAACACATCTTTACAGCATCTATACTTTCATACCATTACATTAGCATACAAAATTGAGTTTCATGAATCAAAAGAACAAATAGATACTTATGGAAATTACATCAAATTTGCAATCATATGAAATAATTGTTTTTTGACTCTTTGGTTTATTTTCACAGGGCACCAAGTAGGAAATATTTGTATAATAATTTAAAATAGAATAATGCTGTTGCCTTTATTGGATTTTTCATTAAAAGTTTTGAATAAAATTATCAATTAATCAACGCATTTAAGCAAATAAAGTATTTTTTATTTAATATTTTGCCGATTTCTTACAAATCATTTCCAATAACAATCCCAGTTTTGTTTTGGCAATCATACACCGAACCAGAGCAGTACCGCATAATGACTTAGTTACTAAATTTCATAACATCTGTACCATTTTCTAAATAGAACATTCACAGATATGTAGCACAAGCGGCTTGTGCAAGTCATAAAAAATCCGCTAATATTACTTTCAAATGCTGCAAGAACGGAGCAATTTAGCAGCAATTGTAAAGTACAAGAATAGCATTTTAAATTCACACGAAAAAGGACTTACAGAAGAATCAGAGTAATTTGCTTTATATTCTAAATTCTTCGTAGGACTCTAAATCCCGCTACTCTATCTCATTTGCATACGCTCATCGTCCCTGTCGCGGAGTTCCAGACTTCCTTTGAGCACCTAACCATAACCTTAACTGTGTTATCTCGCCGACACTTAACCGTCCTGCCATAAATCACTCAGGAACGGTGGAAATGCAGGGATGGAGCTCCGCGAGGAGTTAAACAATGGGGCACAGGTGAGGATGTAATTCATTGAACTGAAGTTTCGGTAAAATGTCGTTGGAGAGAGGCAGGCATCAGTGTAGTAGTAGTAGAAGTGTTTTTGAAAAGTTGTATTTAACCCTCAAGGCTGTTATTCGAATTAAACCGATAAGAAAATTATAAAATGTATTCGAAAGGTCGTTATATAATTACCGCTTGCTACTCAATATATTTACAACGAGGCAGTGATGGGTATACTAAGCTATTGATCCCTCAAAGTTCCATTTTCCCAAAAGTGTGGTGTGATTGAATATAGCGTTATATTTACAAATTTGTATTTATCACTTATAAATTTTCGAGCTACTAAATTAAATGAAGTGAAACCAGTATAAGTAAAAATAACTTTTCTTCAAACCACATTTCAGGTATCAAAAGAGAATTACAAATAAACTAAAATAATATTTAATAGGATATTTCATGTATTTTGAATAAAGAAACCTAAACCCAAAACATATCACAAATGTTTTAATAATTTTCATATATTTGTAAATTATTTTGATACCATTTACATCTAAATCGTAATTCAAATTATAAATTTTGTTCATATATATGAATAATTCACGTATATAAGGTAACAACAAGAAAGATCAATTTGCATAAAGCATTGATTATGAAACACTTTCCAACTGAAATACAATTTTATTTAAATATCTCTAAAATGCGATATATTCAGCACTGATATTTTTTAAATTATCATGGTACTACAATAATTTATTATATTTGGAAACTTAAAACTTCATTAAAATATCTGATGTGTGCAGCACATGACTTTCCTTACATAATGCAATGAATTTTCAACTTTTACAGTTAAAAAATGTTATTCTTATAGTAGATACTTATATTCTTTCCAAGAAATTGAATTTTCTTTAATTAGTCGTCATTTTCATTGATGTAGCGTCATTTTTATCCATTTTGTGAGATTTTCGTTAACTTGGCAACATTTAAAAAAGTCGCCAAGTTGGCGACATTCCGCCAAATTCGTCGCCAAAATCTCGCCAAGCGTTATGGACAGAGAAATAAGTCATTCTTATAGCAGATAGATCACTATTGGCGTTCGAATACAAAAGTATTAATCAAAGTATCTTTTCTCGTGAATGGATTGAGTTAGATCCACGAGAATGATATCACCCAATTTATCGCATGATATTACGTATGAAAAGTGAACATGTTAAGAGTTAATTTTTTTTTATTTTACTTGATGTTTTGATAAATTTATTTGAAAAATGTTCAATATCACGAGAACGGTTAATGCTAGCGTCCTACAGTTTGTGTCTACCGTTTTCTAAGGGGAAATTACATAAGAAATGTCTATTTGAGTAACTTTATTAAAGGTTTTGAGTTTTTGATGATTTTTTCAAAATTTCACTCGAAAATTTAGTGGGGTTCTGAACATTCGATTGTGTTTAAAGACAATAGACTTCCAGTATTCGGGGATTGTGATTTTTGTACCAAATTTAATTCGAATCGCTCTATTACTTCGTGAGATATCGTCACCTCAGACTCATTGACACACACACACACACAGCGACAGACAGACATCACCTCAAAAATGTTCGATTCGTGATCAGGGATGCTTGAAACGTGCTCTCCCGTCAAAAACTCGAATTCGAATCTTTGACCCCGTCACAATACTTTCCTTATACATTATGTATATACGGAAAGTGAAAAGGCAATACTATAAATCGTCTGCTTTTCTCTGAAAAATCAATGAATATTTATTGCATTCATATCAGTTATATTACAGCTAAATAATTTTGCCTGCAAAAAATCTAACGATTCTCATACAACTCATTTTACAATCTCTTGATTTGCTTACATTCTGCGTGCTATAGAAATAAACCTTCGTCGTAGGAGTAATCAACGTTCAAGGATCATTTAAAGTAAAAGCATAATTTAGATGCGCAGATAATATGCAAAAAATAAAGCAGTTTTGTGATCGACGTAACACTAAATATAAATTTAAACTTACTGTAAACATCATGATTTACTGGTGGAAAAATGGAAGCCATATTTCATTTTGAAATGAGTCACGTGATATCTTCTTATAATATGAGTGTAATCATTATGTCAATTTTTATTTAAAATACTACCTAGCGTATTTCAATGATTTTTTTTTACCCATTTTACGTGATAATTTGAATATTTCCTAAAATTTTCGAAGTAATTTGTAAAGGCAAACTCTGCTTAAAAAATCTGATGTGGGCAGCACATGACTTTCCTTATAAAATATAATGAATTTACTACTTTTACAGTTAAAAAAATTTTTGTTCTTATAATAGATACTTGTATTTTTTCCAAGATATTGAATTTTCAGTTAGTCGTCATTTTCATTGATTTAGAGTCATTTATATCCATTTGGAGAGATTTTCTTTAATTTGGCAACATTTAAAAATGTCGCCAAGTTTGCGATATTCCGCTAAATTTCGACGCCAAAATCTCGCCAAGCGTGATGAACGGAGAAATAAGTTATTCTTACAGCGGGTAAATGACTATTGGCGTTCAAATACAAAATTATTACTCAAAGTATCTTTTCTCGTGCATGGAACGAGTTAGATTCATGAGAATGATTTCACCAAATTTATCATATGATATTACATATGAAAAGTGAATATGTTTCTTAACAGTTAATATTTTTTTTAATTTATGGCATTTTTTGATACATTTATTTGAAAAATGTGCAATATCTCGAGCTAGCGTTCTAAAGTTTATGTCAATCGTTTTCTAAGATTTACATAAGAAGTGCCTATTTGCGTGACTATATTAAAGGTTTTGATTTTATGATTTTTTCAAAATTTCACTCGAAAATTTAGGGGGATTATGAACATTCGATTGTGTTTTAAAACAATATGCTTCCAGTATTCACAGATTGTGATTTTTGTACCAAATTTCATTCGAATCGTTCCATTCGTTCGTGAGATATCATCTCCACAGACTCACTGACACACACACACACACACACACACACACACACACACACACAGACATCACTTCAAAAATGTTCGATTCGTGATCAGGAATGCTTGAAACGTGCTCTTCCGTCGAAAACTCGAATTCGAATTTTTGACCCCCGTATCTCGAGAACGGTTCATGCTAGCGTTTTGAAGTTTATGTCAATCATTTTATAAAAAAATATATATTTTCTAAGGAAAAATTATATAAGAAACGTCTATTTGCGCAACCTTCTTAAAGGTTTTGATTTTTTGATCTTTTTTTCAAAATTTCACTCGGAAATTTAGGGGGGTTCTGAACATTCGATTATGTTTTAAAACAATAGGCTTCCAGTATTCACGGATTGTGATTTTTGCACCAAATTTCAATCAAATCGCTCCATTCGTTCGTGAGATATCGTCTCCACAGACTCACTGACATTGACACACACACACACACACACACACACACGCGCGCACACACACAGACAGACATCACTTCAATAATGTTCGATTCGTGATCAGGGATGCTTGAAACGTGCTTTCTCGTCGAAACTCGAATTCGAATTTTCGATCCCGTCACAATACTTTCCTTATACATTATGTATATAAGGAAAGAATAAATGTGTGAAAAATAGTGTCCCATAGGGTTCAATGTATTTCATGTTTTCAACGCGGTTTAAATCCGAAACTAATTGTGTGATATTATTCATTTTCATTTCCATATGTCTCACAGATCGTCTCAACAACATACAAAGATTTCATTTTGATACATTTTTACGACCGTGCAAACGCAAAGACAGACAGAATGATCAAAGTCATAAACACTTTACAACAATGTCGAAAAGTGTCAGAAACATTAATTGTAGCCATTACTATTGCTGATATAGGTATTATTATTCCTTTTATTCATAGGAAGATATGTTGATAAAATTTCAATATTAAAATAACTGCCATTCGGATCACAAGAATTACTAAAAGTTGTATGAAGCTATATTTTTACTTTCCTTATGTACATAATGTATAAGGAAAGTATTGTGACGGGGTCGAAGATTCGAATTCGAGTTTTCGACGGGAGAGCACGTTTCAAGCATCCCTGATCATGAATCAAATATTTTTAAAGTGATGTGTGTGTGTGTCAGGGAGTCTGTAGAGACGATATCTCACGAACGAATAGAACGATTCGAATGAAATTTGGTGCAAAAATCACAATCCGTGAATACTGGGAGCCAATTGTTTTTAAATGTAATCGAATGTTCAGAACCACCCTAAATTTTCGAGTGAAATTTTGAAAAAATCATCCAAAAATCAAAACCTTCAATAAAGTTATTCAAATAGCCATTTCGAATTTGATTTTTCCTTAGAAAACGATTGACATAAACTTTAGAACGTTAGAATGAACCGTTCTCGAGATATTGCACATTTTTAAAATAAATTTATCAAAAAATCCAATAAATTAAATAAAATATATTAACTGTTGAGAAACATGTTCACTTTTCATATGTAATATCATGCGATAAATTGGGTGACATCATTCTCGTGGATCTAGCTCGTTCCATTCACGAGAAAAGATACTTTGTGTAATACTTTTGTATTTGAACGCCAATAATCATTTATATGCTATAAGAATAACTTATTTCTCCGTCCATAACGCTTGGCGAGATTTTGGCGACGAATTTGGCGGAATATCGCCAACTTGGCGAGTTTTCAAAATGTTGCCAAATTAACGAAAATCTCGCCAAATGGATAAAAATGACGCTAAATCAGTGAAAAAGACGAGTAATTGACGAAAATTCAATATCTTGGAAGGAATATAAGTATCTACTGGAAGAAAAACCTATTTTTTACTGTAAATGTAGTAAATGTATTGCATTATATAAGGAAAGTTATGTGTTGCCCACATCAGATTTTTTAC
Source organism: Amaurobius ferox (assembly GCA_951213105.1). Lineage (NCBI taxonomy): Eukaryota > Metazoa > Arthropoda > Arachnida > Araneae > Amaurobiidae > Amaurobius > Amaurobius ferox. The sequence goes on from OX578151.1 coordinate 138,097,435, forward strand.
ATAATGCACAGACACCTTCATAAGAATATTGAACAACGATCAGTTATCGTGCACACGTATTACAAACATACGTACACACACACACACACACATAAGAACATATCTCCAGAATTATTTGAAATAGATTTAGGAGGCCTTATCAAGAAAACGTGCTTATCTGTCAAAAATCTGTATTTGAAAATTTCTGGAAATACATTTTCTATACAAACAAATATATACATACAAATTAAAATTATTTCTCTCTAGAACAACTATAAACAAATTAGATTAACCTGCCAAACTTTAAACACGAAGTTGCTCAGTCTTATTCATTCCTATCCTAAACCTACACCGCCAGCTTGTCAATAACGAAGAATAAGCAATCTACTTCTCTTTGGAACGAAAACCCAGAAAATAAATTCACGTGGCACAATTTTATTTTTCTATTCCCCATTGCCTGATTTCTTTTTCCCCCGACATTTCTTGAGGCTTTTATTTTTATGCCCCTATTAAGCATTTTCTTTTATCTTTGCCTTTTATCTTATGTTCTGGATTTTCAGGATAATGTAGTGATAAGACATGCATCTTTTTTTTGTTTTTCTCATCGCGAGATGGGACATTTGTTTGAGTAGGGGATTTTAAATTTAGGACTTTTTTGAAATTGAAAACCAAAATTTCACTGGAAAGATTTGCTGTCAATTTATAAAACTTAAATGTTATTTATGGAATAAAAAAATTCACAATCAAGACAAACTATCAGGACGTTTTCATTTATGAGCTTACATATATTCATTTATATGAAAACTAGATATTCGCCACATGACAATGTGTATAAAGTTGTAAAAAAAAATCCCTTCTGTCCGCCTGCAGCATTGGCATTCCGAATATTCTTGAACACATACAACACAGTTAATTCACAAAACCTTAGATCCTGTACGATAATGTCCATGTCTTTCAAATAATTACTATATTTCAAAATGAAAAATGCTATTTCCCTTAAAGTGATAGGGATTATATAAAAAAAAAATTGAAGCCATTTTCGAAAATTTATCCCCATTTTTCTCAATTTAACAACAGTTTCCTAATGGCTACTAATTTGGCGACTTATAGAAAATACGCCACACTTTAGTTGGCGCCAAATTCGTCGCCGAGTTGCCAACTTGCCGTCAAAGATTACGGGTAAATCGAGAGAAGGTCGTTTGCTACATAGAATAGATTGAAATACTTTTACTATATTTTTTAATAATTTTAAATATTAATATACAAAAAAAGTAAACACAACGAAAATTGCTGCAAACATAAAATAATAAAAGCAGTTAATCGTTATGGAAGTACTTGGATTTCCTCTTTCAATGCGAACAAGTATAAAGTAGAACTTCAAATGAGAGTTTAACCTACTAATATTAGCAAAAATACTAAACTGTATCATATTGGAGCCATCTAGTGTTGCGAAAAAGAAGTAAAACGAGAAATAATGCATATAAGATATACACAAATATATAGAGGTAAAATGCAAAAACAATAAACTCGAAGTGCAATGCCGAAAAAGAATAAAGGAGAAAACGAGAAAAAGGAGTTTAAATGTTCTACATTATCAAAAAAAACTCAAATATTCGTAATTATTAAAATAAATATTCATAAGTATTGAAGCACATTGAAAAACTGGTATTTGAAAATAAATTGAGATGGTGGTTTCAGTTCATGATGAATTGAGAATTAATAACTTCACTTCTACTCTAAATAAATTACAATTATCATTTATTTCAATAATATTTTAATCTACTAAAAATAAATAAATGTGTTGCCTAAAAAGGATAAACTTGTCCTTATAACTCTTAGAACAACAACAAAGAGAAATACATTAACTCGCTAAGCCCAACGCGAGTCATTCTAATCGCTTTTTTTGGATCTTGAGCTGCATCAACCAATTTTGCCAATAATAAGCAATAATATTGTTGGGAAGCATCACAGGAGTCTTTCCTTTTAAGAACCCACACAAGCTTTCCCATGACGTGAACGTAGGGTTGCCAAAATTCCAAAGTTCAAATCAGGGGTCTACATTTGGCGACTTCCTAAATCTTAGAGACTCATCTCGAAATAACGATTATTCAATATGTGAGATTTCCTCAAATTTCTATGGGGAGTCTATAAAAGCAATTATTACTGACTTGGAGAGTAGTTGATGTGATATGAGCTACATTGAACTGTGGTTTTTGTTAATGTTTTGAGAATAGTAGCGGCTGTTTTGTGAATTTAGTGAATCATTTAAATCTTGTTTTAATGTATATTGTTCCTATTTACGTTATGGTTGTGAATAAATGTATTAGTTATCCAGAATTGTGGTCTCATTATTGTATCCTGAGTGTGCATCCACGATTTCAGAGAATATGTCGTAACAATATATTCGACATTTCAAAAGTTAGCTCACCGTCGAAAATAAACTTACGATTGGCAAACTGATTTTTGAATTCCATATTAATAATTTCTTTACCTCCTGATATTGTTTTGATGGTTTTTATAATTTGCGGTCTTTATATTTATATTAGTAAATATTTATAATTTATGTTTTGTTAGGAATTTTCTGGATATATAGTAATACAACATTGATATTATTTTTATAATAATAACATGCATAAAACATGTTTTATGTAGTTTGAAAATTAGTAATTTTACAATATCAGACGGGAAATTTTCAACAGACAAATTGAAAAACTTTATGTGAAATCTAAAATTCAATAATTGTTACATATTTTCTGTTTACTGACGCTAATTAATTAGTAATAAATAATTAGTAACAAGAAATTATAGTTTAAACTGCTGTAAAATTTTAAATATTTAGATATTCTGCACAAAGTTTAAACTATTCAGTCAACTCTGAAATAGTTACAACTTTATAATAATTATATTAAACTAGTTTTAAATTATTAAACAACTTATATATACATTTTGATATGTTTTACATTGTTAAATATTTATTTGGCAACTTCTGATGATTACAGTACGGTTTTGTGTCACTGTATGTCTGTATATATAAAGTATGATTGCGACGTATAAAAGAAAAAAATCAATTTGATTTATTCCATATTTATTTTACTTTTTTCTACTTAATTTCTGCTTAAATTTCATGTAATCCATTAAGAGTATTACAATTTCCTTTCAATAGTCCTTTAATCTAATTAATACTAATTACATTTTATCCTAAAAAATCAATTTATCATTATCTCTTTCGAGCAACACAAATTAAATCACATTAATTTGAGAAACTCTAAACTTAATTTTGCTTCATTGTATTTCCAGAAACTGCGCCTGCCAGTTTTCCTAAACAAAGATTATACAACCATCTTCTTTAAAAGAACCATGGATAAAAATTCACGTATTTAATTTAATTTTACTGTTCCATGTTGTCTAATTTATTTTTCCCGATACAACTTTACATTGCTTTTATTTTTAGGACATATACATTTTCTATTTCTGTATTTTATCTTTTACTCTGTATTTTCAGGATTATAGCAAGACTTTGATCTTAATTTTTAAACTCGTCATTTCATGGCATATGTTTTATATAATATTTAAGGTGATGACTTTTAAATATTACAATAAATAATTTTGACAAATATTTAAGAACAATAAATGTGAGGATATAAAACAAATTATGACTTGTACATCATTATGCAAAATATTTGTCAAATTATTATTAATTGCGTATAATAATTGTCAAAATTATTTATTGCAATATTTAAAAGTCAAGATTCAAGTGGATATGAAGGAACAATATATTCGACATTTCAAAGGTTAGCTCACCGTCAGAAAAAGACTTTCGATTTGCAAACTGATTTTTGAATTCCGTGTTAAATGATTTTTCTCCTCCCGATATTATTTTGATGTTTTTTTGAATTTATGGTGTCTTTATCTATGTTTATAATCGCGATTTATGTTTTGTTAGGAATTTTATGCATATGTAGTAATACGACATTGATATTATTTTTATAATAATAACGTGCATAAAACATGTTTTATGTAGATTGAAAATTAGCAATTTTACAATGTCAGACGCTAAATTTTCAACAAACAAATTGAATAACTTTATGTGAAATCTAAAATTCAATAATTGCTACATATTTTCTGAATACTGACAATAATTAATTAGTAAAAACTAATTAGTAACAAGAAATTAGTTTAAACTTCTGTGAAATTTTAAATATTTAGATATTCTACACAAAGTTTTATCTATTCAGTTAACTCTGAGTAATTACAACTTTATAATAATTATATTAAACTAGTTTTAAATTATTAAACAACTTATATATGCATTTTGATATGCTTTACATTGTTAAATATTTATTTGGCAACTTTTGATGATTGCAGTACGATTTTGTGTCTCTGTATGTCTGTATATGTAAAGTATGATTGAGGAGTATAAACGAAAAAAAGCAGTTTGATTTATTCCATATTTATTTTACTTTTTTCTACTTAATTTCTGCTTAAATTTCATGTAATCTATTAAGTAAACTATAATGTTCCTTTCAATAACCTTTTAATCTAAATACTAATTGCATTTTATCCTAAAAAATCAATTTATTATTATCTCTTTCGAGTTCCACAAAAGAAAGCACATTTACTTGAGAAACTCTAAACTTAATTTTGTTTCATTTTATTTCCAGATACTGTACTTGCCAGTTTTCCTATAATAAAGATTATACAACCATCTTTATTAAAAGCACGATGAATGAAAATTCACCTATTTAATTTAAATGTATTGTTCCATGTTGTCTCATTTTTTGTCCTGACCCAACTTTCCGTTGCTTTTATTTTTAAGACATATTATATTTTTTTCTATTTCTGTATTTTATCTTTTATTCGGTATTTTCAGGATTACGGCAAGACATTGATCTTAATTTTTAAACTCGTCATTTGACGGCATATGTTTTATATAATATTTAAGTTGATGACTTTTAAATATTGCTATAAATTACTTAGATAAATATTTTGCACAATTAAATGCGACGATATAAAACGAATAATAACATGCAGATCATTGTGCAGAATATTTGTCAAATTATTATTAATTGCGCAAAATATTTGTCAAAATTATTTATTGCAATATTTTAAATCATCCACTTAAATATTTTATAAAACATGTTTCATCAAATAATGAGTTTAAAAGTTAAGATCAATGTCTTTATCAAAAACTGATTGCACAAGCTTGAAAAAAGATACAAGAAAAGTGTTTTGCTTCAGGATAATATAACCTGTGTTGTAGCAGTAATCAGTGTTGTCAAAATTTTGGTGAACCATATGGCTAGCCTAATACATAAATGGATAGATTTCATGTATAACCTTTATAAGTAGTTGTAAATTTAGCCTTTTTATGACTATGTTTAGTCCTTTTTGGGCACTGTACGTTCCAAAAAATGGCGAAATGTGCAAACATATCAGCATTCAGAAACTGAAAAAAAAATAAGATAAACAATTAATTAGAAAATGATATGTTAAAATGTTAATTAAATTACCAGTTATATGTTATATTATATTTAAAAGCGAAATACACGTTAGTATTTCACATCATTATTCATAAAATATTAGCGTGTGACTTGCGATTTTTGACCTCAATCTAAACGATTATAAAATATTAAATATTTTCTCTCTTAATCTTCTGTAAAAATAAATATAGAAATGCATTGTTGATAAACAGTTGATTAAAGTTATCAACTGGTTTCAGCGGCAAAAGTCAGTCATTTCTTATTTGGAACAAAAATATAAAGCAACCGCACACCACCATAGAAAATGGAAGGCATCTGTTAACGAAGGGAGATATAATAATATTGTTTTAAACACCGCTTTGTAAAAGTTTGTTTTGGCAGTTTCTATGTTGTTACTGTTCAGTCATTAAATATCGGACGTATTATGAACAAAATAGAAAATAAATCTACCTACTAGTGAAATGTTACCTGAAGCTCCCCCCTTAGACAGCATTCCAGCTTTTGCTCCGATCAGCCACTAGTTTCATATAGACTTTCAGTATCTATACAAAAGGGTATAAGAGGTAAAAGCCACCCAAAATACTCAAACGCGACTAGCCACAGCATAGACCACAGCTGGCACAATCAAAAACGTATTTATTTATTTTTAATATTAGACAGAATTCAATATGTTATTATTTAAATAATTATTTTAATATTAGATATCATTTTTATTATTAGACAGAAAACATAATGACATTGTTTTTTCCAAAGCCATTGCACACAAGCTTCATATATGTTTAAGAAAAGGGTCGTAATGAGGAAGAAAGTCTTTATCTCTTTCAGCCATATTTAGCAAAAGATGTGGCATAAAATTTGTTACTAAACCTCCAAATTGGCAATTTTAGAGTATTACCGTTAAATAAGCGATAATTCAATGTCTTTAAAAATAAATTTAGTAATCTTTGATAGTTCCTGTCGCTTTATGGAAATTATTAGTTTATGTTTATCGATTCCTTATATTTATAAATTTCGTCATATGACGGAATTAATTTTAAGCAATTAATAAAATATAGTGCATACTTTACAAAAAATCGCCCAAACTGTAGTTCACGCCAATTTGCAAATACAATTATTCCTCGTTAGCAGCATAAGAAGTTTATAAAAGCATGATTCGGTTTCGGAGGCTAAAAACATATTATTTCAAGATAAAAAGACAGTGTAAGCCTACCAGTAAAGGAAAAGAACGCGACTGTCTACGACAATCAGTCTTTGACAGACGCGTGGCTATCTGAAACAGCTTCTGTCTTTTCTGAGGCAACTTATCTCTTTTAATCCTAAAGAAATCTGTTATTGTCTCCGAAACAGCTTGACACTTTTAAATAATATTTTTAACTAATAAAATAATTTTATTGTAAATACTATACTTTTTTATATTTTTTAACGTATTCTATTAATTCGATTTGGTTTTATTTTTTAAAGAACGAAGTCAACATTATCTTGCCTCCAACATAGATGGTAACAAATCCTATCGACCTCCCAAACTCTAAACTCGAGTTGTGATAGTTTTGTTATTCCGGAACTGCACCTTCCAGTTTTCCCATAACAAACAAAGAATTTGCAACTGACTTTTCTGATGCACGAAGCCTTGGAAAATAAATTCACGTGCCGCTGTTTGATTTTCCTGCTCCTTGTTTTTTTTCTTCTGCCATTACATTGATGCTTTTATTTATATGGCGCTATTATGCTTTTATTTTATCTATACATTTTATCTTTTGTTCGGGATTTTTTCGATGTGCAGTCATAAGACGTCAATTTCATTTCTTTCCTAATATTGAAGTGGAACGACTGATTTATACATTCTTTTAAAGTTAAATAGCATTCAAAATTTCAATGGTTGGATATTTATCTTCAGGATTTTTACATTGCTTAAATGATGTTCTTTCATATATAATGGAAAAAACAAATTTATCTATCCCTTGCATTCTCCACAGTAAATAACATTTTGTTAAATACAATTGTTTGTAAAATACAATAAAAATTTGAGATTTCTCAATTTTTTATATTCAGTTTTCTCAAATTTTCAATATCTCACGAACATGCTTCTGATATATGGTAGTATTTTTTTAAATAAAATTTCACATGAAATACCTAATTCCAAAACATTGGTAAATAGTTATTTGAATAGTAATTTCTTGATAACAAAAAAACTTTTTCAAAAATGATGCGTTTCTTTGATCCATTCATCATGAAACTCAATAGATTTTTGCCGTTCTTATTTCAAATAATCGCACCCGAGACAAGTTTCCTCAAAGAAATAGTACATTAGTTAAGTTATAATAATAAGTTAAGTTTTCTTTTCATTGTAGCATTTTGTATAGTCACCCTTAATTCAAATTTAAAAAATAAATATTTTTATTTTTTTCTGGAAGTTAAGATGGATCGAATGAAACCAGATCAAAGATTTATAGTTAATGTGGACGTACTAAATAATTATGATATTTTTTAATTCCGCTTCGAATACTTCTCCCTAATTATAATTTTTGATATATTAGATTTTTTTCGTTTATATGGAATCTAAGATGAGTCAAATGAGACTAAAATCAAGACTCTAGCTAGTCTGAATGTTCTAGAACAGGGATTTCCAACCTTTTCATAAATGCATGCAGCGAAAACCGAAACTCCAAAATTTCAATTCCACCATAAAAACATGTCTTCCATACAACTAGAAAGTAAAGACTATACACTTAATCAAGTTACTGTCGCATATTTTTATTTCGTTTTTAATAAAAAATATTGAATAAAAATAATAAATATTAGTAAAGACAATTAATAATATTATCAACAAAAATATGATTATTGATTAACAATACAATTAACAAAATGATTTAATGTCATACTTGTGCATGTTTGACTGCAATTAGTTTATTTATACCTGGTTCTCTTTTACTTAATTTTAAACGTAAATTTGTTTCCAAATTGATTTTCGTTCTTTACTCGTTCTTGAAGTACAGCACTGATGAAAATTTTGCTTCATATAAATACGTCGAACAAGATGGTATTTAAAATGTAATTGCTCTTTTTGAAATGTTTTTAAAATGTTTCTTTTGTTCAATCCAGAAGTGTATATATATATACACTTTCACCATTATAAGCTAGTTACTTCAAGTTGAGGCAACTGCGCATGTTAATATTGAAAATAAATATTTTTGGAAATATGTACTACTTCTTTTGGATTATAAAACGTGTACAATGTATATTGCCCGAAATATCTACGTACCACCAGTGGTACATGTACCACTGGTTGAGAACCGCTGTTCTACATAATGAAACGAAGTTCTTTTTTGGATTTTTGATTATTCCTTTGCATCGTTACCACCAATTCGAATTTTTCTAATGGTGAATTTTTCTAACTAATATGAGACAGCTTGCTGGTGTAACGGACGGATATTGTCACGCAAAATGAATTAGCTCTGGAGTCTGGAACATAAGTGATATAACTGAAATAGTCATTCATCTTGCATAGAGAGGCAGATGATTTATATTTCGATGACGTCATTAGAATAAAGTTTATTTCGTGTAATTGACTTTTTCTATGAAATTAGAAGATTTTAAGTATAATCAATTACAATTGTACTGTGATAATGTAAAAAACAGTAACCCTGGATGTACCACATTTAAAGATGTTTAAATAAAATTGCATTTCAGTTGGAAAGTATTTCCTAATCAGTGCTTTATGCATGATTGATATTTCATGTAAATATTTTGAAATTGTTAGACTTATTCCAGAAAACTGTTGCGGCAATCAAACCTTTTTATATCTGAAATATGACAAATTTTAGCTACCGCTGGTATATGGTTTAGTATAGTGGCTATATCGGGCTCTATTTCACACAAAAACTATTCACTGGAGGTAAAATAAAATAACATTAACATTATCCATTTAATGGCATTATCAGGGTAGTGAGAGATACACTCACCTTCAGGAAATGTCGCGCAAAATATTTTTTCAATGTCTTCGCGCCTCAGTATCCACACTTGGTCCTCAGCCAACGTGGGGCATGTAATCAACTTTCTTCTGGCAAAGAGATTCCAAAAATAACTGCGCATAGAGAGATTCTTCTGTTGTTCTTGTTGGAGGCTTAACTTTCTCAGTGTTTTTTTCCCTTCAACATTACGTGATCTGGCCTCACTTCACTTCATACGTCATTTATTTTATTCATGTAGTATTACATTTCTATTATGGGCTGTACGTGAATCTATGGCTATATGGCGCGAGATCGTATTTCGCAACGTTTTTTGATTACAGGAAGTTTGGCTCGTGGATTTCCGTCTTCCTCGGACATTTGTGGGACCTATTTCGTTTGGTTTAGCGGAAGTCGGGGAGAATATTGGATTATCTTACCATTTTTTCGATTTCTTATAAATTGGATTTTTGAATATTGTATCTTTTACAATTTTACTTCTATATTCTGTAAGTAATTCAAGAAGTTCAGTTACAGGGACTGCATTTTCATCATTGCAACATCCAACAAAATTGCAAAACAGAAAAACAATTCCCCTCAACATAGAATGCTGCTATAAACATGACACACACACAACGCACGTAAAAATAAGATTCGAAAAATTGCGGCATGCAGAATGTTTTCTATCTCTTTATTATATATTCGGATTTGAGGAGTACTAATAGCTGCAAGACTTATACGCTAATGCTGAGAATGGTTTTTAAAATTAACATCTCATTCCCATAACAGGTAAGAGCATCCATGAAGAGGTTTCGCATTTTTATGTGTTCGTCCGAATGCAATGTTCAATACATTCAATGTCAACAAGAAGACTTGTTATGTTGTTGTTGTTGAGACCCAGACCGTCCGACCTACCAAAAAGGTGTAAGGTAACTGTTTGGACGGCCGGGAAGTGCCACCCAATTTAGTCCGGAATCCAGTGAGGGAGGCATCCACAGGGACCGTACCCTCCTTCTTCTACCACCAACCTCTCGGAAGAACTTACGGACCCACATGTTTAACAAGATCGTACTCCGCTTGAACACGGCGGCAGTTTTGACAGTGGCATGAATCGAACCCGAGCCTACTGAGTGCAATTCCCGCGCGCGAACCACTGGACTACCGCGCCCAAGACTTGTTATGTTGAAGACCCAGACCGTCCGACTCGTCCAGAGGACTAAGAGCAACTATTTGGACGGCCGGAAGACTTGTTATGTGCAATAATTTTACTAATCTCTATGAAGACTAACAGGAACTTTGAAAACGTTTCCTATAAGCGGATTTTTGTAAGTATGAATCCGTTCATTACATCCCGTTGCGGTTTGAGCTAAGTCCTTGAAATATGTAAATATGACTGTGTGGTAGGGACTGAATGTGTTCATCCTCCGAAAAGTTTACAAATTATGGTATACGTATTTTTTATTATGAATGGAGATATACGCTTCCAATGCTGATAAGCGCATAATTCACTCAAACCCGGTTCATGGTTTCTGTTATCTATAACAGAAAAAATGTGTTAACGATAGAAACATCCCGTGTGCATGAAATTGTGATTGTGAACCAGGTATATGTTATATTAGATTTCCTTATTTTTTCTGCGCAATGGTTACTACATTGTGGAATTTTGTTCGCTGATGAATCAATTGAACATCAAAAGCATAAATATACTTGCTTAACACAAAACTCGTAGCTTTTTATCCCGTAAGAAATTTGGTACATGGACTTTGCGAATAAGGTGGTATTACTTTTAATAAACTTATTATTTGCAACATATGTATAGAAACCCTATTACATCAGGATCCAGTCAGCTGAAAACGTAATTTATATGGAGGGTGTAAACATTGTTAGGAACATTTGGAGCACAACCCACATACTTGATTACTCGATGGGTTTCTCTTATCTTGGAGCACCTTAACAAAGTCTCCGCAGATCAAAGAATGGCACAAAGAGTCTCTCTTTCTCTTTCCTATCTTGCTTTTGTTCGAATATAGGTGGACAATTGTGAACGCAGAAGACCCATAATTTATTTGCTTCTCAGGGAGCGTGACGTAAATGGGAGTGGAGGTATTATTTATTTCTGAGGTTTAATGGAAATAAGGTCTAAATATCTGAAATAAGTGGAGAATGTCTTTTATTTAATTTGCATATCAAGTACTTTATCAAAGTGGTACTGCATTACACAAAATGTTAACTATTTGTGAATACCATTACAAAAAACATATTGCTGTAGAGTAATCAATTAAAATTCTATACAAAATGTGTGTTCATAGGTTTCCATTCACGTAATGTTCAAAACCCAGCATAAAAAATAAAGTAGACTGAACAAATAAAGTAGAATGTGTTTTTTTAATTCTCAATTTTGCACATATGCTAAATTGAGGCTATTGACAACCATTACAAAATAGGTATTGCTATAGAGTAAACAATTAAAATTTCATATAAAATGTGCGTTCGTGGGTTTCCACCCACGTAATATACACAACTCATTATGGCGTAAAAAATAAAGTAGGATGTATTTTTAATTCTCAGTTTTGCACATATGCTAAATTGAGACTATTAATTGACACATTATAGACCATTTTGAAAAATTAACACGAAAAATCATTTCGCTTGGAAATTTTATTGACAGTTTTGGGACCAAAGCCTAGCAGTTCTTTAGATGGGTTAAGTACATAACAACTCTAGTGCTACATACCACACAGTTGGAGCTAGGGGGAAAATTAAATCTAAATAAATATTTAGGCATACAGTGATGCAGTCATGTTTCGTCTCCAGCTACAAAGCTGCAGGTATCTTGGGAAATTGGGAATTTTATCGAGGAAATTTCTCCAATTCTTATCCTTACTTTGCTCCAATTGTTTAGTTTTAAAGTGTACTGCCATTAAATATTTAATAATTCTCACAATAGATGAATAAGGTATTGTATCTTGTGGAGATTGAAAAATTTCCATACCCTTTCTTGCCAATGTATTGGCCATTTCCTTACCAAATATGCCGCAGATAGAAGGGACTCACTGAAGCACAATAGTATTGCACCTAGATTTGAGAAGACTAAGATCATGCATACAACTTTTAAGTCTTGTCGAGTCTGCATAAGTGCTGGAAGTAACTGGAAGTAACTGGAAGTAACTGGTTGGATTCCTGTCATAGAGTTCGAAAGTATCACCTCATTTTCAAAATATTGTACCCTTGATATTAAATGTTGGGATGCTATTATTATAGCCTCCACCCCACCATCAAAGGAAGTTGCATTTGGACCAAGGGGAGCACGATATGTAAATAAGCTTGAGAAAAATCCAGCACCAACAGATTCTTCCTGTGCAATTTGTCATCCATCTGCGTACACATGGAGCCAGTCCGAATACGAGTATCTACGCTATATCATTTCCAAAACAATTGATTTTCGAATAATATCATCTGTGTATTTCTTCTGTATCTCCTGAGTAAACGGAAGTCTACACTTTGCACTAAAAATGATGCACACATCCTGTAAGTTAAAATCCAATGATCTAATCAAAAACCATTTGTGATTCATGGTGTTGCAGTAGGATATGAGTTTGATGCCATGCTCGCTAGAGTTGAAAACATTTTGAATATATGATTTTGTACTTTACCCGCAGAACCTTTTCAAACAAAATTACTATTACAACCTCCGTTAGTTGGTACCTCTAAAAGTAACGGTAGTAATTAACAGATTACACGTACGTGTCATGTTCGCCATTAGCTAAATAACAAACAACTCAACATTTTACAAATCAGAAAACTAAACCCTGCGCATTTCACTTTCCTTTCATCTTTTATAACAAACACCGCACTATTACAATGAACATGGATTGCCAAACTGTTTTGCAGGAAAGAGAGTGATGTGGCAAATTCTTCAGAGTCAAATGTTGATTTTAGTATGGAGGTTTCTTTGACTGGATGCTATAATGTTATGCTTCTATTAGATGTACCAAAGAAAAGACCCTATACTCTGATTTTTGTTTTATCTTTTTCTGTCCTGTTTGTCAAAGAGCATTCTGTAAATGTATTTAATTAAAATTACATTTATTATAAGCGACAGTCACTGCTCAGTTATAAGCAGTGACACGGCCACAGGCCCTTACATAATATACTTACACAGACAGAAATAAAAAATGACTAATTATCATAGACTAATGTTATAAAAATAGGAAACTTTAAAGTGAATCCTGAGAAGATTTGAAATATTATGTTGAAACTGTTATCATCATGAGAGCAAAAGACACATAAAGGTGTGGTGTTTATTGCATTTTTATTGTGAAGTAACACCGTAAAATAATAATTCTGACGACAAAGTTATAAAGGGGCAGAATTTAATTATTCTAGTAAGAGGCGAAGAAACAAATATATGGTTTTTTATGAAAAAAATATTTTAACTACTTTGCGGGTTGCAATTAAATCCATGGTTTCAGTGAAATAAATTTCTCGGCTTATTTCATACTTTCTTCTTTTCGGATTAGTTCAACGTAGAATACAGGTATGATTTAAAAATTTATGGAGAAACTAAAAGAACATAACAAATGTCTTAATTAAAATGTTCTTGGTTCTGTTTTGTTGTTGGATTTAACTACGAAAATATAACTTTGTTTTCTTTAACTTAGCACGCATTAAAAATTACATGAAATTTCATGAAATAAATGCATTTGTCAGTAAGTCACAAACGGTTATAAAATAAAAGTGGCAAATTTATTCGAAAACATTTTTAGAAATTGCATTATTTAAAATACTGCAAAACTAGCTAAAGATTTAAATTTTCGTTAAAAACACAGCCTAAAACAAAGAATATTTTTAGCAAACATTTTTCTAAATTAAAGTTTCTGCACTGAAACACTTCTGTAGTATTATTGTTTGACCAGCACCAAAAGAATTTAAAGAATCATTCTTTGATTTGATGGTTTACTTTTTATCTGTCACTTTTTTTTAATTTAGCAATTGTCAGATGGAAGAATTCTGCAAAAATAATTTTTCTTTAGTCACGCTCATGATACCTATTGTATGGGCTATCGTCCGTCAAGTGGCTTTTGTGTCTGACATCACTGCAAATAGCACAAATGTTTGATAATAGCTTTTATGCTACAGTTTTCCAACAAGCAATTGGATGAGGAAATTAATTACTGACTAGCAAAAGGTTATGCATTGCTTTTAGGTTTATATATCATAAATATTCTTGGTTTAACACATCTTGATAGCTGGGTTTTGTTGTTGAAGTGCCTGTAAATGCACGTTTAAAACTTTTCTTACTGATGATAATAATAAAGAAATATGTCTGTCTGTTCAAGTGTGTGTGCGTCTGTATCGAAACATCTAAACGTCTTACGACCCTGGAATTCAGCACACATGTACTTTAGGACAAGAGACGATACGCCTCTGCAAGATTTTTTAATGGGATTTTTTAATGGTACTTAAAACGGGAATGAGAGGTCGCTATCCCTCTCAGCCATTTTTATGCAATTCATATGGTTTTCCCCCTTTCCTTTTTTCAAATCGTTTAAATTAGTTATATATATATATATATATATATATATATATATATATATATATATATATATATATATATATATATATATATATATATATATATATATATATATATATATATATATATATATATATCAATAATATATTTATATATAGCAATAAAAATATAATTTAGAATAGACAATTATATCATTAAATGCTGTTCTTTAAAAATAAATGCATGTATTTTGGCGAAGATATAGATATTATGTAGAAACAATTAATAAATTGAGAGCAGAGACACATTAACAGACAGTAGCGCGTTTTTATTGCAAAGATTGGGGTAATAATATTTAAGACAACGTTATAAATGAATATAATTTCTATAGCGTTGATGAGAAATATAGGAACAATTTCATGAAGCGGTTTTTTTTCCTTTACGAAACCATTTAGCGGATTGTAATTAAATTTTCGATTCATGAAAAAATAGATTTGTCGGCTTATTCTAAATTATGCTCTTTTCGGTTGTTTAACTTTTCTATTTAAAAATGTAGTTTGAGTGGGGACGACTACGAAGAAAACGAAGCATATGGCTTAATTAATTTTTTTCAGGTGCGTGTAGATTATGAATTTAATTAAGGAGGTAGAAAAGCTTCATTTGATTTCATTAGCTTAGCTTTCATTGAATGTTTCTATTTCACGAAATAAATATCCATTAAATTAATCATTAAATAACAAGTGGTTATGAAGTTAAAAAAATGTGAGGTATTTATTTGTAAATGGCAGATTTTTATTGCTGCAATTCCATATTACATCTAAACATTTTTATCACCATAGTTTTTGTTCTTTTGACCCAGAACATCCGACCTACCTGAAGATGTAAGGTACTTCTTTAGACGACAAGGACGGTGGCACTCAATTTAGACTGGAACCCAGTATCGGTGACATCGACAGAGACCGTACCCTCCTTCTTCTGTCACCAGGCTCTTGGGAGGGCTTTACACACATATTTAACTCATCCGTACTCCATCTACACAAAGGGGCAGTTTGGGCAGAGCCGGAAATAAAATTCGGGTACTCTGAGTGCAATCCCCGTACTCTAACCACTGGGCTGTCCCACCCCTTCCATCACAGTAAAAGATCCTGATGGGTGGTCAAGCGCCCCTCCCCCCCTCTTGTAATCTCGTGTAGCTTGAAACATGTTGTGTGGTAGGCCAGAATCAGTAAGATTCTATAGATGTTATCAATATTGTGGCGACTAGCAAGTTTCCTTGCCGCCATTCTATTCATCGGCTATTGTATACTATAAAGAACATGGTGAGCATAAAACTGGTCCTATGAATGCTGTTATTTGCTCAATTTTAACTTGTACCACCGTTTTAACAGCATTAAAGTACTCGAAAACACAATCTATAAAGTTTAATTTCTATTGCTTAAATTGTGCATCGTAAGAAAGGATGAAAATAATGTCCGTATAACTATTTTAATGTTGAATGGATATAAAGTATAAATCTAGCATACGCACTGCAACTGCAAATCATAACCAGTTGCTTTCCTAGCATACACTTCCGAACTGCAAGTAACAACCGAAGTATGGAGCACGATGCAAGTCTGGGACGCGATAAAAAATACACGCTATATCCTTACGATTTTTCATTTACGCATTCAGTTTGGGCTCAGATATTCTAAATCAAGAATATAATAAGCGCGCCGGAATATATTTTTTATAATCACGCGCCAGATGCGTACACTCTAAAGACGAGTTCTAGAGTAGAGATCTGGGCTGTGGTGCAAAATTTCCGCGTAGTAGACTGTACTTGTAAAGAACTAATCGACAAAATACAACGATTTTTTGTTTCTTTGTAGTTCAGATCATTTCATGTACAATTCCAAGTAAACAATTCACAAGACTTTGTGTCTATCGTTCTTATTGTTCTTAATTACAAGGTTGATAGTAATATGTGATAATGGATGAGTAATCACACAATATATTTTATGCCGCATTCTTTAAACAGTTAAGGCTGCATAGAAAAATTGCTTTAGTGTAGCAGGCCATTCTGCTGAGAATCAAACGAATTTTAGCAATTTTCTCAGTTTTATGTTTAATAATTTTTTTTAGCCTGACATATCTTCAAGTGCAGACTTTGAAACGTCAAAATGCTTGAAAGCGAAAAACTGTAATAAATAATTTTACGGTCAACTTTAACTTGTTTCACCTGTTCCATCTAATTCAGGTTGCATTGGGCAAGAAGCGAATCTGCAAATCTGAATAGAAACATATATGCCACAGTCATTTTCTTAATATGCTACTGTCATAAAACTGCATGAATTATAAACGGTAACCGCAGAAAGAGTATAAACAATGGCCAGATTATAGGTCGTTACACAAGTTATTGTCAAACCTAGCAATAAATACATAAATTACCATATACAAATCTCATAAACGGGAGTCGTAAAACGAAGCCTGTATTCCAGCCGAGGTATAAATACTACACTGAAACTATTTTACATAATAATTATTAAAACCATAAAATATTAATTTTTAGGACAAAGTTATAAAATATGTAAATTTAAAAAAAGGTAGCAGGAGAGTAAATAATCCCATAAAGCTTTTAGGGAAAAAAATTTTTTTACGATATGAAATGACATTTTCGGTCTTCGAAAAATCCTTTTCTGCAATTTCATATTTGCCAACTTTTCAGTTTATTAACTTACGTCTATGAAAATGTGGTTTGTTTGAATATATACAAAGAAATTATGCATATGGTTATAAGTGTTTGCACATTTAGTTTAGTTTTTGTTTTGCATACTTTTACAAAACTTATTGAATGTTTGATGTCACTGTAATGTAAGTAATAAATATAATTCAATACACAAATACGAAAGTGTGTCTATAAGAAACGGTGATATTTAATACAGTAAAAATAACTACACATATTTACACTACTCTTTATTAAAATTGTCGCATCTGGAAATAATACTTTAGTTCAGTTTCGCAGAGCTGTCTCCCCTAGTCACACGAGTAGTCATCTTCAGTGGCGAATTCTACTTGTGTTTAGGTACCACTTGTGGCCACGGGAAATTATGGAATTAAACATGTAACAGAAATCTGTATTGGAGAGCCATACGAAAACAACATCGACACCAATATATAGGGAACCATTAGTTATAACACATAATCAACTATGGTTGTTATTCATGGCAGCTTGACAGTGATAAAGAACATTCAAATTGTTCAGAAATAGTAACTGAAAACCTTAAAGATCCCTAAATTCCTACAGAATAATGCACGATCACATATCGCCTTTCTCCTTTCAATACCTCGAGGATGCTTTTTCTTTATAGCTCTCTTTCTACTGGATATGTTGACCATTGAGACACAAATCTAAATGATTTGTGTTGGGGGCAATTTCAATTGAGGATTGTGTATATTTCAAACTAATCCTTACACAAATTACTTGTTATACGATTGCTTACTACTACAAACTATTGGAGAAAACGATCATTTTGAAGTAACCAGATACTGTTAAACCTCAATTTCAACCTTGACATTTTTAGTAAAACATTTGTCAGATATTTCTGATTAATTTGCATTGTTATCTGGGTTCTCAAAGATTCTTTTTAAACATTGCGAGCTCATCTGAGTGTATTATTTCCACCGGTATGACTAATACCGTTATAACAAGGTATATTTTTGTTCAACGTGAGCATTTCTGAGCGTGGGCTTTCTTTGAGCGTGCAATCAACTTTTGATAATGCCAGAAAAATACACACTATCTACTGAGATGAATACCTAAATAAACCTATTCATTTGAGCTAACTCCGTTTACACATATCCTTCATAAACTTGTATTTATTACGCGTGACAAATTTAGCAAGACTGTTAAGAATGGCATATTTATGATTCCTTCATAATGTGTTTCCATACCCCAAAATCAAGTAATAAGTTACCATAGACAAATCTCATAAATCGGGGCCCATAAAAGGAACCTGGCATTCCGACGAAGATATAAATAATATGCCGAAATTATTTTCACCGTAAGAGAAACAAAACATTACAAGAGCTTGTAGGGTATTGGATTTTTATTATGAGGCAAGACAGTAAAGTAATAATTTTTCGGGCTAGACTGTAAATGGTCAGGAGTGAAATTGCGCTAACAAGAGTGGAAATGAATAATTACATGAAGATTTTATGGCCAAACTATTCCGAGGGATGTAATTAAATTTTTGGTTTTGAAAAAAGAGTTTCTCAACTTCTTTTCACATTTACTCTTTTCTGGGCTAGTTAATTTTCATGTATAAAAATGCATACTCAGGATATAACTGGGCATGTAACTTGATAAAAGTGTTTGTAGTTTGTGTTTGAGGATTAAATAATAGAGGTAAAGGGAAATCTTAATTTTATTGAATTGTTTTAATCTCAATAAATCAGTTTTACAAAATTAATACAGCGATTGGTTTATTAGTTTATTACAAATATAAAATTATAGGTGGGAAAAGTATTGACAAACATCAGTTATAGCGTAATATAATTCATTGCTATATTAAGATAATGATACCACTGTCATAGCAGTATCCACATACACACTAAACACAATTAATTCATCCCAGGTTACAATATGGGTTAAGTTGTTGAGTTGTAGCTTCTACTGTATTGTATTCTTTATTTTTGCTACAGAAGAACTTTGTTAGAATTATATTACCTGATAACAGGTTTGGAAGTTCGTTTTCATTATTTTATATTTTAAACCATTTATTTTATAGCATATGTAAAGATTATTTTATTTTAGTTCGGGACATATACCATCAAACAGTTTATATAGAATTGCATTTAGGTTTTATATTATGAGATCAGCATTTTCTCTATTTACTAAAACTAAGGTTTTTACGTTTTCGGAACTACATTATTTTTTCTACCCGATCCCATAGAAATTGCTGTTATATTTTCTGGCTATTACAAATTGATTGTGTCTCGGTTATTTTATTTCTCTGTTACGGAACTATTTTTAATGTTGAATCATAAAAATATTTTCCATTTCATTGTGTTATGGTATATGTCTTTATTTTTAATTGCATGTTTTAAAAATGTAAACGGGTTAGGTATACTGTTAATACACTGCAAAACATTTTCAAACATGTTACTGAAAGTTTCAAAGAAATCAACTGTCCGTAATGAGGAGTAAGGTTCCTGGTAGTTATATATATATATATATATATATATATAAATTTATATATATATAATAAATATATATATATATATATATACATATATATATTTATATATATATATATAAATACATTATATGTATATATATATATATATATATATATATATATATATATATATATAACACAAAAATAACACTTCGGCAGATGATAATTATTTGAATATTTCAGAAATGAAGTTGTAATTTCATGAACGCCTGAAATTGCGGCTTTTCTGATAGTTTGCCGAAATTATCAACAACGTAGCTGAAGAAATGAGTAAAGATTGCTGAATGTTTCACAGTGTAGCTAAGTTTGCAATATGATTTTTTATATATATCTCACTCTCTACTTTTTATATATTTCATCTCATGGGCGCCCATAGAACTTTTCCCAGGATGGGGCAAACCACTACTTCATTTGAGCAAACTTACAAGATGTACCATATCGATAAGATGTACAACATCGATAAGATGTACAACATCAACAATAGATATACAACATCGATAAGATGTACAACCTCAACAGTAGATGTACAACATCAACAATAGATGTACAACATCGATAAGATGTACAACATAAACAATAGATGTACAACATCAATAATATATGTACAACACTAACAATAGGTACACAACATCAACAATGTAGTCAACAGATGTACAACATCGATATACTCGATGCCCACATTTGTGACCTTGAACATATAGGAGAAGTACCCTTTCGTGCCATCCACTATGGGCACGCATGAGTATATATAAAAATTTTTTTTAGCCTGGAAAGATTCAAACTAT
The DNA here is from genome assembly GCA_951213105.1 of Amaurobius ferox. Lineage (NCBI taxonomy): Eukaryota > Metazoa > Arthropoda > Arachnida > Araneae > Amaurobiidae > Amaurobius > Amaurobius ferox. The sequence goes on from OX578151.1 coordinate 138,118,354, forward strand.
AAAAATGTTTATTTTTATCGAAATTAGAATGTACTGTCCAGTCAATTCTGTTCAATATCTTCGCATTTCAAATCAACTATGACATACACCATTCTTAACATCATCAATGTTAAATGACTCATTGCGGACTAAAATATTATATTTTTAGTTTTCTTAATATTTCCATACAGTTGTGATCTACTCTTAACTGACTTTTCATTTACTATTCTATATGAAAAGTGTCGAATCGCACTTGGCCCCAATTGTAAAAATGCCAATAGTGGAATCGAACTCAAAAGAAAATACAGACGTGGTTAGTACATTAATTTTAACTCAGGAATTATATATAGTGCAAACATTTCCCAGTCTGGAGGAATTAGATTCCAGATGATAACAAGCAAGGAAGAAAAATGAAGGAATGCGAGAATAAGCACACATTGGTATATCAATCAAAAGAAATATTTATTCATTAGCTTATTCATCATTTTAATATTAAATTCAATTCAAAAGTATATTTACTCATCATTTCTATAATCACAACTTAATTTAAGTTCAATCAATATTATTCCATATTCAATTTATCAAACATTATCATATTAGAATTGATATTATGTTATCATTTAATTCCAAGTGCCTGTATTAGATAATTAATTCCTTCACTTGGAACTTTAGTTCCAGAAATTTCATACAAAATTTACCTCAAGTTCCCGTGCAGAACAAAAGTAAAGAAAAGTTCCAAAGGTAACGTTCATGAGAAAAAGGGTAGAAGTTCGTTTCCAACCAGGAAATAAGTTCATCGGGAAAAAAGATTCTCATCGTTCCAAATCAAACAGGCAAAACTCTGATCTTCGACTAGTCTTAGGAACCGAAACATGACTTAGTAATACAAGGACATCACGGACGGTAGCACAGGAACTTCCTAAAATAAAAAAAGAATTTTAGAATTTTTGTAAAGAAAATTTGAAATTCTGCCGGAACAGGAGCTTCTTCATCTTCTCAAAACAGGAAAGGTTTCTATCCGAAACAATCATTCCAACGACGAAAATTTAGCCATTTTGGCCAAAACTTTGTCTTAAAGTTTTTAAGACAAAAATTCAACGCATCCTCACAACTTGGGAGTCCAGGCCAGAAGAGCGAAAGCAACAGGCGAAAATTCTCACTTCTCCAAAAAGCCGCTTCCTGATTAGCAGGAAAGCGAGCGCCCAGTAACAGAGCCACAACACGCAACGCGACGTCACTCTCCGACAGAGACAGAATTCTTCCTCCAAACCAACCGTTCCGAACAAAACTCCGCTTTTAATGCAAAAGCAATCCAGACAAGGCTTAGCGAAAAAGAACCGTTACAGGCACGAAGGAAAGAGAGCTTTTCTCTCAGCAAAATACAAAAGGCTCATGGAGCACAGAATGGCGACATGACAAAAGCTTAAAATAAAATCACTGATCCTAAAGCTGTTACTGATAACAATGATCCCAAGGCTGTTACTGATAACAATGATCCTAAAGCTGTTTCTGATAACAATGATCCCAAAGCTGTTACTGATAAAAATAATCGCAAAGCTGTTACTGATAACAATGATCCCACAGCTGTTACTGATAACTATGATCCTAAAGCTGTTATTGATAAAGATGATCTTAAAACTGTTACTGACAATAATGATCCTTAAGTTATTATTGATAACAATGATCCTAAAACTGTTACTGATAACAATGATACTAAAGCTGTTACTCGTAAAAATATGATGTCATCTCCATTGCATACTTCCATTTCATCTCCGTCACATTTATTTCATGATTTATTCCTACCCTGCTGCTTAAGATGTTGTACATCAAAAGAGTCAAATCCGATAAAAATATGTTTGTTTAAGTCAAATATTTAAAAGTAACTGATGCTAAGATATGAAACTTATTTTCAAACTGAAACAGTAAAGAATATAGAGCCTACTTGTTTCAATATGTACCAGTCTTTATATTAATTATAGTCCAGTTCTAGATAGGTGAACTTCTTTTACTTGCAAAGAAAATTTTTACAAGTTGATAAAATTTTAAATCAAATATGCGATACATTTTGTTCACGAAATAAATCTGTCATAAGTAAGGGTGACTGTATTGTAAACTATTTCTTTTAAAGTTATATTCGGAAAAGACATGTGTATAATTAGGATCTTTTTTCATTCTTGCAGTCGTATCACTCCTAATAAAATTTTGTTTTTCTAAAAATCCTACAATGTGGTTTATAGTTTAAATACTGCTATGTTGTATCCTCAGAAATCGTTGGTGTACTCTCAGGATGCAAAAATATATCCAAATTTCTAGAAAACTAACGTTGTTATTTAAAATATCTAATAAGCGTAAAGAGAAAAAATATGCGGAAAATACCTCAATAACTATTTTACAAGATCCCTAAACACCTGCCAGAAACTAAAAAACTGCAGTTAAATGCTTGACTAATTCACAAAATATTCGCTACTATTCTCAAAAGGCTGACGTGTTTTACAATTCAATTTAACTCGTATAGTATCAAGGCAACTCTCTCCAACTGAGCGACGACTATCTATAGAAAGTTTTAGAAAGTGTTCGGTATCATAGAAACAAATCGTTATATTGCGAAATTTCTTGTACATCCGGACACTTCCCAAATGCCTCCAAGTTGGCTTTATGTCGCCAAATCAGATACTCCTCCCCAGAAAACCCGCCAAATTCTGGAAATCCTACTTTCACGTAATAACAATTATTACATATAAATGGTTTTCTTATTGCATGGAGTGAATATGAAGCAAAAGCGTTTTATACATTCGTAACAATAAAACTGGAATGAAACATCATTTAGCAAGTTTGTAAAATATAGCATAATAACGGTTCTTTATAAAATGCATTGCCAAAGAGCATTGCAAGCAAGTAATGAATCAATAATTTACCATCGGCAAATCTCATAAAACGGATGCCATAAAATAAGCACGCTTTCCGAAGAAAATATAAACTTTATGCTACAACTATATTCAACATGACAACATTGAACATGCTATTCAATAGTGTTTGTTACAACACTATTGAATTTGTTATTTACAGTTGTAGCATAAATAGCATAATTGAATTTGTTATTTACAGTTGTAGCATAAATAGCATAATTGAATTTGTTATTTACAGTTGTAGCATAAATAGCATAATTGAATTTGTTATTTACAGTTGTAGCATAAATAGCATAATTGAATTTGTTATTTACAGTTGTAGCATAAATAGCATAATCCTGGTGCTGATTAAATTTTGGTACGATTTGGGATAAAAGAATGCGCATATTTTACGAAGCGGCCCCGCAAATGTCATATATCCACTCTAGCCAAAAAAAACTAATTAATCCAATTACATAAAATTTGGTAGATAAGTCACTTGTAGGATAGTCTGGTGCTGATTAGATTTTGGTACGATGTAGGAAAGAATAACCTGACTTTTTTTACGAAGTGACCCACAAAAATTGCCAAAATCTAAAATAAAAAACTACGTATGCTCAAGTGTATCAATTAAATGCATGTTTTATACGTAATTTTTGACGAGAAAAATAATTAGACCAACCCCATTACTCTAGGGATAACAGTTCTCGAGAAATTTTAGATTTTAACATTTTGGTTATCCCAACTTTTAAAAAGTATACAGTAACCAAATAAAAACAAAAATTGAATTAAAAGTGCAAATTCAGTATTATTTTGTTCAATTAAAACTCAATATAATGAAGTATTATAGAAATAAACAGAAAGTGAATTTAAGTCTGCAGGGAAAGTCATATGCTGTTCATATCAATTTTTATTCTTTTTGCTTAGAACTTAAATTAAGCTACTGAAAGAAGGCGAAAATAAGTGCAATTACTTTTTATTGAGGTACCACTTTGCGGATTGTAATTAAATTTTTGGTTTCATAAAAAATATTTCTGCGCTTATTCCATATTTGCTCTGTTTTCGGTTTGTTAAATTTCGTGAATTTAACAAACCGAAAACTAATAGTTATATTTTGAATACGATCACGGAGCCAGACATTGTTACTTAATGTTTTAAGTTCTCGTAAAGTTCATTAAGTTGAGAAAAGATTAATTTTTATATATACATATACGTTTTTACTAAATATATTTTTTATGAAATACATATTTTATGTTAGCAGTGAAAAGAAATACTGACATATATTTTGTTGTGTAATGAATATACTTTACGAATAAATATTTGAATAAATCATCGAATATTTATAAAATCCAATAAATAATCAGGAGGGTCAGAAAGCCAGTCAGGATATACGAGTTTTGCGAGCAGTAATAATTCTTCAGCTACAGTAGCATGTTGAATATCCAACAGCAGTAATGCGGTGAATATCTAGAAGAAGTAACATCACATATCAATAAAAACTATCAAATCAAAATATATTGATACATGCCAATTTAGCAAAAACTTTTAAACTAAATAATAAAGGCGATGAAATGTGGTGAATTAAAATGTAATATAACATAATTAAAATGTAATATAGCACTATATGTACGTCCTAAATGGTGTGATTATTAAAGGTATTCTCATTTACAAAATTTGGTTGACTATAGAAACTATACCATGGTGGCACTCCAGTTGCAGAAATATAGTGACTCTTCAACAGTAGTATTATGATGACACTTCAGCAGTAGCACTCTGCAAAAGCAGAAAAGTGTGTCTCTTCTAGAAACAGTAAACTGTGAAACCTTAAATAAAGTAAAATGAAGATTCTCGAGAAGTAGTGACTTTCCAGCAAAAGTAGTATGGTAATTTTGCAGCACAAGTGTGGTGATTTTGTAGCAGTAGTATATAAACTCAACAACAGTAGAATGGTAATTCTGCAGCGGTAGTATGGTGATTTTGCAGCAGTAGTATGGGGACTTTACAACAGTAATATGATGATTCTACAGCAGTAATATGGTGATTCTAGAGCAGTAGTATGGTGATTCTAGAGCAGTAGTATGGTGATTCTACAGTAGAAGTAGTATAGTGGTTTTCAATAGTAAAAACATGCCTATGTCTATGGCTGCAAGCGTTTGATTGAGGCATAAATTGTTTATTCTACAAGAGAATGTTTTACCATCATATTTTTATCAATATACTTTGAAAGATGGATTCCGATCAATTTAATCTCAGTGTGAATAAAATGATCTTAGAATTGAAATTTAACTTTGCCAAATAAATTTTGTAGTTTAGCGTTCTTACGTTACTAACAAAAAGTTAAGTGTGCTATCGATTTCACAGCACCTTAATTCTTTTCCGCTACATTTGAAACTCGAATAGATTAAGGCGAGAGCTGGCAATTAAGAATTTTACGAGGCAGCTCTGTAACAACTTAACTTTTTTAGAACTTTTTCAACTACTCGCTAATTGTTAAGCAGTCCCTAATTGTTTGAATCGTACCTCATGCATATTTATTGAAATAAAAAAATGTGGCTACATTTTTCTCTTAAGATGTTAAATGCTTTCATATTCTGGAAACTTTGTGGTTGAATTTTGTGCAATAAAGTTTATAACTTATTTATAATTTAATAATGATTAATAAAGAACTTTTAGTTACTAAGGAATCTTTAGGAATCTTTAAATGTGAAAATTGCAGTTTCGTTGACAAAAATAAAATATTTCATTTTAATTTCGATAGATTTTTTTTTGTTTTAAAGAAACATTAATTGTGTTGAGAATTCAGATTATTTGAATATTTTTAAATGAAGTAAATTAGTTCTCCCCCAAATTCAGGCTATTACTTTCCTTATATACATAATGTATAAGGAAAGTATTGTTGTTGTTGTTGAGACCCAGACCGTCCGACCTACCAGAAAGGTGTAAGGTAACTGTATGGACGGCCGGGAAGTGCCACCCAATTTAGACCGGAACCCAGTGGGGGAGGCATCCACAGGGACCGTACCCTCCTTCCCCTACCACCAACCTCTCGGAAGGACTTACGGACCCACATGTTTAACGTGATCGTACTCCGCATGAACACGGCGGCATTTGTGGTAGCGTGCAAATCTAGCGCGCAAACCACGGGGATACCGCACCCGAGATGGCCAACAGCACGCGGTGTTCCGAGGTGGTCACCCACCAAGTACTAACCGCGCCCGATGCTGCTTGACTTCGGTGATCTAACGAGAACCGGTGTTTTCAGCACGGTACGGCCGTTGGCCCGAAAGGAAAGTATTGTGAAGGAGTCGAAAATTCGAATTCGAGTTTTTGACGGGAGAGCACGTTTCAAGCATCCCTGATCACGAATCAAACATTTCTGAAGTGATGTGTGTGTGTGTGTGAGTGAGTGTGTGTGTGTGTGTGTCAGTGAGTCTGTGGAGACGATAACTGACGAACAAATAGAAAAATTCGAACTAAATTTAGTACAAAAATCACAATCCGTAAACATTGGAAGCCTATTGTTTTTATCCGCAATCGAATGTTCAGAACCCCCCGAAATTTTCTAATGAAATTTTGAAAAAATCGTCAAAAAATCAAAACCACTAATAAAGTTACGCGAATAGATATTTCTTATGTAATTTTTCATTAGAAAACGATTGGCATAAATTTTAGAACGCTAACATAAACCGTTCTCGAGATATTGTACATTTTTCAAAAAAAATATCAAAATGTCATATAAAATAAAAAAAAATATTTCCTATTAAGAAACATGTTCACTTTTCATATGTAATACCATGCGATAAATTGAGTGACATCATTCTCGTGGATCTAGCTCGTTCCATTCCAGAAAAAAGATACTTTGAGTAATACTTTTGTATTTGAACGACAATAGTCGTTCAATCTGCTGTAAGAATAACTTATTTCTTAGTGCATAACGCTTGGCGAGATTTTGGCGACGAATTTGGCGGAATGTCGCCAACTTGGCGACTTTTTTTAAATGTTGCCAAATTAACGAAAATCTCGCCAAATGGATAAAAATGACGCTAAATCAATGAAAATGACGACTAATTGTCGAAAATTCAATATCTTGGAAAGAATATTAGTATCTACTATAAGAAAAACCTATTTTTTTACGTAAAAGTAGTAAATTCATTACATTATATAACGAAAGTCATGTGTTGCTCACATCAGATTTTTTTAAAAATATGATGTGCAATACATATAACTTTACCTAATGCACATATGACACTACTTGACATAATACAATGATTTTACTTCTTTTAGTCAAAAAATTGTGTACAATATCCATTGCATAATGTTCATGACTTTAAACAAAGTTTCTCGAAACTGTTATACAAAGCTATTTCGAATGCGTTTAAATTAGCCTATGTCTTTCGCACAGTTCACTTGACTCAGAGATATGGCGTTAACTTAACAATCAATTCTTAAATTGAAACTCAAATTTTAGTTATATCTCTTAACATATCAGTGAAAAGTTCATGTAAACCATCTTGTTCTTGGGCACTATATCCGTAAATGATCATATACATAAATTCATATGACAGTCACGCTGCTGCTGGTATTTCATTTAAACAAAAATTGCTTTTTAATACTTTCTGTGACTTTATTGACCAAAAAATAGAACTTGTATAACAAACTTACAACATTAACATAAAATGCAATTGACAATTAATGTTACGCGAATAAAATCGATTTAGCGGTTTTTTGACGACAAAATGCAAAACTGTTAACAACGTTTCTTTAATCTCTTATAATTAATTATGTTTGTAATAAGTTACTCTCCGATGAAAATAATTTCAAAGAAGAAAGTAAATCTGGTATAAATAAACAAGAAAGAATAATCATGCATAAAACATTGATTATGAAACTCTGAAAGACATTTTTTTACATATCTCTAAAATGCGATACATTGAGCGGTGATATTATAAATTAATTCTGCCGCAGTAAAAAAATTTTATGTAAAAAGTCTACGGCACAATAAAATATTGAATTATAAGATATAAAGAAATGGTCTGCCGTAACTATAAATTAAAATACACTTTGTTGCAAAAAGCTATATATATATGCATCTATAAGAAATTGAGTTACAATCGCGAAACTCGACATGTATGTATCGTTTAAGGAGATATGCAAATGATTAGAATTTGGGAGGAAATAGGTTTAATTAAAAATATTTCAACACGATGGCATTTTAGTAATCGGCAAATCCACCCCTAGCAGCTACACAAGCCGATATTCGGTGCTGCATAGAATCAGTTAAATTCCTTATCTTCCTCTGCGGAAGATTTCGTTACAAATGTTGCATCTGGTCAGATATTCATTGGTATTCTGAGAACTCTGTAATTGCCATCCAACATATTCCAGGCGTCTTTTATTGGTGACAGGTCTGAGGAGCTGGATGGCTATGGGATGATATTAAATTCTAAAAGATATTTTTGAAAAATTCGTGCAGTATGTGGTTGAGCGTTGTTTTGTTGGTAAATGGAACCTGGGCAGTTTGATAGTATATAGCCAGAACAATCGGTTGAAGATTATCATCGACTTACAAGTACTCCGTCATATTGGCTTACAACACAACTAGAGAAGCTCGGGTGTCCCACAAAATGGCTCCACAGATTGTCACATCACACGTGATGGCCGTGTACCGCTGGGCAATAAGTTCTGGATCGGCACGCTGACCAGTCCTCTTCTACGCACGTATGCACAGTCATCAGTACTGAGATAGAAGCTGGACTCGCCGTTAAAGACAACATGTCTCCAATCGGACACTGTCCAGGCTGACAGAGCTCGGCACCAATCCAGACTGATCTGTCTATATTGAGGGATTTGCGGAGGCGCCTTATTAAACAGCTGCACCTAATCTCACCTTCTGCCAGTCGTCCCCGAATAGTATTCCTTGATACAGGATGCATGGAAGATGGCAAATGCCTTCGAATGCCTAATAGCGACGCCATTGGTGTGGACGTAGCTCTTCTCCTGACTGCACAATTATCTCTCTAGCAGTTGTTTACTTGAAGCATCATGAGCTTCGGCGAGGCTTACATGCATCTTCTCTGATCAATTGTTGACAACAATAAGCTCCGATTATATTGTTCTGACCAAGACGGCGACTAATATATCTGTTGAACTAACCAGTCTCTAATAGGCCTATGAGGCGACCTTTCTCTAAATTGGGCAATTATTCGTAGAGCTATCGAGTGCGTTTCAAGGCATCTTTATACCCAACTTGCAGTATAAAAGTAGAAACTCCAGTTCCAAATACTCATGAGTGAGGACACGGGTCGTTGTAATTGCTACACCATTCGTCGTTCTCATGCGCGTTGTATTAGCCCTATAGCATCGTTGGCGCGAACTGTTTGATCATTTGCAAAACTTTTAAAACAACATTTGCATGCAAAGTTTCGTAGCTGCAGCTCAATGTTTTATAGGTGCATATATTTTTTTGCAACAGAGCGTATATCAAGAAAGGTTATTTGAGTTTTACCAGTTCAGTTATTTAAAAAAAAATAGGATATTTTTCTGGGCAGGATGGTATGAAACTGAAATGTGTGCATCTAGATATTCTTGATTTATAGCTAGATGTAAGTTAGAAAAATTAATTCAGAAATTTATCTTACAAAATTCTGAGATTTCAGATTTTGCTCAATATTTATAGTTCAAGTACCACGTGTAAGCAAATTTTTAAAGTTTCTACCTTCAGCTGTGTGAGCTGTGTAAGTCATCCCTTTGTGAGTCAACCATTTCGTCTTTCTCAGCTGTAGGATAAATATGACTCATCATTTTAGATACAATTATTATTGATAAGATTGCTGTTATTAAAAATGGTACAGATTTGTATAAATAAAACCTATTGACAGCGGTGAAAACATTAAAATTTAAACCTTGTGCAATTAAAATAATTTTTAATATTTACTAATTTTTTGTCAAAAATGTATGTAGTTACTTTAATTGAACAGCCAACTGTTTCTTGGTGGTCTCTCTAATACCAAGTTGTGGGTTCGAATCTCACAGCGGACTGGGATGTGGTGGTGTCCATTGAGGGCGGAATGTGTTACGCCCCTTCTGGTGCACCTCGACAATGTCATATAATGGCAAAATATTTCACTAATCGGCCGCTAAAAATGGACGAATGATTTTACGATCAAGTGTGTGGTCATTAAAATTTTTTATTGAATAGCATCAGTTCATTATTTATAAAGCAAATATGTATATTAAAATTTCTTTTTATTTGTATTTCATACAACTAATTAAGTACAATTTATGAATTTTTGATAATGATGAAATTATAATCTTATTAATTTAACGAAGTCTTAACTGGAATAACTTTTAGTTCCCCATTGCCTGCTCATAATAACGCAAAACTATATTGTGAACAAATTAAATGCTAACGAACTTATTTCTTTATAAATATTTCCTTTATCTAAGCGCTTATCTTTAATATTTAATATCTTACCATTTATCATACATGAATGTTAAACGAAATTTTATACTAAAGTTTTTGTATTTAATTTTAGTACCAATTAGTTACCAACCTTTTAATATTCTGCATCCGTTTAACATTTTCACACAATCTTGATTTATCTAATTAACCAAACGGAGAAATTACATTACTAATTTAAAACTTTTAACTATTACTCCCTATGTGACTGGCTTTCAGACAGATTGAATTTGCATTTCATTTTAATAATTGAATTATTTGCAAGGATTAAACCTGTATGATCAAAAACATTTTATAAAACCCATGCAGTTATTTCAAATGTAATTAAGTAGTTAAGATTTAAAGTATGTTCTCTCTGTTATCAATTCTCATTAACTATACAAAAATTGTATGTGTCTGAGATGTGTTTAAAGTCTTTTGAGATGTGTTTAAAATCTGATATGTGTTTAAAAGTCTACTGAGTTTTTAGGTCTTATAAAGAACAATTTTTAGATATTTGTTTAATAATTATGATAGTCAATAGATTTATATATACTAAAGGCTATCTGAATTTATACTATTAATTGAAATAAGATTATAATGTTTAAGAGTCTAAAATAACTGGTATTTTGTCTCCATTTACAAGTACATTATATTAATTGCTAAAATTGTTCAAATTTACCCTCATAAGTCCGTGTAGATCAATCAACAGAACGATGATGTCAAAATGGGGCAAGTTCTGATTTAGCTTTGACTTCGTATTGGCGCTTGAGTCATGTTGTTAACTTTGATGTACGGTAAAAAAAATCTGATGTGGGTAGCACATGACTTTCCCTGCAGACTTAAAATTATATTTTCTTTATTTCCTTAATAATTCATTAGATTGAGTTTAATTGCACCAAATAACACTAAATTTGCATTTTTAATTCAATTTTTGTTTTTATTTAGAAATTGGACATTTTTCCGATAGCGGCGTAACAAAAATGCAAGAAATCCCAAATATCTTGAGAACGGCTAGTCCTAAAGTATAATGGAGTGAGTTATACTCTTTTCCTCGTCAAAAATTAAGTATAAAACAAGAATTTAATTCATACATTTCAGCATACGTAGTCTTTTTTTAACACTTTACAACAAAGTTGAAAAGTGTTTATGACTTTGTTCATTCTGTCTGTCTGTCTGTCTGTTTGTTTGTCCGTTAGCACGATAACTGCCGTAAAAATGACTTAATCAAAATGAAATTTTAGTATGTTGTTCAGACGGTCTGTAGGACCTATGGGAATATAAATGAATAATATCACCCAATTAGTTTTGGACTGAACCCGGGTCGAAAAAATGAAATACAGTGAGCCCTATGGGACCTAATTTTTCAAACATTTTTTAAGCGGATTTAAAATTCACAAATTCCTTCGAAAATTTTAGGTAATATTCCAATTGTTCCATAAAATATATAATAAAAAATTCAGCAAAATATATTCAGTAGTTTTTTAAATAAAAATTAAAATAATAATTACACCTCTTATATGAAACGATCACGTGACCATGATATGAAACGATCACAGGACCCGCTTCAAAATGATATATGGCATCGATCTTGTTTCAAAATCGTGATTTTTTAAGTTCTTTTTAATTCATATTGAGTGTTGTATCCGTCCTAAAACTACTTTAATTTTACTTAAATTCTGTGCATCTACATACTGAAACAACCCAATGACAATATATTTGAGTTTAAATGTTCATCTAAATTTGATTATTTCTACAACTAAGCCTATTTTTCACCTATGTAAAATGTAAACAGCAAAATATATAGAATGAGTTGTATTAGAATTCTTGTATTTTTTTTAACACAAAATAATTTAGTCCATGGAGTCTGCATGGCTGATATGAATGAAGTATTAATTGATTTCATAAAGAGAAGGACGATTTTTTTCGATGAAGTTTCAAGCATAGAGTTTAATTTTTTGTAGCTCCATGGTCTTAAACAAAATGTTTAAATAAAATAAATTATTATAGTATTGTGATGAATGAAATGAATGGGAGAAAGTTATGAATGAAATCCTGTTTTCATAGAGAGATCCAGGCGTGTTATTTTTTCTATGACGTCATTTGAATTAATTTCAGTTGTTTTTGATGAAGTTTTCAAATATAATAAATTATCGTAGTATTATGATAATTCTAAAACTATTACCGAGGAATGTATAACATTTTAGAGATGTTTAAACCAGGCAATTTATATTTCAATGCCGTCATTTGAATGAAGTTCATTTTTTTCGATGAAGGTTTAAGTTTTCAAATATAATAAATTAATGCAGTATTGCGATAAGTTTCAAAATATTACCGAGGAATGTATTGCATTTTAGACTTGTTTAAATAAAATTGCATTGAAGTTGGAAAGTGTTTCATAATCAATGCTTTAAGCATGATTGATCTTTCTTGTTTTATTTTAGATTTTGGCGATTTTTGCAGGTCATTTCGTAAAAAACGGCAAGTTGTTATTTTTCGTATCGTACCAAATTCGAATCAGCACCAGAGTGTCCCACAAGTAACTTATCTACCAAATATTGTGAAATTTGGTCAATTAGTATTTTAGCTAGGGTGGATACATGAAAGTTTTGCGAGCCATTTCGTAAAAAAAGGCGAGTTCTTCTTTTGCGAAACGTACCAAATTCTAATCAGCACCAGAATATCAACAAGTAACTTATCTACCAAATTTTGTGAAATTTGATAAATTAGGATTTTAGCTAGAGCGGATAAATGGAATTTTTGCTGGTCATTTCGCAAAAAAGGGCGCGTTCTGTTTTACGAATCATAGCAAAAACTAAGTAGCACTAGGGTCATATCCAAGTGACTTACCTACCAAATTTTATGAAATTCGGTTCATTAGTTTTTGAGTTAGAGTAGATACATAGATTGCACAGACAGACAGACAGGCAGACGGACAGACAAACACAGAGACACACAGACAGAGACACAGACAGACAAACACACACGGACGTCACGCTACAAATAGTTTTTTAGTATTCTAGAGGTCTCGAAACGTGTAGAACCGTCGAAAACTCGAGTTGCGATTTTCGACATGGTTCCAATACTTTCCCTATACATTACAATGCATTTCAGGGAAAGTAAAAATCACATTAGAACAACGAAGAGCTACGAAGTTGTGTTATATCTATCATTTACTTTTGGAAGCCCCGCCGTAATATTCTATCTAAAAATTAGTAAATACAGAAACTGATGTACGATAAAAAACATTAGTAAATACAGGAACAGGCAAATTGAATAAAGAAAATAAATATTTCATTGAGATCAATGCTTTTTAGCTAAACCCTGAGCAGAACAAGGCAGTTTGTGTTAAAGCGTAGGTAGCAAGAAGGTATCGTTCTGGTTTCATTATCAGGTCCCTTAGGCAGAAATAAAGTATAGCGACATTTGGTTCTTTAATGATAAAAATATTTTCCATGAAATCGTCTGTAAAAGTGCAGAGATTAGCCATTAATATGGAGGATTGTTAAAGCATTCTACTAGAGCCCTCTACTGTTGATTTCTATAGTCACAATAATACGAAGTTGCGAAATTCGGTATTTCTGTATGTAGGTAATACTGGTAATGAATGTAAATCATGGTAAAATTTTGTCACCAAAGGTACATCAGTACTACCAATCTATAAGCAAATCATTTGATAAGTGCAATTGCATAATATTTCTTCTACTATTTGAGGTAACATTTTATATTTAAATAAGAGTATGTGCTACTGGGGATTATACATTTTATATTTTCTATATGCTGACGTGTCAAAATTTCCATTACATGATTTATAACAAATCACTCTAAAAGGCTTGAAGTCTGTGTGTTAGTTATAAAAACTCTAGACTTTGTTTTTATACCACTACCTTATCTACCACAACCATTCAAGGGCAATTAACCTATTGATTTTATCTTACATCACCGTACAATCGCAATAAAAGTCATTATATTCCCTCATATAGCTTCGTGTTACCTTATATCATTTTCATATAATCACCATCATTCTTACTTCTAGATTGGTCTTGACAAAAACTTTTATGTTTCTACAGAAGCAAAAATGAAATTATCGGAATACAGTGGATAATATATTATTCCCTTACATCGTACTTATTCCTGAAACACTAAACTTTTAAGGTTTCCTTCTTATTGATTTTGCCTTCAGCAGAAAAGGGAATAATTAGTTTCAATTTGCGTCAGCAGTTTCTTTAAGTGCTGCTTCTTGTTAAGTGTTCCTTGAGTAAATTATTTGGAAATGAAGGAGCATTTCTAGAAGAGTTTATCCTATTCCACAATGGATGTGTTTTTTCAATTTTGGGTAGGTTTAGTCAAAGTGCGGCCATTTTTCAAGAACATTGACAAAAGTTTCATCTCGGGAAAATAACTTAAACTGTATCAAATGTACAAATCTACAGGATAATAATATTTCCGTGATATACAGGATGTTTCAAAAGACTGATTAGGCTTATAACTTCTGAACAATTAATGTTGGACACATACTTACAATTGGATAATTGTTTTGAATCATAAGAAAAGTTTATCAAAAATACACTCTTGAAAAAAATATATACATCCATAAGAAATTGAGCCACAGCCGCTAAACTCGGCATGTATGTATCATTTAAGTGGATATTCAAATGATTAGAATTATGGGAGTAAAAAAGCGTTTTATTACTAAATGGTGGAAATAAGAAGATAACATTCTAGTAAGAGGTAAATCCACTCCTGAAAGTACTACAAGCAGATATTCGAGGCAGTATAGAGTCAATGAGTCAATGAAGTTACTTATGTCCCTCTGCGAAAGATTCTGTCACAAATGTTGAAACTGGTCAACTAATTCTGTATTCTGAGAAGGCTCCAACTGCCGTACTAGCATAACCCTGACGTGTTCTATTGGTGATATATTTGAGGACCTGGATGGCCATGGGAAATCATCAAACATCGCTGAGAAAGTCGTGCAGTATGGGATCGAGTGTTGACTTGTCGGTAAATGGAATCTGGGCGATTTGACAGCATTGACTGAACAATAGGCTGCAGAATATCGTCGACGTACAACCGAGGCGTCATATTGGTTTGCAGCACAAAAAGAGGAGATCGCCTCTCCCACAAGGTAGCTCCCCAGATTGATTGGTCGTTCATGAACGTTGTCGCCTAGTCCCACCTTCTGCCAGTCGTTTTCGAATAGTATTCCTTGATATGGGATGCATGCAGAAAGTCAAATGTCTTCGAATGTCTGATAGCACCGCTGTTGGTGTGGACGTGGCTCATCTCCTGCCTATATGATCCTCTCAAGCAGCTATTGTCAGGGGCGTCCTGAGCTTCTGCAACGGTTATATAGGGAAAATACTTGCATATAGTTACAAAACCTAACATTTTAGATTAAAATATCCTATGACTCGAAACTTGTTTATAAAATTTAATGTAATAATTAACTAATTTCTGTTTCTGCATCTATAAAATCAAGTGGAGAATAAAACAATATCCCTAACGTATATAAAAACAATGCTCTTACTAATCACTTTTCTGAAGAAGTTAATGACCATTCACAAAGTAAAGTATACTTGGTGTATTTTATGTTCTTGGTGTATTTAATTTTGCTGCAATCCACAGTTCAATTGACATGTAGGTCCCTAAACTTGTCTCATGAATATCACAACGACTTTTTCACTTAAAACTGTCCATTTTTAATGGACTCTAGATTTTATGCACATTTTTCAGGTAATTAAACTTTCTTCGCTACGAGGATTCTATAAAAAAGTTATTTTCAGTATTTTTATGCCAATACATCACAAAGTTTTAAGAGTGTTTTAATATTATTTTTCTTATGATTAAAAATAGTTTTCCAATTAGGAATATGTGTTTATATTACTAATAGTTCATCACGAAAGGATCGTTAGTGTTTTTGAAATACACTTGATAGGAAACGATTTACCGGTTTATCATCTTTGTTGAAGTTTTGTGTTTGGATTTTTAACTCATCACAGCTCTTTGTCAAACATCATAATGTACACAAAAGTGTTTTGTGATCTATAAGATAGAAATGTTGAACTTGCCTGGTCACTTCCAGAACTTGAACATCATAGAACTCGTTTGAGATGGATTTGCAACACCATACCTAATACATGTGTATAGCACACATAGTTACTGAAATAACTGAATTATCCTAAACATCAAAATTTACCAAAGCATTGTGTGCAATGAAGAAATGGTTACTGAAGAAATACAAACGATAAAACTTAAAGTCACATTGACCTGTCAAGACATGTAGGAATATATATTAAAAACTATTTTATTAAAGTGTTAATTTTAACTTGGGTGATTTGATATGGACAACTTTAAGGGGACTCTGATCCTCTTTTGATGTGGCTATGGGGGTTATCTTTCTTTCTATTAGGAATGGATGAAAAAGTGAGTTACAAAAATGCAGACCGTTACAAAATTACTTTTTGTCTCGCAGCAAAAGATGGAAAGTCAGCCCTGAAAACTAGTGTATGCAATCTAACAACCTCTCCCACCTCTCCCCCCAATCGAACACTTATACAATGCGGCAAAATAAAATTGAATTTATCACAGGCAAAATATAAAATGTTCACCTTCAGCAAGATGCATGATTGTACAGGTGTAATAAAATGTCAACGCGTGTTTTCCAATGTCTATATGATAACACTGCTACATGCAGATTAGTAAAATTGTCTCATTTGAAAACCTTCATTTAAGAGAGTTATCTTGGAAGTTATCGCTCCTGTACTTATTTGCTTAATAACGCTTTAGCACTTTGTGATTGAAATTTTACATATATCAGTTCAGGAAGCTAGATAAGCAACATTTATACCCCTAAAAGAGAGGCCTGCCACCTCTAAAGTTGTTTCCTCACGTAGAACCATTGGCTTTTTATATACACCTGCTTAAAAACACGATAACCCCTATTAGCATTTAATATTGAACCAATATTGTATATCTTGGCATTATATTGAAAATATTTCCAATGTTATCCCAATATTGGGCAAATATTGAGGTTATATTGGTCTCCAATATTGGCTAAATGTTTTCATTACAATAATACACCAATATTGGTGTTACATTGGAAATATGTCCAATGAAACGCCAATATTGGCTTAATATTGTACCAATATTTTAAGCCAATATTTGGTCAATTCCGTCAAAATGTCCACTTTTTATATTGGTCCAATAGGGACCCTAATACTTCTCGCGTTAATGGCCTTATCCAAGATCCACCACCCTTCCTAAGACAGAATGAAATACTCGTGTATTTATTCATGAACATAACATTCATCAGAGAACGATTAAAACACAACTTGTGAAAACTTTTAACTGTGACTGCGAAACATTTAAATTGCACTTAGTCCGCCGTTTAAAAGTAAGCTAATCGTCTCATTTTGTTTAGATTGGTGTGGACGCATATTTGTAAGCATTAGGCACCATTAACAGCTCCATTTCCTGCTTAATAAATGGCAAAGTAGCCTTCATGTAATCATCGAAGACGCTAATCTTAAAGAGTTTATCATTGATCAGGAGACGAAGAAGAATAAGAACAATTAATTACACTTACTCAGTTTCTGAAAGTAATTATTACTTTGAAATTTATTTAAATTTAACCAAGTTTCTATTTAGATAGCGTGATATGTTTTCTCTTTTAATTTTCCTGCATTTTGAAATTTGATTTATTTTTTGCGATATATGTGTCATTATAAATTACTGATTTCCAAAAATGTTATTTCTAAATTTTAAGGATTAAATAAGGGTTTTTTAACCAAGAATATACTAAGGATTAAATAAGGGATTCATCGGGATTTGCGAATAGGAATGTGAGTAGTATGAATTTATCTTGTAAAATTTGACACATTTTTTTAATTGATCCATTTTGGGAAGGAAAAGAAGAAGTGAAGTGAATATTTGAAATTCACTTTCAGGGGGCGTATCATAGTTTCAATTATAAGAGATGCAGAGAGGTAAAAACATCTGATATATTGAACTCATGAAATTTTCTACAGATTAACATGTTTAAATATTATGGAAAAACACTAAAATAAATGAAATCTGTTTTATGACTTTGTGAAAATCAATTGGCATTTCTTATTGATTAATAACTTTGACAAAGTTCATTAACATTGCTTGATGGATATTGCTTGCTCAATTTGGCGACTTTTTGGAAACACTGCAATGTTGACTAAAATGTCGCTATATTGACAAAAATACAATATTCTGAAAATTAAGTTTTTTTTATCTTTGAAAATCCTTGTCACTTTGTGGGATTATTAATTTATTCTCGACTTATAAATATAAGGAGTTTCCCTGTTCCTGAGACAGATGTGTTTTGTTTTACTGAGGTCGAGAATGGCGTAAATTAGTTGTATTTTTATTAATTAAAATATCGTCGAATTGACGAAATAATCGCCAAATTGATAAAATGGACGTGAATTAATGAAAATGACTCCTAGCTAATGAAAATTCAATAAGTTGCAAAATTAAGTTCATTTTTTTATAGTTTCTGTCATTTTCCACGGATTAAAATCATTTTTAATAAACTTGTTTTCAACAATATCAAGATCTTCTTTCTGCAGATCTGCCTGTTAGGATAATTTTGAATAATGAGAACAGCGATCTCTGTACTTCGTTTTAGGAGAAATTTTTATAGAACGATTTGAATAACAATGTCACTTAGTTTTCCGTTTGCATATAATTGTAAATTTTAAATTTCTTTATATTGTATATTTCGTATGAAGAACGGGTACTTATTATTCAGTATGAAGAACTTATACTTTCTATTTTTGATAATCCTTGTCACTTTGTGGGTTTATTAATTTTTTCTCGACTCAAAATATACAGAGTTTCACTGTTCCTGAGACAGGTGTGCTTTGTTTTACTGAGGTCGAGAATGGCGTAAATTAGTTGTATTTTTATTAATCAAAATATCGCCAAATTGACGAAACTGTCACCAAATTGATAAAATGAAGCTGGATTAATGAAAATGACTCCTAACTAATGAAAATTCAATATGTTGCAAAATTAAGTAAATTGATTTTACAGTCTCTGTCATTTTGCACGGATTATATATATTTCGTATGAAGAACGGATACACTGTTAATATTCTAAACAAAAAACGCTAACAGTCTTTTTTTTAGTGTCGGAACCATAATTAATCAAATCGTCTGCAAACCTGTGTTACGATTCGGTTTTTGTTCTGATCTCTACATTTTAAAATAAGAATGCATGTTATTAAAATATTTGCAAGAAACATTAAATATGTGAATATTTTGTTTTCACTATTAACGTCTATTTTCAGTAAAAATTTAAGACAATATTTCAATTCGTAAGGGCATTACGTGTTTTTATGAAAAACTTTAGAAAAGCAATGTCAATCGTGGCAGACAGAAACAGTTAAAAACAACCTCATAAAAATATCTCATATCATTCCAGGGTTTTCTACCATTAAAAAAGATACAGTAAAATATCCAAAGTTTGAGGTAACCATCAATGAAATTTTACAATGACCTGTTAAATTGTTTCAATAATTAAAATATCTCCAGTCTCTAAAAGATAAATAAATAGTTGAAGACGACAAAAAGGTGGGATGTAAGCAAATTAATGAAGTTGTTAGATTATTAAGTATTTAATAGTTTGCAGAGTCCACTTCAGAGATAAGAGTTTGCAATATTGTCCCAATAGCTCAACGGCAGAGCGTCGGCAGGCCAGTTCGAAGATCCAGGGTTCGATTCCCGGTTGGGACAGATAGGTTCTTTACAATTGCGCTCGAACGAATTAATCCTGTAGGTTAGTGCAAAAATGTCAGAGGTCTAAAAGTGACCCCAATACGGCTAGCACGTATTTAGTGGACGCTGAAATATGGAGCGCCGATTTCAAAGCAAGAGGATAACGACTACGCAGGATACGAACCTGGGTAAAAATAGTACTATCAGGGGCTAACTTGAGGTAAAAATAGCAGGAGGTGGTCAGTCAGATTGTCAGTTGCAGGCCAATCTGACATTAGAGGGTGGTGAATGCAGAGTACGCTTCAAAGATAAGAGCTTGCAACATCGTCCCAATATCTCAACGGTATAAAATTAACTAGCCAGTTCGGAGATCCGGGGATCGGTTCCCGGTTAGGACAGCAAGGTTCTTTACACGTTATTTAGAATGGTGGATGCTCTAAGTCTTTTGTTAAACTTCCAATGATGGAAGTCGTACTCCAGGAGGTTGCAAATCTCTTCAATCGGGATTTTATATAAATTTTGGAATATTTTAATTGGAATTTGTGATATTTCGTCTTTAATGTTAGTAATTCGGAAGTCTTGATGGATGACGTCTTTTATTAGGAATCGAGGTGCTGTTCTAATGGCTCTTAGGGTTTTGTTTTGGATTCTTTGAATTTTCTTTGAGTTGTTTTCACTGGTAAAGCCGCAGACTGCAGCTCCAGATTATAACAATCCATATATCTGAAGAATTGACAAGCTCTCTATTTAAACTAGGAGCGGTTGAGGAAAATGAAAACCGCAGAATGAAAAAGTATCATATAAAGCAATAAAAAGAGTGGAGGACACGCAGGATCCCCTGTACCTGTCCTTAGCATCCTAATAACTGTAAGGGAAAGTCTATGAATATACACGTTAGATCTATCTATTATAGAGTGTCCATATTCGATCCAATACAAATGACTGCAGCTCTCCCGGCATAGAATTAAACAGTTAGGCTAACGAACTCCAACAAAACGCAATAAGCGAGAAAGTCATTTATATGGTAGTAGAGACAATAGTGGCTATCCTATTCAAGAATGCTGATGTAAAAACACTTTCATGTGCTGCAATCTAATGCAGAGCATTTGTTTTATCTCACAGATTGGTACTAGTACATAATTGGCATTATTTGCATACGTTCTTGTATCATTTGGCAACGTTTAACTGTATTTTTGAGTGGCTGCGTATCTAGCACTTATTAAGTATGACTAGTATTCAAGGCTTGACGTATACGCGTTTCGCTCGTAATCGGAGTCAATTATTGCAAATCGGCCAATACTCCACAACTCTGTAATTTTCATTTTCGCTTATATTTGTTGCCGAGTTAGCTGTTCTAACGTTTTAAACCATCCGCTAGAGGCGCTGTGACCACTTCTATTCGATCGGATATAGTTACTTTATTATAGATAGACCTAACGTGTATCCTGTAAGACAGTGTTTTCCAAACTTTTTTGGTCTCAATTGAAACTCAATTTGACGGCAGAGCCCTAAATTGAGCAAATATATATTGCGATCCAAATTATGCATTCTAAATTTTGGGTATTTTTTTGTTTATTTTTAAGAAAATTTACAGCAAACTGCCATGTCGCTAAACCCCCTGGAGTAATTTCGCTGAAAAACTCATTTAAAGATACTTTTCTAGGACATTTTCTTTAAAGTGATTGGATTTCTTAAGGCTTTTTCTACGAACTTGAATATGGGAATACTTTTCCAACTTCTATTTAATTATTATGTCGAATTGTAAACTCATTGTAATACGTTTCTATCTTTAATCTATGTGAAAATAATTCTGACATCTCTGTGCAATTAAAACGCAGTGTCTGAAAGACTTTCAACTCCACTCGTTACTCATTTAAAATATACTTTGTTCTGCATTTAGAAGAAAGCCAATTTCATTTCATACTGCACTCTTTCCTTTGATTGGATTTGACGAACACTTTAAGTGCCAGACAAAGTTAACAACTTTGTTTTGTAGTTAATACAGTGCATAGTAGTCGGCACGTAATCATTGAAGACGTTAATCTTAAAGAGTTTATCATTGATCAGGGTGCAAGAAGAATGGGAATAATTAGTTTCAGTTTACTTACTGTGAGTGTTAAGAAATTATTCCAGTTCAGAATTCCGTTAATATTTTTGAGTTAAATGTTAATAATGTTCAACTTAAACACGAAATTTATGCATTTTAAATAAAGTTATCTTTTCCTGTCATTTAGATATTTTTCGGATTTTTATATTTTAAATAAGATTTACAAATTACTATGAATTGGTCGCTTTAAAGGCAAGCTAACATTATCATAAAACAGAAATAATCTTCTCAGAAGTTTTTTCTTTCTCTAAATGTTGTATATAGAAAGCAAAGTTTTACGAAATATTTGTAATTATTTTATGACCATATATAAGATTGTTTAAATAGCTCCGGATGACATTCGGCTATCTACAGGGGAAGGAGATAAGGTATCACTTAAATGGAGGTCCTGTGGCCAATGGTTTTTAAGAAGAAATGGATGATTCACAAAGAGGCTAAAATAAAATTTGAAGGAGGCCCATGATAAATTATAGGGGCTCCTAATTTGTATGCGCGGTCCTGGGGTACTTTTATTAATTAAAATTTACTTTTATTAATATACTTACCTCAATACTTTTATTAATTTAAATTTATTTCTAATTTTATGAATTAAATTTTACAGACAAAATTAGATTAGTAAACGCTGCTTCGGATGTAATGAACGCCCTTGACACAATTGTCGTCACCTAAATTCCATGTCTGCTTCGACCAAGGAAGTACAAAGAATTTATACTTTCACAAGAAGCTCTTAAACTTATAAAACATTATTTAAAATAACAGGCAGAACAAAAATAATAGTGTCAACTAATTTCGAAGGTAAAATGATCCTTTCTTGTTAGGACGCAAGAAGCACATCACTTAGGACTATGCAAGAAGCACAATCACTCATCACGGCAAGATCGCAACTGCTGTTAGGGCAGCAAACGTGACTGAAGTGTGCCCTAATTGGTGGGGTCAACTCACTATCTTACTTGGGGGAGTGCGCAAGGGGTTTACCAACAAGGAGAGGAAAAAAAAGAGATAAAAACCATGAAAGAAGAAATGACCAGTAGGATACTATGAATGAATAATAAAATGCTAAAGAAGAAATGGAACATCAAAGATTTAAAGCACTTGTCCAGTGTTGTTGTTGAGACCCAGACCGTCCGACCTACCAGAAAGGTATAAGGTAACTGTTCAGACGGCCGGGAAGTGCCATCCAATTCAGACCGGAACCCAGTGGGAGAGGCATCTACAGGGACCGTACCCTCCTTCCCCTACCACCAACCTCTCGGAAGGACTTACGAACCCACATGTTTAACGTGATCGTACTTCGCATGAACACGGCGGCAGTTGTGGCAGCGTGCAAATCCAGCGCGGAAATCACCGGGCTACCGCGCCCAAACCACCAGGTTACCGGGCTACCGCACTTGTCCAGTGTCGAAAACCCAGACCATCCGACTCATCCAAAGACATTGAGCAATTTAATGGATGGCAAGTGCGTAAAACTACGAAGATAAGTACTTTACTAAATTAAAAAAGACAACTAACCAGTTTCGGAAGTTACATGAGTTGTTTAAACTCTTTTATAATTTGGTAGGATACTTATGCTCGTAACTTTACTCACTGAATAAATGTTTTGAATCTTTTTGATGGACGTTCACCTTCCTATTTACTATTTGTTGATAGTATCCTACTGCTCATTCCTACTCCCATAGTTTTTATCTCTTTTATCTCTCCTCGCGTTGAAAACACCCTTTCCCTGCTTCAGTGACTATTTGTTTTCTATCATCAGTTGCTCAATCAACATCTTGCATTGACTAGTAAAGCTTGCACTTCTTGCTTGTTCTGAAAAATAATGCTGATTTTTGCCTTCAACACCAGGTTGTCCCTATTAATTCTGCTTTAGGTGTTGTTTAAACACATTTTTATTAGTTTCACTTTGTCAGCAGTAGTTTGAGCTGTATGCAAGAACCATTTAGTTTTATTGCATGGTAAGGCCGTAGTTGAAAAATGGTTGATACATTTTGAAAGATGCTCGAAACGTGAACATTCATTCAAATACGAGAGTCCATATTTTAACTTCAATATTTTTTCTCTTAAATACGTGAGGAAAGTTAAACTATTTCAACAAATCTAGTGTGAATTAAGCCACCTCATCGCCGGCTTCGTTCATCTGATGGAGACAATAGAAAGAGCTGTATGTAACATTTCTTTTTCGAGCCTTGGAAAGAGTTCAACAATGCAAGAAAAACCATTGACCCCCTGAGTTTTAGAACACGAATAAAATACTGTAGCACACACCTGTTCTTTTTCTCATCAACGATTTTTGAAAGTGAATCAGATAAATTAACTTGCGATTGTTCTATCAGACGTTATTTTTCTTTGATGTACTTGTAGGAAATTCGAAAAAAAGATGAACACTTGGCAATTCAACTACCGCCAGATATTTGGATAATATCCACTTACCTGAATATGCATTTTGAAAAGAATTCCGTTTTTTAATTCCTATGATGCTTCTAACATTCTATACGCCAGTGCTTCTCAAAATTTGTGAGACCATGGGCCGGTAAATTACTTGTTATAAGATGAGGGCCTGGTTCCAAGAAATTAACTTATAAATATTCTATATTTTTAGTTCATTCATTTAACTAACATAAGTATTAATAATTAAACATGATATAATTTTAAAACGTATTAGTATGTTTATGTATATGGTCTGGCATATTGACAAATATAAAATTACATTTATCAATCACTGGGCTAATGAAATTATATAGCATATTGCAATGTCCTCAGACCAACACCATAAAATTAACTGCTGCTGATTTTCATTGGCATTTCCCATTCTGATCACCAAAAATTTTTAATATTATTCAGTATAAAATCGATTATTGCATTATTAAATTGATTTTACTGGTGTTGGTTTGAACAAAAAAAACGGTATTTAGAGAAAAAAAAAATATTTATCCATTGTAATTCACCATAGAAGTCAGCTTAGTAGACTTTTATTCATATTAAAATTTAGCTTCGGCTTGGTCTCTGACATTTGCTATACAAATGCTGTTTAGGCTTTCTGGTTCAGAATTTTTCGACACATATCACGAATATTATTGTCCTATGAATATTTCCACTATGAAATATTTATTCTTGCAAAATGCTTAGAAAACTGAAACAACAAATTCTAAGAGAATATTTCGCGACCAAGAGGTTGAGAAACACTGCTATACACTATATATATGTTTAAGCAAAATAATATTCTGTCTACAAATTAAATTTTAAAAATTTATGGTAGATAATAACAGATTGAAATTTAAAATAAAAAATTTCTCTCCAACTGCTGTCAGAATGAATCTAAAAGTAAAGACTTAATTAGAACAAAACATATAAATCTGAGAAAAGATATCTACCGCTTTCAAATGTAAAATAGAGCCTTTTCATTAGGAGAAATGAGACAGAGCTTCCAGTACCAACAACGAGGAGCACCAGTATAACTATTGAAAGGTATAACTATTGAATAAATGAATCGTGACGAAATTAGAAGAACAACTGGTATCGTAAGATACTTGAGCTAATTTCAACAAAACAGCAAAACTACTCTAAACTTCAGGATCAATAATGGGACAAAAGTTGACGAAAATTGACTGGTTTCGGAAATCGGCATGACCAATTTCAACTGAATTAAAATAACATTTGAACAAATAATTAAAAATGTCGAACATCCACCACTTTTAAAAGCACAACTCACAATGTTAATTAATTAGATGCAGTGTATTAGGAAAAACTCCAGCGAGTTTTGTTCTCTGTATTGCAAACAGACGTCAAAACATGCAGTTTTGAGAAAATTACATACATTCTTATGAGAACCCGTAGATGTGCAAGACAGACTTACAATTTTATTTAAGCTGTACTTCATTAAATAGTATTTAATACAGAATTTTACATTGCCTGTATGACATTCTTAAGTGGGTCAAGCCAATTACAACTAATCTGTGATTGGTAGCTGGTAGTTATATCACAAACGTGATCCAGTACTGCTTTCAATTTTAATTGCAGCCCTGAAAACAGCCAACAAAGCCGAAGTCAAAAAGACAAATTGGGCGATTTTTGTCTTCCTGATTCCGTTGTTTGTTAGTCTATCTATAATTGACGAAGATAATTCAGCGTAACAATCTCAAAAATGCTGCTCAGTATTGTTATTTTATATGTGTTTTAATATGTTGCTTAAGTTTTCTTTATCTTTCGCACAAAGTGCTTTAACTTATTAATCAGTTGTCGATTTTGCTTTAACGAGCGAAGATTACGCTTCTTATCGGTGCTGATGAAGAAGACTGTTTCTTGCCTTCAAAACAGGTTCGACACTTTTAATTTTGTTTTGGATGTTGCGTTAAACGGAATTTTTTAGTGTTATAAAACCCTAATATTCTCCAAGAATTGGTTAGAAACCAATGTGCTGTACTTGAGAATGAGAAAATGAACAATGTTGTCAATAACATACAAACATATCAAAAGTTTCCGTAAAGAACAGTTATTCTCCTGAAGCGTAAACATAAAATCAGAGCCCAATCCATTAAATCAAAGCCTACTTTTACTGTCGTTACATAAATTTTTACTGTCAGTGCAGAGAATGCTGCATTAATTGCATTATTAATAAAGAGCCCATTTTGTTATTGATATAGAATATATGACGGTGCTTAATTTTTAATGTCGCTCTCGCTGTCCTTCCACGAAACTTAACTCATAAAACCCTTGAAATACGGCCTTGGAAATAATTCTGCCTTGATGTTCATATTTTACAACCTTCGTGCCAATCTTGTTAAGGTGAAACGTTCTTAATGGTGCGAGTAATTTTATACGCTGATTAAAAATGCATAAACTGAGGTCGTGGTATATCGTCGTATTTTATTGCTCGTGAGAGATTGCATATATTATATTTAAAATATATACCTGGAGTGAAAATATCCACTTGAGTTTCTCACATATTAATTAATTTCTGCTGATTGCTTAGGAATCAACCTTTCTTCAAATTAAGTTTGGGATCCTGTGTGAAGTGTATCTTTGACCTTAAAGCACAACTTCAGTCCTTTGACGACTTAGCGACAACATTAATTAATTTCTGCAAGATTATCATAATCCTTCTTTAAAGTAAGTTTTGGACCCTTCAGCAGTGAATCGTAGATCTTCAAGTACAACGTGAGTCCTTCGCCGACTTAGCTATGACATTAATTAATTTTTGCAAGATTAGTTAGGAATCATAACCTTACTTCAAATTAAGTTTTGGACCCTTCAACAGTGTATCTTGACCTTAAAGTACAACATCAGTCCTTCGACGACTTAGCGATGACATTAATTAATTTCTGCAAGATTGTTTAGGAATTATAACCTTACTTCAGATTAAGTTTTGGACCCTTCAACAGTGTATCTTTGACCTTAAAGTACAACTTCAATCTCCTTCGGCGACTTAGTGACGGCAATGATTAATTTCTGCAAGATTGTTTAAGAATCATAACCCTTCTTCAAATTAAGTTTAAGGTCCTTCAACAGTGTATCCTAGACCTTAAAGTAGTTTTGGACCCTCAGTCCTTCGACGACTTAGAGCAAACCATTTTTGACATTTCAAAGCATTTTTGGAAGAAGCTTCCTGTTTCTTGTATTTGTCACAGAGGTTTTATTTTTACCTTTAGTATTGTTTTTGTGAAATTCCAATACTTTGTGTAGAAATATTTATCATCATGATTATGTAATAATGCTATAGCCAACATTACAGATTGCTATTGTTGGTAACATTGCTATTGCTGCCTCCGAGCACCATCTATCTATAATTTTCCTATTTTTGAAATTTTATATCATCCTCCTGTTTTAACAGAAATGTGTGTACAGCTGCGGAAAAATAATTAATCACCCCTTGATATTTGTGCATCGTCCATAATAGAGCAACTTCAAATATAGCATTCCTTAGGGAATAACAAACTTCAAAGATTCATATGCTTTAAATTTCTTTCAAGTATAAATGAGCATCAACTTCAAAAATTTCAACGGCAACACCTAATTTTTAAGTTGGAATTCAATTCGAATTTAGGTCAGAGTTGACCTCGGATACAAAGTTTTCCATCATCTGGTTTAACCATTTTTAAATTATGAATATGCAAAGTTTTATGCTCTTAATGTTAAAACTGTTTCCCAGACTTTTATTCGAATCATCGGATATATTCTTCTTATTACTTTGATTCATTTTATTATATTACTATTAAACGACCTAAACCCAATAAACGTATATTTTTTCTTTAATATTTTTTGTAAGCAATATAAATTAGGAAATAGTTATTTGAGAAATTATGAATTGCACTACTGATATGTTTTGATGAAAATCAAATCAAAAGTACCTTTCATATGACCATACGATCTTTCCTGCTGGTAGTTTTTGCTATATCTGAATTTTCATCATTACGATCATTTTAGGGTCCATCTATTAGCTTCAAAATGAAATTATTAACTTAAATTAGCTGATGTGTGGCTCAACTCAACTGTCTCATACTAAAATCCATATTTAGTAGTTTGGATTTTCATTTTCAAATTTAAAAAAAAAATTAGTATTGACTGATGGTGATTACAATTATGATTTATTTGATGATTGATGTTGATTACTAAATGATTGCAATTATGCCGTGTTACCCTTCACTTTAAAGGGTTTGCAAAAAAATGATACAATACTTCCCAATGTACGGCCGGGAAGGGGGTAACTTGCCTCCCAAGGGGGCCAATAACGCCACGAACAAAAAATTGTATCGCGGCTACTTTTTACAACAATGATTGAAACTATTGTGTCTTGTGATCATTAAGCCATAAATAAACCCTTTTATGCATTGTTATGTCAAATTTTGTTCCATGCTGCCACGTTAGAAAAATAAAAAAAAATCGAATATATTTAGAAGTTTATGCTCGAACATAAAACAATTATATCTAGTTTCAGATTTTTACTTTCTTTATATACAATAATGTATAAAGAAAGTATTGTGACGGGGTCGAAAATTCGACGGGAGAACACTTCCAAGCATCCCTGATCACGAATCGAACACTTTTGAAGTGATGTCTGTGTGTGAAAGCCCCAGGCCGTCCGGCTCGTCCAAAGGACTTAGAGCATCAAAATGGACGACCGGGGGATGATGTCTGTGTGTGTGTGTGTGAAGGTATGTGAGTATGTGTGTGTATGAAAGTGCGTGTGTGTGTGTGTGTGCGTGTGTGTGTATATGTGTGTGTGTGTGTGTGTGAGTCTGTGGAGACGATAACTAATGAACGAATGAACCGATTCGAACGAAATTGGTACAGAAATTACAATCCGTAAACACTGGAAACCTATTGTTTTAATACGCAATCCAATGTTTAGAATCCCCCTAAATATTCGAGAGAAATTTTGAAAAAAATCATCAAGAAATCAAAACCTCTAATAAAGTTACGCAAATAGACATTTTTTATGTAATTTTTCATTAAAGATTGACATAAATTTAGAACGTTAACATGAACCGCTCTCGAGATATTGTACATTTTTTGAAAAACATTATCAAAAGTCATATAAGATAAAAAAAAATATTTCCTATAGAGAAATACGTTCATTTTTTGTTTTTAATATCATGCGATAAATTTGGTGACATCATTCTCGTGGATATAGTTCGTTCCATTCATGAAAACAGATACTTTGAGTAATACTTTTGTATTTGAACGCCAATAGTCATTTATCTGCTGTAAAAATAACTTATATCTTCGGCCATAACGCTTGGCGAGATTTTGGCGACGAATTTGGTGGAATGTCGTCAACTTGGCACCTTTTTTAAATGTTGCTAAATTAACAAAAAACTCACCAAATGGATAAAAATGACGCTAAATCAATGAAAATGATGACTCATTGACGAAAATTCAATATGTTGGAAAGAATATAAATATCTACTATAGAAATAATCTATTTTTTTACTACAAAAGTAGTAAATTCATTGCATTATATAAGGAAAGTCATGTGCTGCCCACATCAGATTTTTTTTATAACAAAACCTTATATAAAGTTTCGTGAAAATCCATTAACACTTGTAGGCGCTGTCGTGTACACAAAACTTGACCACAGACATACAGCCAGACAAACGACAGCGCCCCAAAAATTGTCAAAACGTTTACAGGGGGTCTTAAAATATATACTGGCATCAAATCTCGAATTCGAAAATTTTCGTAAAAACTGTATTTTGTACTATATTACATAGTATGAGAATGTAAAAATATATTAAAAGTAATTTGGAAACTCACTCCTTATTTAACATAAAGGACAGTGCTTTTTACATAGTTATGAAAATGTGTGTAAAAAGTGCAATATAGAAAAAATTACATATAACAAAGAACTAAAATTTTACCTATTCATTCAAAAAGTATTTCTGAATCTATTTACATAAAAATATATCAAAGTACAAATAATTTCTGAATATTAATTTCATAATTCATATTGCAAATGCGAATTGATATGGAAATGGAAAAAAATAAAAATACTGTGATTAATCTTTTGCTAATCTTTTAATGCTAACGCATTAAAAAGTAAAAAGCGAGATGAAAAAAAATGGATATGATAGGAATAATATCCTAGGAAACCAATATAATATTAAATATCTCAAAATGTTATATACTCACAATTTATAAACGACTGTATCGAGGCACTTCAAACATGGCATCGTTGGGGGTAGGGGTGGGGGTGAGATTTTTTTTATGGAAATTCGAATCAGAGTCAGTGTTGACAATAGAACTTTTGGAGATGTGCGAATTTAGATATAAGTAAGGTTCTTCATGTAAATTTTATGCAGATGAATTTGCAGAAACTGTTATTTCCTATTTAATAGTAAATTTAGATTTGATTTATTATAAAACTATGTACGAATCTCGAGGGTTGGATTGAGATTAAATTTACATATTTGCGGCCTCGTATGGCAGTAATTTAAACATCTGAAGGATATTTTATTTAAAGATAAAATGATTCCATATTTTTCTTCAAATTGTTATTTATTTAACTGCATATAAAAGGTTATTTAAATGCATACTTATAAAACTTATTTAACTGCATATAAAAGGTATAGCTGTTGACAGATAATAACATTCTTTATAAAGTGTTATGTGCGATAGCTATATTTGCTTGTGGGATATATATAAATTGTGGATACTTCGATTGAAACCAAAATGGCTAGCCAACTTGATGAGAAGACTAAAGGACGAATTATCGGAATGTGAGAATCCGGTAAAATCTTCATTTTAAGATTAAACAAAGTTCATTACAAACTTGGGTTAACAAGGTTAAACAAGGTTCATTACAAACTAATTAAGGTTCATTTTAAGATTAAAAAAATTAATCTCGCACCCCGCACGGCAACATTTAATGGTGTTTGCCATTGGAGAAAAGGGTCGAAAGGGTATAGTATTCTCCACCAAGCTAGACCGCGATTCGGGGAGCGAACTCAGCGAAATCATTCACCGGGCGGGGGGGCGGAAGATGATCGCGAAAAATTTCGACTCCAGTCGCCTATGGATTTGGAGACATGACCATAAAAGCCAGCCTCATGATTTGTGTCCTCTTGGGAGAGATGGGCCAGAGGCTATAAAAAGCTTAATAAAGATTGGCAGGATTCTACAACATTCGTATTAATGAACAGAAAGATGATTTGATAATTTAAAGTCAGGATTCACTTACAATTAGGCCACGTCCAATTTTGCCCATCGAGTAATTCGGCCATGTTTAAAATCCCATTAGTTGGCGTATCGAATGATGCCTTTGAATTTGCTGGACTATAAACGATTGCAGAATAATGAGGGGTGTTAGTTGTTTTAGGCGTATTTTCCACCAAAGAACACAGTATGTTTTTGTTTTTGAGACCCAGACCGTCCGACCTACCAGAAAGGTGTAAGACAACTGTTTGGACGGCCGGGAAGTGCCACCCAATTTAGACCGGAACCCAGTGGGGGAGGCATCCACAGGGACCGTACACTCCTTCCCCTACCACCAACCTCTCGAAAGGACTTACGGACCCACATTTTTAACGTGATCGTACTGCGCGTGAACACGGCGGCAGATTTGGCAGTGGCTGGAATCGAACCCGGGCCTACCGAGTGCAACTCCAGCGCGCTAACCAATG
This sequence comes from Amaurobius ferox, assembly GCA_951213105.1. Lineage (NCBI taxonomy): Eukaryota > Metazoa > Arthropoda > Arachnida > Araneae > Amaurobiidae > Amaurobius > Amaurobius ferox. The sequence goes on from OX578151.1 coordinate 138,150,624, forward strand.
GGCTACATCGCCCAAAACACAGTATGTTGTTGTTGAAACCCAGACCGTCCGACCTACCAGAAAGGTGTAAGGTAACTGTTTGGACGGTCGGGAAGTGCCACCCAATTTAGACCGGAACCCAGTGGGGGAGGCATCCACAGGGACCGTACCCTCCTTCCCCTACCACCAACCTCTCGGAAGGACATTCGGACCCACATGTTTAACGTGATCGTACTCCGCATGAACACGGCGGCAGTTTTGGCAGTGGCTGGAATCGAACCCGGGCAACTCCAGCCGAGTGCAACTTCAGCGCTCTAACCAATGGGCTACCGCGCCCCAGAGAACACAGTATGTAGAAAGCCCAGACCACACGACCAACCCAAAGGCTTATGGTAGCTTTCTGTGTGGCCGAGAGAACACAGTATGTTGTTGTTGTTGTTGTTGAGACCCAGACCGTCCGACCTACCAGAAAGGTGTAAGGTAACTGTATGGACGGCCGGGAAGTGCCACCCAATTTAGACCGGAACACAGTGGGGGAGGCATCCACAGGGACCGTACCCTCCTTCCCCTACCACCAACCTCTCGGAAGGACTTACGGACCCACATGTTTAACGTGATCGTACTCCGCATGAACACGGCGGCATTTGTGGTAGCGTGCAAATCTAGCGCGCAAACCACGGGGATACCGCACCCGAGATGGCCAACAGCACGCGGTGTTCCGAGGTGGTCACCCACCAAGTACTAACCGCGCCCGATGCTGCTTGACTTCGGTGATCTAACGAGAACCGGTGTTTTCAGCACGGTACGGCCGTTGGCCCAGAACACAATATGTGTCATAATTAGTTAAAATCGGTTCAGGAGATTAGGTTATAGGTCCATCAACTATGAAGATAAAAATATCGGAACCAATAGATATATAGTATAGAGAAAGAATTGTCTTTACGAAAATATTCGAATTCGAGATTTTGATGCCGATTTATATTTTAGGACCTCTTGAACACGTTTTGGCTATTTTTGGAGTGATGTTCGTATGTGTCTGTCTGTGGTCGTTTTGTGTACACGGTAGCTGCGGAAAATTTTAACGAATTTGCTCGAAACTGTATATCCTGCTGTGTTATCAAAATATCTAGAACTAGATAGAAATTTGTTTTAAATTCGTGCAAAAACTTCGAAATTTATTTGACATTTGACATTTTTTTTACATCGCAATATATGACACAATTTGACATTAATCATGCATAAAAGGATTTATTTATGGCTCAAATGATCACGAGACTTAATAGTTTCAATCACTGTTGTGTTGTGAAAAACAGCCGCAATACCATTTTTAGTTCGTGACGTCATTAGCCCCTTTCGGGGGGCAAGTTACTTGCCCCCTTAAGGGGGGGAGAGACATTGTCAAGTATAGTATCAGTCGAAGGATTTTTTCAAGACATTGTCAAGTGTAGTATCTGTCGAAGAATTTGTCAAGACATTGTCAAGTATATTATCAGTCGAAGTTGACATGTCTGGTCAAGACATTGTCAAGTATAGTATCAGTCGAAGGATTTGTCAACACATTGTCAAGTATATTATCAGTCGAAGTTGACATGTCTGGTCAAGACATTGTCAAGTCGAAGGATTTGTCAAAACATTGTCAAGTATAGTATCAGTCGAAGGATTTGTCAACACATTGTCAAGTATATTATCAGTCGAAGTTGACATGTCTGGTCAAGACATTGTCAAGTCGAAGGATTTGTCAAGACATTGTCAAGTATAGTATCAGTCGAAGGATTTGTCAACACATTGTCAAGTATATTATCAGTCGAAGTTGACATGTCTGGTCAAGACATTGTCAAGTCGAAGGATTTGTCAAGACATTGTCAAGTATAGTATCAGTCGAAGGATTTGTCAACACATTGTCAAGTATATTAACAGTCGAAGTTGACATGTCTGGTCAAGACATTGTCAAGTCGAAGGATTTGTCAAGACATTGTCAAGTATAGTATCAGTCGAAGGATTTGTCAAGACATTGTCACTTATATTATCAGTCGAAGTTGACATGTCTGGTCAAGACATTGTCAAGTCGAAGGATTTGTCAAGACATTGTCAAGTATAGTATCAGTCGAAGGATTTTTTCAAGCTCTTTAAAGTGAAAGGTAATACGCTATAATTGTAATCATTTAGACCCGTGATATTGTTTTTCAAACATTTTCTTATAAAATTCGTAAAAATAAACCTATTAAAATGAATTCTGATATGAGAAAGTCGGATTGAGCCGTACTCTAGTTAATTTTTAAGGGTGCTACCTCACCAATTGTAATTTTATGTTTGTTTCTGTTTTTTCGGCTTTGAGGCGGGGAATAAAAAATAATAAAATATTTTGCTTTTAGGTGGCCAATGCCACAGATCCCTACCACGTAAAGTATAATATACTTTTGCCAGCGTCTGACATGACGACATGACGGGGAGGACCACTACCACGTTCACCAAAATAAAAACAAAAAACAACTGTGATCGATCTGAAATCTGAATGAAGAGTACTTTCAAATAGTGTCCACTTTACATATAGAAGGAAATACTATGAATGGATAAATTATCATCTAGCTACTCAGAGATCGTTTCAATTTTCTATAGAAAATAGTAAAACTTTAAAAATCTGCTGTATCAGTATACTTATACAGAAGTTCTTTACAAATTTTTTGCATAGTAGATTTTAAGTATTTATGTATTATTTTATATACAGAAATTCGTCAAATGCAACTCCTTTTATTTATAGCAGTTAATTTAAACTCCAAAATGTAGTTTCTGACTGAACAATATTAATGCAAACATTTATAACACGGTACATTATGTAAGCTAATAAAATGCAAATACTCTGAATATTGCATAGCATTTTCAATTAAACAGGACGAACTGCATAAATTCATTTTAAATTCATATAAAGGTATTTTCGTATTTGGAATTTGAGCTCAACATTAATGATCCGCGCGAGATTTTGATTAAATTTCTCTAAATCCCTGATTTCATCTGTTTGTGCTCTGTAAGATTTAATGCTGTCTTCGATAATGTTCATAGCTAATCATCGTTTTAGTACTTATAGGCGAACATTTGAAAAATATCTGGTAATAAAAAGAAATATTTCACTATTTTCTGTAATTAGTATGGCATAAATGCTATGCCCAATATTTGCTGGCTTTAGAATTAAAATAAAATATTTGGAATCTGAGGCCCAATGACTTTCCAATGTATCCGTGGTATAGGTTTACTTGTGTCATTATAAGTATCACAACTAAGAAAAAAATCTGATGTGGGCAACACATGACTTTCCTTATATAATGTAATGAATTTACTACTTTTACAGTAAAAAAATAGGTTTTTCTTATAGTAGGTACTAATATTCTTTCCATGATATTGAATTTTCGACAATTAGTCGTCATTTTCATTGATTTAGCGTCATTTTTATCCATCTGGCGAGATTTTCGTTAATTTGGCAACATTCCAAAAAGTCGCCAAGTTGGCGACATTCCGCCAAATTCGTCGCCAAAATCTCCCCGAGCGTTATGCATTAAGAAATAAGTTATACTTAAAGCAGATAAATGACTATTGGCGTTCAAATACAAAAGTATTACTCAAAGAATCTTTTTTCATGAATGGAACGAGCCAGATCCACGAGAATGATGTCACCCAATTTATCGCATGGTATTACATATCAAAAGTGAACATGTTTCTCAATAGGAATTTTTTTTTTATTTCATATGACTTTTTGATAATTTTTTAAAAAATGTACAATATCTCGAGAACGGATCATGTTAGCGTTCTAAAATTTATGTCAATCGTTTTCTAATGAAAAATCACATAAGAAATGTCTATTTGCGTAACTTTATTAGTGGTTTTGATTTTTTGACGATTTTTTCAAAATTTCATTTGAAAATTTTGGGGGGTTCTGAACATTCGATTGCGTATAAAAACAATAGGCTTCCAGTGTTTTTGGATTGTGATTTTTGTACTAAATGTGGTTCAAATCGGTCCATTCTTTCGTCAGTTATCGTCTCCACAGTCTCACTGACACACTGACAGGCATACACACACACATACACACAGACATCACTTCGAAAATGTTTGTTTCGTGATCAGGGATGCTTGAAACGTGCTCTCCCGTCGAAAACTCGAATTCGAATTTTCGACCCCGACACAATACTTTCCTTATACATTATGTATATAAGGAAAGTAAAAAATCTAACTTTTTTATAATTGCTTTTTTTGCAAATTATTTTTTTTAAAGTTTTTGTGTAAACATTTTGTTATTTCTTTCCAAAGTTGAAAAAACGTCTGCCACGCAAAAGTACAAGTGTTTTTGACTAATCTGTCTTATCATATATTTTAATACATTTAAAGGCATAACTTAGGCATAGTTCAAACTTTCTTTTTTCGATATTAACTCCTACTATCATCCCTGAACTATCTTATTTTATCATAGGAAATAATGCAGTGGAAATAGAATTTGAAAAATTTGAAATTTGATAAATATACAAATTAGATTTAGATGGGTTTTTTTACATTAAGTATCCACTCATTCAATTTTACTGGAAGTACTTTTACGGGTCCGTTCTTTTTTGAGCTATCGTGTTCGCAACTCAGATATGCTGGCGATATCTTTCTTTCCAAACGTGTTCGAAATGGGTTCAGGATATCTTAAAACGTGGTTAATATCCTTCAATATCTCAGATTAAGAGAATTTTCGTGGAAACAATGCTTTCGATATACAATAGTATAAGAAGGTAAAAATATTCAATAGAATAGTATAAGAAGATAAAAATGTTCAATACAATAGTATAAGAAGGTGAACATTGTCAATACAATAGTATCCCAGGTAGCACAAATACGTAATTCTTACGTATCAAGCAATACGTAATCTTTACGTGTCAGGCCATACGTAATTATTACGCAAAAATGGTACGTTAGAATACGGTATACCAACCGTTATAAAAAAGGTTATTATTACGTATCCTTATACATTATTATTACGTATCCTTATACGTTAATATTACGTATATTCACATACGTTATTATTACGTATATGCACATACGTGTTTATTACGTATCCATATACGTTATTATTACGTATATCCACATACGTTATTATTACGTATACCCACATACATTATTATTACGTATCTACATACGTGTATATTACGTATCCACATACGTTATTATTATGTATATCCACATGTGTTATTATTACGTATCCAGATACATGTTAATTACGTATCACATACGTGTATATTACGTATATCCACATACGTTATTATTACGTATCCAGATACATGTTTATTACATATCATATACGTGTATATTACGTATATTCACATACGTGTTTCTTACGTATATCCACATACATGTTTATAACGTGTTCCCATATGTGTTTATGCGTTCCCATACGCATTTATAATGTATTCCCATACATATTTATATTGTGTTTCTACACGTATTTATTACGTGTTTATATTGTGTTTCTACACGTATTTATTACGTGTTTATATACATATTTATCACACATTGGACAACTCTACAGAATAGTGCATGTTGCAGACATGATATTTACAAAGTTTTATGCATCTTTGTAAAACAAACATATTGAGTCAGGTGAATATATTTTTATAATAGATGTCAAATTTTCAGATTGTGTTGATTTCAATAATGTACTTGAATTTATAAATTTGAAATCAACACAATCTGAAACAGTATCTTTAAAATTTAAAATACATTCATCTAAATCATATTTTTACGATACGATATATCAAATGTGTCATATATGCAAAATTCACAATACTATAGAATCACTCTGTTCATATGTAATAAAATTTTTATTTTAATTTATATTATATATTGTTAATACAATAATTTTAATGCAAAAATGTTTTTTTCCTTTATTTTCAGTTTATATTTAAATATATTTTTAATTCTAATTATTTCTAAATATTGCAAAAATTATAATCTACTACATTATGAAATATAATTTTAAATCTAAAAGATAAGCTATTTTAAATTGAAAATAACTTAAAAATACAGAATAAAATTTTGGGATATATTAAAACACATAATACTTAAAAAACAATATTAATAATATTGTAATTAAGTTTATAGGCTATTTTAAATTACAATTATAGGCTATTTTAAATTTTAATTTAGCATGCTAAAACTACACATCTCTGATCAATGGTGGTATCATGCAACTGTGATGATTTTTAAGAGTGAAAACAGTGAGTAAGGGCACAGAGCCCAAGTAGAACATGTTTCTAGATACACAGAACACAAACTGTTTCACAATTATTTCTAAAAATTGCAAAAATTATAATCTACTACATTATGAAATATAATATTGTGTTTAATGTTTTTAAAAAAATTCCCAGAATTGTGTTTTTATTTCTTGTACGTATCATGTTTATTTTCTTTTAAGTATAAGGCTTTTTTAACTTCTTCCAGGTATTTTTTTTTATTTTCTTAAAAGTATCAAATTATTTTAATTTAGTATTGTGTTTTTTAACATTTCACCCCAGTATCAACTTTTTTTTTAAATTTGTCCTAAGTAGCATATTATTTTAAAATTTCTTCCTAGTATATATTTTTTTTTAATTCTTCCAAATCATGTATTTAAAAAAATTATACCGAAATATCTTTTTTTAATTGCTTATAAATGAGACTTACTATTTAACCTAGAGAGCTTAAATTAGTGTTATTTTCTTTTGCTTTTAATGAGTCTTAATTTGATATATAACATGACTATGCTATTTCAAATTTGAATTTTTTGAAAAGCTTCAAATTTTTTTTTTTTAAATCTCAAAAACACCCCTTTTAATTTTTTTGAAAAAAAAATATATGCTTTATGGACTACTTGTATGCCAAGTTTCATAATGGGAAGCCAATGGGTTCCTATGAAAATTATATTTTTTTTGTATTAAACTATAAGTGAAATTTGCTAAATTACAAAAAATTTAATTTCCATAGGAACCCCTTAACGACCGACTATGAAATTTGGCACACAAATAGTCCCTTAATGTCTTTAATAAAAGTAAATAACTGAAAATCTAAAAGCCCCCAAAATCTGAAATTTTACAGTTTTTGTAAACTTTACTGGTACTATCACTGTACCAAAAATGATCTTTTTCTGAGGTATCAAGGTTCAAACCATTAATTGATTTGACACGGAATAACATATACTTAGTACATAACTCATTAACCAGTTGTTTCAAACATTCAGCCCACATATGTTCTTTTCAATTTTAACAATTTGCTACACACTTAATATTTCACATATGTCACTCAAAATTTAATTTTGTATTTACAATCAGTTACAAAACGTTACTTTTCAAGAACTTTTAAAATAAGTACTTCTCCAAACAAGTGAAGACAATTTCATCTCTTCCTTGCTCAAGAGTACAAACTCTCCCAGTTGCAGTATCAGGCTCTACTTTTTGCGAAATGGTCTCACCTAGCACATTCAAATATTCAATACGTCACTTGGTTGAGGATAAAAGAAAGAAGGAGAAGGTCCTTTAGGATGTAGGAAGCTAACTATATAGTCGCTCGTCTTTTCAAGAATACATGCAAGCTACCAAGATCCTTTATAGAGTATAGTGACAAATCCAGATTCAATTTTTGCTTAATTAGTTGGTGTAATATAGTCTAATGCTGTCAGACGTTCAGTAAATTGGTGTTCACTACAGTAATTATGCTTAACATGAAGTATATTTTCAGAAATTGGGTAGAAAGAATGAAGTTTTTGAGTACCCATGATTGCCTTAAAGTCATTCAACTGTGGCGACAGTATTTCTTTAACTTCTTCATACTCATCAACTGTGCTGTACTCAAAAACTTCATTCTTTTTACCCAATTTCTGAAAATTGGCTTCTTGTTAAGCATTATTACTGTAGTGAACACCGGTTTACTGAACGTGTGACAGCATTCGACTATATTACACAAACTAATTTAGTAAAAATTGAATCTGGATTTGGCACTATATAGTCTATAAAGGATCTTTGTGGCTTGCATGTATTCTTGAGAAGAATAATGTTACGAGCGACTATAAAGTAAGCTTCCTACATCCTAAGGGACCTTTTCTTACTTTCATCCTCAACCGAGTGACGTATTGAATGTGCCAGGTGAGACCATTTTGCAAAAAGTAGAGCCTGTTACTGCAACTGGGAGAGTTTGTACTCTTGAGCAAGGAAGAAATGAAATTATCTTCACTCAGTTTGGAGAAGAACTTATTTTAAAAGTTCTTGAACGTTTTGTAATTATAATTGTAAATATAAAATTAAATTGAGTGGCATGTGAAATATCAGGGTGGCCACTCTTCAGACACATTGAAATTCCCTGACTTTTCCAGGTGAATTGAAAAGAAATTCCAGACCAGTAATTTTAACATAAAATGCGTGCACATCCCTATTTAGTTACAAATTTGATTAAAGAATCTTAACAATTACTCCACTATTAAAAAAAAAGTTATATTAAATCAGGAGAAAAAAATACACATTTTTTGTTTTTACAAATAAATTTTGACATTTTTAATAAAAAATACATGTAAATGCAGCAAAATTGAACTACTGAAATATTTAAAAGAATTTAATGTTTTTTTTCCCTGAAGAAATAAAAAGAAATAGTCTAAACTGATGTCCTTAAATATGGGCATTGCAAATTGCTCACAATGACAGACATTAAAGATATGCAAAAACTACACTGTAACAAGCTACAGCCATTGAATAATTAATGTCAATTCAGCAATGTCAAAAGAATGTCATTAAAATAGAAAAAATATTGTAAAATGTATATAATATTCTTGGCAACAGTTGTCCAAAATGGAGCACAAACTCTGCATTTTTGTTTTTATACGGAATCAAATGGACACATGGCAGCCTTTATTTAGAAGTTACGAGTACAGCATAATACTTGGCGAAATTTTTCGAAAATGGCATACAAACTGGGCAGTCCTGTTTTTATAAGGACAACTAGTATTAAAAAAAAAAAAAACAGAATTTTCACAAAATTCCCTGACTTTTCCTGGTTGAGTGGCCATCCTGAATATTAAGTGTGTAGCAAATTGTAAAAATTGAGAACATATGTGGGCTGAATGTATGAAAAAACTGGCTAATGAGTTATGTACTAAATGTATGTCATTTTGTGTCAAATCACTTAATGGTTTGAACCTTGATATCTAAAAAATTGATCATTTTTGGTACAGTGATAGTACCAGTAAAGTTTAAAAACACCGTAAAATTTCATATTTTTTGCACTTTTAGATTTTCAGTTATTCACTTTTTTAAAAAAGCCAAATCTGGTAAAGTTTTGAAATCTTTAAACAGTGGTAGATCAAAAACTATTTGATCAAGAGAGTTCAAATTAGTGCAGTCTTTTGTTTTCGATGGACCTTAATTTGATATACAACATGATTATGGTATTTAACTCTTTTTTAAAATTGGAGTTTCTAAAATAATTACAAACTAAAAGAGAAATTGTTTTTAGAGAATAGCATAGTCATATCAAATTAAGACCCATTAAAAGAAAAAAAAATGACACCAATTTGAGATCTCTAGGTCAAATACTTTTTTTTTTTGCCAAATTTCGCTTTTAAGAAAGTCAATAACTGAAAACTAAGAGCCCAAAAAATCTAATATTTACTGTTTTTGTCAGCTTCACTGGTACTACTATTGTACCAAAAATTATCATTTTCCATGATGTCAAGGTTCAGATCATTGGTTGATTTGACACGGAATGACCCTTGGATGAATATTCAATTTGGCAGTATTTTAATTTCTTAAGTTTTACACCATATGAAATATTGTTTAAAAACAAACTAATTATTCTTTGTAATCAAAGTTAGAGGTAAGTTACGGTACAGGAAAATTAAGCGTTCTGCATTTTCAGGTTGCAGCCTATTACCATCTTTAAGTTTAAAATCTAAGTTAAGTTTAAAATTTAAGTTATACCATCTTTAAGTTTAAAATACATAAAAACATGTAAAAGAATAATTTCTGATTTTACAATATTTGAAATAAACATGCATGCATGACAACAAATGCAATCTCGGACCACGTTTTCATTTAATCTCCGCTTAGATAGTATTAAATGCGAGCATGGATGCACATACCACGATGCTGAAAACATGCACTTTTCCCGTTTGCTTTTAAAGCAATATGTGCATACATACAACAAAGCTAGGAAGATATATAAAATAAAATAAAAGTTAAAGCTAAATATAATTAAATAAGTTATATAAATTAAGCAACATGTTAACCTAACACTAACCTAACACGGGAAAATAAAGTTCAAGATACAAACCTTTCTGTGCTACAAACCATGGCGGGAAACGTAAAGAATGATTACTGCACTCAGTGTTGCCAGATGCACAAAGCTTATGGCTTCGTCCCCTGAGGTAGAAATGAGTCCGTTCTGGAAGCTTCCAGAACTGCGTGACGTCACGGCGGGGTTAGAACTTGGGAGGGTGAAGATAAACAAGAAGGGATACATGAAAATGCCTTGGGGAAAAGGGTTCGAGAACAAAGCTGAAAGAGGATTTGAGCAAGGGGGAGCGTTAATGGTTATTTTTACGTATGAAAAATGGTAATTTTAATGTAATATAAACGGTATTTATAACGTATGATAAACGGTATTTATAATGTATTTTAAACGGTAATACATAAAAATGCCTTTGGGAAAAGGGTTCGAGAACAAAGCTGAAAGAGGATTTGAGCGAGAGGGGAGCGTTAATGGTTATTTTTACGTATGATAAATTGGTATTTTTAACGTAATAAAAACGGTTATTTTAATGTAAAATAAACAGTAATACATACGTATTTAAAACGGTATTTCTACATACGGTATGTTCATACACGGTAATTCATACGTATGATATACGGTATTTTTATATACCGTTTACTCATAACGGTATTATAACCGATATATTACCGTTTATCGTATAACACATACGAAAATATAACGTATAAACGGTTTATCAACGGTTATAATACCGTATGTGTGTTACCTGGGATAAGAAGGTAAAAATATTCAATACAGTAGTATAAGAATAGAAATATTCAATACAATAGTAAAAGAAGGTAAAAATATTCTGTACAATAGTAAAAGAAGGTAAAAATATTCAATACGATAGTATAAGAAAGTAAAATATTCAATATGGTAAAAATATTCAAAACAATAGTGTAAGAAGGTAAACATATTCAAAACAATAGTATAAGAAGGTAAAAATATTCAATACAATAGTTTAAGAAGGTAAAATATTCAATAGGGTAAAAATATTCAAAACAATAGTGTAAGAAAATAAACATATTCAAAACAATAGTATAAGAAGGTACAATATTTGGTACAATAGTATAAGAAGGTAAAATTATTCAATACAATAGTATAAGGAGGTAAAAATATTCTTAAATTATTACTGCCATAAATAAAGAGAAAAATTATTGAGCGCCTTGAATGAAATGTGTTTAATAGGTGAATATTGTTTCTGGAACGTTTGGATTTTCTTCATCAGTGCGAACATGCTAAGAACTTAATTAAAAAGAACCACTTGCTAGCAGAAATACATACAACAGTGGTGGGGCCATCTAGTGCCGCAAGATGTAACGTGAGAAACAAGAAAATACCCCAAATAAGAATAAGAAATGAGTGCATAAAAAGTACTATTATGAATACATAAAATTATTTTACAAAATATTGCCTATCTACAAGGTAAAACGACCTTTATAGACAATTATTGGTATTATATAAAAGTATGGGTTGGTTGACATGGGCGAGATGTCTTTGACAGGTGTAAATAACAGTAATCAATAATCACTGTATGCATGCACTTATTTTTACATATTTTCTACATATTACATATTTTCTTGTAAGACAAATAAAAGGATGTTTAATATATAAACTGTAATATTTATATTTATAAATTAACTAAATAATTATGGTAGTTAAAGTAAGTACACATTTAACTAATCTCATATCTGCAAATATCAGTTTCATTTCTGAAACTGGAGAATGTAATTTTTGGCTCCGGATATATTTTCAGTTGTTGATTTTGTATCGAATATTAATAAACTGTTATTTTCTTAAATTTATTTCGTAGTTTTAATGTATAAATGTATATTTGCTTCGCATAACTGGAGAAATTCGGGAATGTCTATGGATATATCCTCCTTTTGTTAGCAATTCCATTATCGTAAATACAGTAATAGGATAATACATTTTGGTTATTAATATTGCCAATACAATGCATGGAATATGCATAGGGATTAGTACTGTGACACGGTTGAAAATTGGAATTCGATATTTCCATGACATTACACGTTTGTTGCATCCCATAATACAAAAAATATATTTGTAGTCTGCGTGTATGCATATATGCATGTATCTCTGTGTATGTGTGAGTTTATTTGTGAAGAAGTTTGTATTTCCTCTAGGTCTAAAACTACCCGTCCAATTTTTATGAAATTTGCATTACGAAATTTTGCCCCTGAAGACATATTATGTTAACCTTGTTTCTATGTATGTAACAGAATTTAGATATATTTATATAGGATAAATAGAAAGACTAAAGTTTCATGCGTCCCCCCTCCACACCAAAAAGTCCTGAAAGCCTGCCTGTCCGTGAGTGTGTACGTTCCGTCCATTTATAGTAATATGACCATGCTCGATCGAATAAAACAGATTCCACCGCCCGTAGCGAAGAATTTAAGATAAGGGTCTAGGGAACAACGTAAAGAGAAAAATGAAAAAAAAAATGTAGAGGATTAACTAATTAATAGGAATCAACTTCAGGACCTCACGAAATGAGTTTGAAATAAATTTTAGTAATTTTGTATATTTTCCTTTCATACATAATGTATACTGAAAGTATTGTGACGGGGTCAAAAATTCGAATTCGAGTTTTCGACGGAAGAGCACGTTTCAAGCATTCCTGATCACGAATCGAACATTTTTGAAGTGATGTCTGTGTGTGTGTGTGTGTGTGTGTGTGTGTGTGTCAGTGAGTCTGTGGAGATGATATCTCACGAACGAATGGAACGATTCGAATGAAATTTGGTACAAAAATCACAATCTGTGAATACTGGAAGCATATTGTTTTAAAACACAATCGAATGTTCAGAATCCCCCTAAATTTTCGAGTGAAATTTTGAAAAAATCATAAAATCAAAACCTTTAATATAGTTACGCAAATAGACACTTCTTATGTAATTCTTAGAAAACGATTGACATAAACTTTAGAACGCTAGCTCGAGATATTGCACATTTTTCAAATAAATTTATCAAAAAATGCCATAAATTAAAAAAAATATTAACTGTTAAGAAACATGTTCTATTTTCATATGTAATATCATACGATACATTGGGTGACATCATTCTCGTGGAACTTACTCGTTCCATTCACGAGAAAAGGTTCTTTGTGTAATACTTTTGTATTTGAACGTCATTTATCCGCTATAGTCATTTAAATGAATAATCATTTATCCGCTATAATAATAACTTATTTCTCCATTCATAGCGCTTGGCGATATTTTGGCGACGAATTTAGAGGAATGTCGCCATCTTGGCGACATTTTTAAATGTTGCCAAATTAACGAAAATCTCGCCAAATGGATAAAAATAACGCTAAATCAATGAAAATGACGACTAATTGAAAAAAATTCAATATCTTTGAAAGAATATAAGTATCTACTATCAGAATAACATTTTTTTCAACTGTAAAAGTAGTAAATTCATTGCATTATATAAGGAAAGTCATGTGCTGTCCACATCAGATTTTTTTCAGCATGTTACCTAAGCACTATCCTTGTACGAGAACATTTAGCTGTACAATTCTGCATTAGAGATTAGATTTCATGGCTAAGTTATCCACGGGTGCCCCCCCCCCCCCCACTCTATTGAGATGCACAATTTAGGTTTTTTTTTTATATAGAATTATTAAGTTAGCCGAACTTTGAAATTTACAACATATTCTTGGTAAGTACCTCCCCTCCCACAAATTATATGTTGCTGATAGTGCCCGCTTGTTCAGTGTGGATTTTTTCTTTAAGAAATCCCAGGTGGATAGACCTGTTATTTATTTCTTTTATACATTGATTTCTCATTCGTGGACAATTTTTGCCATACACCGTGAATTACCTTGTGAACATTTTTTTTCTTGATACATCTACACTTTTTTGAAAAAAAAGCACCATAAAGAAAGTGACTGTTTTTATTGATATTAAATATGCGTACAGCTCATACACATGTAATGAAATGGTAACAAAATCAAGGCAGCAGGATCCATCAATGGTTAGCAATTGTACATTAAATTTTCAAATCAATAATTGGTGAAACCCCCTTTGCGGCAATGCATGTTTGTATACGTCTAGGTAAGGAGTGATAAAGTATCCTAATGTTGTCCTGCAATGCATTCTGCCAGGCATTCCTCAATTGTTGTTCCAGATCTGCAACATTTCAAGGTGCCCGAATCTGGCGGCCTAGCATGTCCCATACATGCTCGATTGGCGAAAGGTCTGGTGACCTTGTTGGCCAAGGAACAGTATCAACAGCACGGAAACAGTCCACAGATATGCGAGGCGTATGTAGCGTGGCATTATCTTGTTGAAAAATGGTCCCTGAATGACAAGTCATGAAGAGTAGCGCAAACGGATCAGGATTTTATCACCATATCATTGAGCTGTAAAAATTGTACGCAGGATGACTAGGGGCGGCCTGCTGTCGTAGGAGATAGCACCCCACACCATCACACCAGGGGTAATGGCTGTGTGCCTGTGCAAAACAGAGGCTTATTGGGACCGCTGGCACTGACGCCTCCATACATGTACCCGATGGTCATCTGCTGAAAGACTGAAGAGTGATTTATCGCTGAACACTATGCGATGTCAGTCTGCTGGCAGACATAATGCTCGACTACGACACCACTCTAGACGACTCTGTTGATGTCGTGGGGTTATGGGCAGACGTCTTAAAGGCCGCCGTGAGAGTAACACCACCTCAGTAGTCAAGCGCCGTGAGATGGTGGAAGGTACCACGGGTGGTATGGAAGAATCTGTAGCACGTTGGATGGCGGACAATGATGCCGTTGGACCAGTTCGGGTCTGTCTCGCAATCATCCGATCTTGTCTCGCATTCGTGCACCTTGGCCTTCAGAGCCTTCATTCCACCGATGAGTATCTTGCAGCAACCATTGCTGCCAGCACCTTTGTACAGCAATGTCCGTTCGGTGCAGGTGGCGGCCTATTGCTCGGTATGACCAGCCAGCTCCACGCAACCCGACAATACGACCACGTTTGAACTCGTCTAATTGCTTATAAGGTCTGATTGCTTATAAGGTCTTCTTCAACGTCTCAACAGCATTATTGGTTGTGTTATCACGGAACTGCAATGCCGATAACGAGCAAAAGTAAACCGTCTGCATTTCTAACCTATTTTATAGGATGCTAGTTGCGCCGTAGAAACGCGCGCTATGACCGAAGTTAACACTCATTGGCCTTGCAAATTTAATCATTTGCATACTTGGTATAATGGAATTTGCATGCGAAATTTCGTGATGATCGAATTATTTTTTAGGGGTGCTTAATTTTTTTTTCATAAAGTGTATTTCTCTGGGGAAAAAAATAGAGCTCAGCTGATGACTCATTTGGATTCAACATTAAATTCTGGAGGGTGTTGGTTGTTCACTATAGAATTGTATTTCTGTTCCTTTTTTTACATTGTTTTTCAGTTCAAAAATCTCCATTATACTTAAAATATCTATATCTCAAAATTGTATATAGATAGAGATTAGATGATGATTGATATGGATTCAGCATCAAACTCTGAAACGGTTGAGTAGGGTGATTTACTAAATTTTTTAGTTCCGGTTTCTCTTCCATTTCCGATGCAGAAATTTATTTGAAACATCTATTTCTTGGACTTTATAGATAGAGCTTAGATAACAACTGATATGGATTCAGCATCGAATCCTAGATTAGTAGGTGGTACACCAAATATTTTCATTTTCGGTTTTGAAGATGTCCCTTCCTTTTTTACCAAAAATTCGTTTGCCTGTACAAAATAGGTATGGAAAAGTGAATAAAAATGCTTAATAGTTCCATTCAAAAAATGAGTGTATACACCATATGCCACTAAATGGATTTCTCATAAAGTTTTTGCTGCATGATATTTTAGTGTATTCAATAAAAGATCTTTTGAAATTAAGGCCAAAATCTAAAATACTTTAATGCATTCATTGCACATTAGAAATTATTTCCTGTGGGAAAAAGGTTAGGAAAATAACATTTCATAAAGTGCTTTTGTTTGTTAATACACTTCGAGAAACTTCTTTTGTTTTATGGTAATACAATTCTAAGCTTGTAAAAAATATATTTCTAATTTTCAGTAGAAATGAATTATTAATGTTTCGAACACAATTTAAATCGGAGCAGATAGCTTGATTCTGCAAATTGATTATTTTTTTTGCGACTAAAATGAATATGTTATTGTATACTATCTATTCTTTACGTAACTAGGTTCTTCAAATTTATTCCGAAGAACCAATTTACGAAAAGAACCTTTGTATTTCCTTAAGAAATGCTAAAGATGGTGGTTTTTTGTGTTACATGAATAATATTCAAAGACCGTTAAAACTTTTGTGTAGCCACGAAAACTGCATACTATATTATTTACGTAAAACCATTTTGTTTTGCTTTTCTTTTGATACATAATATGTAGTATATGTAAAGATAAAGTAATGAAATGGGGGTCAAAACTCCGAATCTCGAACTTTTATCGATTTACACGCTGTGATCGATTTACACGCTGTGATCGATTTACACGCTTCAATACAAATCTGTTTTTTTTTTCACCGATGTTTGTGCGTCTGTTTGTCCGTCTGTGATTTTTTCGAAACTTGGACAAACGTTCTAAAATATATTTACGTAATATAAAAATAGATGTTCTATGTGTAATATAGTATTAAAAATATAAGACACTCATTTATAAGACGTGCAATAGCCTTAATACCATGCGACAATCTTGAAAATTTATATTTTCGATCTAAATCGAAAAACTTTATAACAAAAAAAAAATAGACTCACTATTATCCACTGCGTGAGGAGTTTATAAGCACATCTGTTTTCAAGATATTGACTATTTTATTATTCTACACGGTGCAATATACTATCTCTCGAACAAATTGAACGAATCGAATAAAATTGTATATGGATTTTTCAATCAATCATCACCTGTTGATTATCGTGAACCTCAAACCAAGGGAACACACCTCAAACCAAATTTTTCAAACATTTTTCTACAAGTGACTGACATAACTTACAGAACGATAACACTCGCCGTTCTGGATATATTGTACATTTTTATTTAATAAAAAATGAAGAAAATATGGGAAAAAATTACATATATTCACTACTGCCAAATGGTTTAATGTATTTATGAGACATTAAACCCACATTAAGTAGACACTATTGTTTAGTGTTTCTCATGATCAGTTCTCGAGATATAAAACATTTAACTTTAGCACATGATGCACGATGCTACTTGAAATAATCAAGCGAATTCCACGAGATTGTGTATGCTTATTTTAATCGACAATATCAACATGTCTATTGATTTTTTGCACGGTATTTTCATAAGAAATAACTATAATTTGTATTACCATTTTCCCGCAATATCGAAATTCGTTAATCTTCAGGAAAAGTCCTATATTGAACACACCAGATTTTATTTCTCTGTATACATTATCTTACGACACAAAATAACAGTGAAATAAAAACTAATTTAAAAAAAAAACATTCAATTTGAAGGGTTAATATACATTTATTTTTCTTTTGATACATCATAAACTGACGTCAAAAAGTCGTTTAAAATTAAAATGGACTGAAATATTGCTTGAGCCGTTTACCGTATCGTGATAGGTGTGATTTGATATGTTCTGTCAACAAAATTACTTAAGTTTGTTTTATAGGTAATTTTTAATCTTTTGTCTCATTTTTTTCATAAATTTTTGTGTGTTATTTTGAAAAAAAATGCTTGTTTTGTTTTCCCCAATTGAACAGAAATTTAACTAGTATCAAGATGACATATAAGTAACTTAACTATTAAATTGTATAAAATGTAGTCAGTTTCCCGGATAAATTTGATACACACATTGGAATTACAGATAGAAGAATACACAAAGACAAAATAAAAGTGGTGGATATGTGTTCATGAGGGTCCAAAAAGTGCAGAAATTCTAAATTACAAAGTTATTCCGATACTTTAATTAATAAATAATACTACCTCTTGTAGGAAATTGAAAATGTGTTAGTAATTTACACTATTAAAATTATTCTATATTATTCTCTAAGATATGTTCCTTTGGGTCTAAATATATTATTATTTTCCGAATTTCGCTGCACATGCGTGTAGCAAAATTCGGAAGTCGGCGTCAAGAAATATTCAAAGACATTTTTTTTCTAAGTATGCATTCCAACTGCACTCGCTCTTGGATTCCTGCCAGAGTACGTTACAAAAGTTTATTGAAGAAGAGAAAATCCAGAAATAAAATCACGCTCCGGAGTTTTGTTGTTCTTATCTTTTCGTCCGATGCTTCGAAAGAACAAAACGTTCGACTTGCTCTCTTTTTCATTTTGACATATTTTATATTTTCTTCGTTTTCAAGTGTCATAGCGTTTAAGAAAAATGAACGAATGGCAGGGGGAATTTCTTTCACCTTTATTAAAGATTAATATTTCTGGTAGAAAAGTCACTGATAATGCAAATATTTCTTTGTGTAAAAATGAAAGCTATTTTTATTGCCATTGAATGATATTCGTGGCGCTACTTGTATTTATTTATTACTTTTCAGTTCTTGATAACAAATTATGATAGCAAAAATGTGAAAGAAGTGTAAGACATCCATTATAATAGATTTATCTGTGAATATCCTTCCACCATGGTGGTAAAGTGACCAACAATTTCTCTTAAGATATCGCATATACATTTCATTTTTATAATAATATAAACACTAAAGTTGATTGGATTGTTGTGGCTGCCTACTATTCTTCACATTCACGTCCAGGGACGAAACATTAAGGGGAGACAAAGTAGGGAATGTCTACCCAAAAACGTTAAGAACAATTAACTTTAGTTATATACGTATATTATCCAAAATAAATATATAAAGCGTTTTCTTTGTAAAGAAGTGAATGAAGATACAGACAGATTTTAACTCCGACTGGAGCTCATGTACCAACGTATTTTTCTTGAGAGACCTATCTCGAAATATCTATCCCATCAAATAATATTTCTTTGGAAATTAAACTAAAGGAGAATGCTCGCAACTTTTGTCGTTTAACAACTGTAGCCTAAATTATAAGGGATTTGACTCGTTGGAAATGTTTAGAGTCTATATGTGAATCATAAATTAAAGTTTTAAAAAATAATAATGTAAAGCTTGAAAAGTGGTACATTTTGTTGAAAATGTTTAGAGTCTATATGTGAATCATACATTAAAGTTTTAACAAATAATAATGCAAAGCCTGAAAAGTGGTACATTTTGTTGGAAATGTTTAGAGTCTATATGTGAATCATAAATTAAAGTTTTAAAAAATAAAAATCTAAAGCTTGGAAAGTGGTACATTTTTTTGTTTATCTTAATTTTATCGTATTAATCTCATTGAGTAACCTAGACGTAGTTCATCTTAAAGAATGTCCTATGCATGCATGCATTGCCTATGCATGCATACATGATTAAACTCCTATCATAGATAATAGCATTCATGGATTGGTTTTGCGATTATTATACGCTCGTTAGTATGAAATAGTGATATCCATAATGGCAGCAATATACTTTTCCATGCGCTATAATTTTGCGAGCTTCACAGAGACAAACAAATTCAGTCCCACCACGTAGCCGACTTCAAATTTCTTTAAAATTGAGACCAGTCTACACAAGGCTGCAGTGGTCAAGTTTATAGCCAGAGAACGCAAGCATGTGCGGAAATTCCCTAAATATAGTATTACCATACTATTGCATCTAACATTATTCATGGACCAAAAACCATAACAATATTTATAGACCACTAGCAGCGATTACCCGGCGTTGCTCGGGATTTACGATGCAAAACTCTGATAAAATTTACACCGGAACATTTAGGGCTGTGAATATATAGACATATAGGCCACCGGAGCATATAGACACGTCGGAAGCAGCTATGACTTATACAATGCAATGATTTTTTTTTCTTACATAATGTAATGAATTTACTTCTTTCACAGTGAAAGCACAATGTATAAGATTCACGGCCCTATATGTTCCGGTGTAGTTTTTATCAGCGTTTTGCATCGTAAATCCCGAGCAATGCCGAATAATCGCTGCTAGATAATAATAGATGTCGGGTAATCGCTCGTGATATAAGGAAGAATCTTTCACATAAAATGCTGATAATTAAATAATCATTTTGATTTCTTAATACTTTTCGTTGTTGAGTAAGCCTGTGAAAAATAAACCATGCTGATAGAGTTTCCATTTAAATTCATATTTCAAACCTGCGATTTTCAAAAGTGACTAATACGTTCAATAAACTCCCACAAAACTCAGAGATTTAATTCACTTTCATGTTTTAAACCAACGATTTCCAACCTTTTTCGATGGGAATCATAGAGTTGGAGAGTATAATTTCTAATAAAAAGTTTCGTTTTCCGTTAATATCTCGACAACTCCTGGTCTTGGAAACTCGAAACTTGGATTAAATTTATGGAAAGCTATTTTAAAGCTACCCACAAAATTTCATTAAATTTGGTGCAGCTGTTCTCCCGTGATGATGAGACAAACGAAAGTTTCGTTTTTCATTAATATCGCAACAACCCCTGATGTTAAAAACTCGAAACATAGACTAAATTTTAAGTAGGACTATTTCAAGACTACCCACCAAATTTCATCAAATTCGGTTCAGCCGTTTTCCCATGATGTTGGATCATACATATATACATACATACATAAATACTTTTCTTCCTTATATATATAGATAATATCATCCAAGTTCATTCGTGTTGTTACCTGCAATGGGGGCTAAATCCTATCTTTCAATCAGTATATCTACACAGGATATCTCACTGAGTTATTAAAACTGCTTGTTCACAAGTATATCGAGAAGATTCCAACTGTTTATTGCAAGACATAATTCGTTTCTGACAAATTTATTTGGGAGGAAAACCGTCTGCAAAGATTCCACGCAAATAAATCACACACACTGAAATTTTCAATTCGTATTTAAAATTATCGTTCAGAAAATATATATTCCTTAAACACTATACAGAACTTATTTTATAAACTACGTACATATGAAATACATATTTTATTCTGGAGCTATTTGCATTGAAATAAAATTAACTATATGGAACACAGCAGTGCTAATAATCTAACAATCAAAATTTTCGGAGGGGAATTCCAGCAAACGTGAAACTTAATAATTCAATTCCCCCCCCCCCACCCACGGTTTCTCATGCATGATAGACGCTTGCCTATAAGATGTTTCAGTGCACTCTGTTTTTAAAATCCTTTTGCTTTAAAGTATCGCAGCTATACGTATGAAAAGAGAATTATTTCGAAAAGGTATATGGAAAACAATGTTGTCGATGACTTTAGAAATTCTCTTAATTGGAGGTTAAAAATCTGAAGTTTTTATTGTATGCGCCTTCTTGCCTCTCTACAATGTACACGCTATATGTAAAGGAAAAGTATTGAGATGGGGTCAACGACACTCTTTACACATTCTGAGAAAAGGGGAGGGGTGGGTGAAGTAACTCAGTGCTATTTTTTCAACTTCAATGTGATGTCATGTATGAGAAATGAGATAAGCCAGTGTGATCGAAGTAAAGTTATTTAATAGATTGCCACCAAACCTGTGTTTCTCTCAGGAACTTCTGGCCGGGGGGGGAGGGGAGGGGCGAAATAAATTTTAGAAGGGCAAGTTTTTATTTACCCTATATAAAGATATCTAAATGCTATGTCACATAAATAGAAAATAGATTGACATAAAATGCCTATTGGGGGGCGAATTCTCGTCTCCAGGGGTATACCTGAAAGAAACAATGCCTCTGACCCACGTAGATACACTTGATAAAGTTTTACATTTAAAAAATGTTTTCTACGGACTCTAAACTAATACTAAACCTATAAGCATTATCATTGTTTTAAAAATTCATTTCCATGGCATAAAACATATACATTCTATAATTACGGATATATTGGCGTCCATGGACGCCAATGTCTGAAAAGGGACGACAATGTCTTTTTGAGAGGTTCTTCGTTTGGAATAAACGCTGTTCCACCTGTAAGCAAAAGGTTAAGTTATAAATGCCCTACGTAACATATTTTTATACCTACACCCTACAAATTAGATTTCCAGGAATAAAAAATAATAAAATTATTTTTATTAGTGTTAATATTACAATTACCCACGCTTTTCAATTTTCGTAGCGTTTAAAGTAATTCTAAAACAGTGGTCTTCAACCATTTTCGAACCACAGGCCATATTTGAGTCACTTAGAGGCTCGCAAGCCACATATACAGAAACACGCATCCTTGTAAACAAATAAACGCGATAAAACGTATCTTTGAGATAGCTGCATATTATTGTATTTTTACTTATTTGTGTTTTATTACGTTAAGATTTCATACATTACATAAGTGTACATC
This sequence comes from Amaurobius ferox, assembly GCA_951213105.1. Classification (NCBI taxonomy): domain Eukaryota; kingdom Metazoa; phylum Arthropoda; class Arachnida; order Araneae; family Amaurobiidae; genus Amaurobius; species Amaurobius ferox. Next base: position 138,173,290 of record OX578151.1, read on the forward strand.
TTTTCTGTTTGTTTCAATTAGCTGCGTCCTGTATGAGGCGCAGCGTTCTCGATAAAAAAAAGTGAATTTAGGTAATAAGATCCAAGATTAAATGAAACATATTTTATATATAATAAGATTTTAAAATATTACCGACACTTATTGACACTCCGCATAAATAAGAATAATTCATTATATATATTTAGCAATTCCATGTTCTGTAGGGAGATAGAATACTATTACCTATTTAGGGCTTAACGATTAACTGTCTCGATGACGGTTGTTAAAAAAATGACCCATGACCTTTCAGGTCATAAATAAAATAAAATAAAAAGAAAATTTAGACTTGATATGGTAATATTTTTGCCAATACAAAATGCACACCGTAAAGTTATTTCAATTTGAAATTATCCGCTGCCAATATTTTACTTTCTGAAATAGGGATTCGGAATAAAATAATATAATTAAAATTTTACGCAAACACCTTTTTAATAGAAACTATTTCAATACCTCAAGAGAACTCCGAATGAAAAAATGTGCGTGGCGAAATAAACTATTGATACATGTTGGCCTCCGACTACTTACAATAAAATCTTAATATTTTTAAATAATGATTTCCTTATATACATAGTACAAGTATAATGTATAAGGAAAGCATTGTGACGGGGTTGAAAATTCGAATTCGAGCTTTCGACAGAAGAGCACGTTTCAAGCATCCCTAAACACGAACCAGATGTTTTTGAGGTGATGTCTGTCTATGTGTGTGTGAAAGTATGTGTGTATGTGTGAAAGTATGTGTGTATGTGTGAAAGTATGTGTGTGTGTGTGAAAGCATGTGTGTGTGTGTGTGAAAGTGTGTGTGTCTGTCAGTGAGTCTGTGGAGACGATATCCCACGAATGAATCAAGCGATCCGAACAAAATTTGATACAAAAGTCACAATCAGTAAATACTAGAAGCGTATTGTTTTTACACGCAATCGAACGCTCAAAACCTTCCTAAATTTTGGAATGACATGTTAAAAAAAATCATTAAAAAATTAAACCATTCAATAAAGTTACTTAAATAATCATTGCTTATGTAATTTTTCAGTAGAAAACGATTGACATAAATTTTAGAACGCTAGCATGAATCGTTCTCGAGATATTGCACATTTTTCAAATAAATTTATCAAAAAATCACATAAAACTAAAAAAGAATATTACCTATTGTGAAATCGGTTCACTTCTCATATGTAATATTATGCAATTAAATTTATTATCATCATTCTCGTAGATCTAGCTCATTCCATTCACGAGAGAAGACACTTTGGGTAATAGTTTTGTAATTTGACTCCATTAGTCGTTTATCTACCATTTGACTAACCTATTTCTCCATAAACAATGCTTGTCGAAATTTTGGCGGCGAATTTGGCGGAATATCACTAACTTGGCGAGTGTTTTAAGTATTGCCAAATAGATAAAAAATATGGCCAAATAGATAAAAAATGTCACCAAATTGATAAAAATGACGCTAAATCAGTGAAAATGAAGACTAATGGATGAAAATCCAATATCTTGGAAAGAATAAGAATCTACTATAAGAGAAGATACTTTGGGTAATAGTTTTGTATTTAGACGTCATTAATCGTTTATCTGTTATAAGAGTAACCTATATCTCTGACCATAATGCTTGACGAAATTTTAGCAACGAATTTCGCAGAATATCACCAACTTGATGAGTTCCTTAAATTTCGCCAAAGTGATGAAAATGTCGCCAAATTGATCAGAATGACGCTAAATCAATGAAAATGATGACGCTAAATCAATGAAAATGATGACGCTAAATCATTGAACTAATTGATTAAAATTCAATATTTTGGAAAGAATATACGACTCTGACTCCTATAACGCTTCGCAAAATTCTGGCGACGAATTTTTGCGGCATATCGCCAATTTTTTTAAATATTGTCACATTGACGAAACTGTTGCCAAATTTATAAAAATGTTATCAAATTGATAAAAATGTCGCCAAATTGATAAAAATGTCATACGATGGGCATACTTTTTATGATATGAGAAACGCTTTTCTAAATATCGCCATAAATTGGCGGTATTTGGCTTTACATTGACGAAAATATTGTTAACATTGCTAAAAGGACGCCAAGTTAATGAAAATGATGCCTAATTGATGAAGTTATTATTAAAATATTTAAATATATGAACTATATTGTTTACTGAGGATGCTATCAATATTGATGATTGTTAATTTAGAGATGCGTAAAATATAAGTTAATTGGCTACGAAATAATTTAAGATGTTGTCATCCGGATGTACAATTAACAGCGCCAAATGTACTATTTAACGTTGCAAACACTTTGCCGTGTGTCTTTTTACCACTTTTTCACCGTTAAAGATGCAAATTCATTGCATTATATAAGGGAAGTCATGTGCTGCCAACATCAGATTATTTTTTATAACTGAACATAATTATCAGGATTTTCAATTTGTCTAATTTCTAATATGATTGTATGTACCCTAAAATATTATATATTGTATTTCTGACTCAAATTTCATGATTTTAAACTAATTATTACGTTCACTACTAAATTGAAAATGAGGTATTATCAAGTGCGAAATTATAAGCCCTATTTTGAGGTTGATTTATTATTCGATTTTCTGATTGAAATTGCAAAAAATTGGTTCGAGACTAAAATAACTTTTAAAGCAAAAATCTTTCCCACCGCGCTTGAGGATTTAACCTCGATCCCAGATAGAAAAATATTTTTTTAAAGATTTCTTAATAATTTATTTCATCTATTACGTATTTTTACATTTTTTTCCATGCGCCAAAACGAAATGATATATCAACATAACTATGTAATAGAAATATAGCTGGTATTGCATATTGTATTTCACCATCAAGCTGACGACCCGAGTTCGATTCCCGCTTATGCCTAAAACTGTCGCCGTGTTCACGCGGAGTACGATCACGTTAAACATGTGGATCTGTAAGTCCTTCCGAGAATTTGGTGGTAAGGGGAGGAATATACGGTTCCTGTAGTTGCCTCCCCCACTGGGTTCCGGTCTCATTTGGGTGGCACTTTTCGAACGTCTAAACAGATAACTTACACCTTTGGGTAGGTCAGATAGTCTGGGTCAAAGACGAAGCTCAGGGAGCTCATGATTATTCGGGATTCGTGCCAGACTCCTAGGGATGTAAATGCTAGAAGATGAAGTGTTCTAGGTGTATGGGGGTGTTCTTTAATGTCCAGATCGCCGAAACGAGATATCAGAGTGGTTCATCAGTGATTATCTCAGTGGATTGATAATCCCAGTGGTTATTCCAGTGGACTGATAATTACAGTAGTTTGCCCAGTGGACTGATAATCGTGTTTGAGTACGCGTAATGCTACATAAAATTGAATATAGTTTTGAATGTAGTTCATCAGCTGAGATATTTTTTAAAAGTAATGTGTGTGAAGTTTACATTATTTTTCAAAATATGCTATTATAACAATTTTAAAACACATATCGCCCGTATCCCAATTAGTATATCAGGTGATTGCCTAATACGTTTTTCCTTTTTTCAGACAATAAAAAACGTGCAATTTTTTCAATCAAAACAGAGAGTTTTGCGTACTTTAGAGCATTAACTTTCCGCATTATATATAGCCGTGTGATATCAGAAAATGTTGGAAATTCCCATTGTGCATTTTAGAGCAGCATTTTGTAAATTCTGCAATGGAACTGTTAAAACCAGTATATAAAACGGCTTCAATTTTTTTTTTCTGTAAAACTTCAAATATAGTTCTAGTATACATTTTTTTTTCTTATAAATCAAAATTGTCCCAAAAGTTAATATGCACGCAATCAATCAGGCGTCCAGCCGCAAGTTGAAGACCACTGCTCTAGAAGTTTTATTTTTAAGTTGAGTGTAATGCAAAGAAAATTCTTGTATTTGGTTTTTATGGGTCTGGGTCGTAATCCCGACAGCCGAAATCCCGACAAGCCAGAATCCCGACAGCCGAAATCCCGACATGCCAAAATCCCGACAGGGTCGAAATCCCGACAGGTCGAAATCCCGACAAGCCAAAATCCCGACAGCCGAAACCCACTCTTGCACAGACTAATACAACACTAAGGCGGTCATCGCAGTGACGTCACAAGGGTTAGAATTTACTAATCAGCAACCCCCCCCCCCCACGAACATGCGCTGGACTCACGCTCCCTCTTGTCTCCATCCGCTTGCTACGACAATAGCCATATGCTATTTGAATATGCTATTTGAACGTATGCAGAATGTGTAAGTGTTTTTTTTATTTTTTAATAAAATGAATTTCCTAAATCTTATACCGACCTGTTATATCATTTTAATCTTTGTCATTTCAATTTGCCAAAATTTATTTCAGTAATGGCATAATTGTTATGATTTAGTGATTAAAACTATTAATTTGTAAAATGTAGAGATGTAAAAACGCCGATAATTTTGATCAAGCTATACATATAGGCGTAGAGAGCCATGTGCGTGGGCCCAGTGTGAGTCCAGCGCATGTGCGTGCGGGGGGGGGGGGGGGGCTGATTAATAAATTCTAACCCTAGTGACGTCACTGCGATTACCGCCTTAGTGTTGTATTAGTCTGTGCAAGAGTGGGTTTCGGCTGTCGGGATTTTGGCTTGTCGGGATTTCGACCTTGTCGGGATTTTGGCTTGTCGGGATTTCGACCTTGTCGGGATTTTGACTTGTCGGGATTTCGACCCTGTCGGGATTATGGCTTGTCGGGATTTCGGCTGTCGGGATTCTGGTTTGTCGGGATTTCGGCTGTCGGGATTATGTCCGGAACCGGGTTTTTATACCCATGTAAAAATATTTGATTTTCACACCATGGAAAATCTAGTTCCTTAAAAATGGAGTCTAACAAAATGTAGGAACAGTGGAATCACATTCTTAAGTTATTTTTGGTGCTCTTCTATAAACCTCAAAGGGAAAAAATATATTCTGGATTCGTTCTATACAAGTGTTTCTATAACCTTAAACTTTAAATAACTATATAAAGAACTTATAAAATTATAAGTTATGTATAGTGATAAGTTCCTATAAGAAGTTCCACACGTGTCACTATAGCAAGCACTAGAAAGGAATATTTTTAACTCAATCCAAAGTAGATGTAAGATAAAAAAAAACGAGTGACATGATTACCGTATTTTTGTAATCCCCGAGCTATGCACCTCAAGCTTAACAGGAATATCAGTATAGCAAGCACTAGAAAAGAATATTTTTTCACAGGTGTCACTATAGCAGGAATATTTTTAACTTAATCCGAAGTAGATGTAAGATAAAAAAAAATGAGTGATATGATCACAGTATTTTCTCAACCCCCGAGCTATACACCTGAAGTTTTACAGGAATGTCACTATAGCAAGCATTAGAAAGGAATATTTTTTGACACGTGCACTATAGCAAGCACTAAAAAGGGATATTTTTTAACTCAATCCGAAGTAGATGTGAGATAAAATCAAACGAGTGACATAATCACCGTATTTTTGCAACCCTCGTGCTATGCCCCTGACGTTTTACAGGAATATTCCTCAGGGGTCATAGGTAAACACTAAAGAAGAATATTTATATTAAAGGGGTGATATTAGTATGTACGAGCGATATTATCACATATATCCTGAACCCTTTGAGATACGGGAATTTAGAAATACCATCCTTAACTCCGCGAATTTTTTCAAGGACGTTTTTTCTGAGTCATGGGCTAATAGTAAGAAAACATATTTCTGTCACCTTATGTTGAAAGAAGGTACGGGGTGGTGTGACCGATCCGCATGATAGTCGTATCTCTACAACTCCTCGAGATAGCAATCAGAAATTTCATTAAGACGTTCCTTACGAATCAGAGAAAAATCTAATATTGTCGTGATCCATCTCTCAAAGGTTGAAAATAGATGAGATGATTGACGAACTTGATCAATGTATTCGCTTCCCCTTCATCTAGGAACTGGTAATATACAGTGATGTGTCTTGAATATTATAGTTAAACTATGGAGCTATAATTCTGCAGCCCACCCTATAGGAATTAGAAGGGGCAGGAACATAAAAAAAAACATCACCGTATATTCCTTGTCGCTAACTCTCCGTCGAGGTGTCAAATTTAGAAAAAATTGCAGTTTCACTTGGACCCAAAATAAATTTATTCCAATCGAAAATCGTAGCTAGTTGAAAGAAAGCGAGTATTGAGCATGTTTCCTTACAAATTGTTCAAACCTTATTGTGCGTGAAAATTTTGACATGGTAAAGCGTAACCGATTTCAATAAAATTTTGTACATGGCTTGAATCAATCGTGATTTAGGTCATGAAATAGCCGGAATTTTGAATTTCGATCTATGCACTGTTGAGGTCAACGGTCAGATAATTGATTTCACATTAATGTCTTTGGAGAAATATCAATTTCAAAAAAATTGTGCGCCAAACTGAATTTCCAATTTGTTTGGTTTAACTTGTACCACTAGGCTGTGTTGTGCATTAATTGTGTAATATTTATTATTTTAGATTTAATATTGAGTTTTTTACTATTTTCATGAAGTAAACGGCTTCTTCATTAAACATACTTATATATTTATGAAACATAATATTTCGTGTCGCAAGAGACATCATAGTTTAGTGTAAATTTATAATGTGGGATCTCGCAGTCGAATTGAACCAAATCTTAAATCGAATCTTAAAGCAGACAATTTTTATTCCATTCTTTAAACAATACAAATGAAACTTCTGGAGTATTTAATACTTCCCAAATATTACATCAATAATCAAATGCAATTTGAACTATGTATTGCAATAACGAATTCATCCACTCACAATTTGCATTTTGGTAAAATGAACTCCATGGGACAGAGGTAATCAAACAGTAGAGACCTCTGGTGGTGAAACGTGTATTCGCAGAATTTAATAATTTAAAGCCCCTGCGGATATAAGAATAGATAGTGAGTGCTATGAATGACGCTTGCAAATTGTATCGTCTTCGTATACTAACTCTGAAAAATACCTGAAATAATTTTGCTCCAAAGAGCAACCGCCATGTTTACGAAAATGAAATTATTTACAAGGTGAAAGGGGTTTATGCGGAAGAGTTTCTCTATATTTTCAACGCAGGTTTTGGTGAATCTCTGTAGCAAAAATATTATGTTTCATATTATAGGTAAAGCACTTTCTTTGGGTAAAAATAAGATAAGAAACAAGTAATTGAACTCTTTCAGGTTAAATTTATTTTCCCAAGCTGCCTATCCAGGTGTTATTTAATTATGAGAGAAAACGAGTAGAAACTCATTTCAACAGAAAGCCACGATAATTTTTTTATTATCATTTCTGCACATCGTATCGCATTCTAAATCGCCCAATTCACTGTCACTTGTTCGACTATCACTTTCAAAAACAATTAAAACATGGCTAATTTCGTTTAGTTTTCTTTCTCTAGTTGTAGACGCCATTTTGAAGGTTAAGGAGTGGATAACTAAATTAAAGACGACCTTTGCAGTACATAATTGAGTAATTGGAACACAAAAGTAATGTCGAGGCTTACCCAAGATCTGACTGGATCTAAAACTTTTCAACTTCGAGGCTGTCCCGATGTAGGACCAAAAAAAATTAATACATTCAGCGTGAAAAATATTTGTGTAACTCATCCCGTGTTATACGCACTGGAGCCTTTGGACACATGCACTGGAGGGTCCCTTCGATGGAAAAAATAACATTAGTTCTCCACAGGATGCATAATAAAAACTAAACTCGGAACTGCAATCCCCGATCCTATCATAATTTCTCTCTTCCTGAGATCCTAGTTATGCCTTTGGATTCAACATCCTCAAATGTTAATTCATATATATTTGAGCGTGTTATATTTATTATATGTAGTGCAAAGTGCATATAAAATTAAAGTAAATTCAAATGTTTGTCAAATAATATAGACTTTCCAATCGCTTTTAGAAACGTTTCAGACTTTCGTAGACTTAAAATACTACAAATCAATTTTTTATGTCATCACAATATTTTCAATAAACATCAAATGTTTATTTTTTAAATGTTTTATTGATGTTTAAATGTTTTGATAGATACACAAGTTGATCACAACAAAAAGTACGGGGGGGGGGGGTAAATAGGACTCAAGCAGACTTCTATTTAAAAATTATTTAAATTTCTTTCTTGAGTACAAACGAGTCTAAAGCTGAACGCTAAAGAGCTTGACTATGCAGCGCAATCCAAATAGCTAAACCATAGAACGCAGTGCACCGGAATCAGATAATTTTTCATTCCTTTCAATATATTCCGTTTTAGACAGACTATGAGTTATCCATTTCGCTTGTCTTTGAAGGTCAAGCTCTCATGTGACGTTCAGTTCTAGACTTGTTGGCACTGAAGAAGAAATGCCAAGCAATTTCAAAATGATCGTTTATTTACATTATTTTTATTTACACAGCATTTTACGTTGCGATCCATTTTTTTTTATATTTTATCTGTAAATTCATGTTTTGTATACGCACAATATATAAATGATCCATATTTTGCTCTAAGCTGAAGTGACAACAATGAGGTATAAAAATACATTAATTTCCGCTGAGAAAATATTTCGAATAATAAATATATAGGAGTAAAAATTAAAATAAAAAATAAATCTCCTTTTATAAAATGGGTAGTTTCAGGTTAAATCAATCCATTTCGGAAACAAAAATTTAAAATTTTATTCATATTTCATTAAAAACTATTTTTAATTAATATTCTAACGTAGATCTCTTATTTAGGTAAGTATTTAATCAATGTATGTTTAATAGGCATATTAAGATATAACTAGGTAAAATTGCACACCTTTTTCTTACATTCAAATAAGCTTTGTTGGAAATATAGTATAGCTAGCTATTACCACCCACTTTTCGCGCGGGCGAATTGACTACTGGTCAAGAAATGCAACACATATGCACTTGTTGCTCAAGTCCTCGGATGAGTCGGACGGCTTGGGTCTTCAACGCATATACACTTTTACACCTTTCTGGTAGGTCGGACGGTCTGGGTCGCAACAACAACAACATATATGCATTAATTAAAAATCATGAATATCAAAATCCGCTTCAGATATAGAATAGAATAAAAGTAGATTTATTATAAATGAATATATATATTGTAATAAAAGAGGAAATATTGCAGATCTAGAATCAGTATAAAAGTGGCGCACATGTTATAATTTTGCTGGCATGGAAAAATTTAGCAGATGGTATATTTGGAACAGATTTGTTATTCAGGACAGAGCACCAGACGCGAAGCACCTTTAATCCCCAGTCTTACAATGTGGTACTTACCTTCATACTGTGACATTATTTCATTTACCCATTATATGGAAGCTCGTTGTTTTTATTTACTAGATATTAGTTTGACTTGGCTCTTAGGGTGGCAGTTTATTGCAGATTTGGGTTTAGTCAGTTAGGGGAGTTGATGCAGATTTGGGTATTACTTGGCGTTTTGGCAGTTTAGAGATTATTTAGAACATTTTGAGTTTAAAATATTAATCGCGGGTTTTATTTAGTTGCAGTTGCTAGAAAAGAGCTATACTTAATTTTCGGTTATTCTAGATTTAGTACCGCACAGGGTCACTTACGGGATTTGGTCTTACGATGATCATAATCTTGTACGTCGGTTCGGGACATGATAGCAGTTTGTTGTAAATGTTTAGCGCTAGCTTTCAAATTTGAGCTCTCCCGGTTTTGATTTGGAAGTCTTTTCTAATCACAGTTTCTTAAGTATCTAGTGGCTTTTCCAATACACATTAGAATTTTGTTTTGCCTTGGTGGATCATGTTTTTACTTGTCAATGGTAGATTTACAGGCATATCCCCATACGGGTGCTGTGTACAGCATTCCGGGGCGGATGACCGATTATTAAGGCTCTGTTTTGATAACTGAGGTTTCCCTTTCCTATCACTGGGTATAAGGATTATGTGGCTATATAAGCTTTTTTGATTATGTTCGTTACGTGCAATTTCCAGGTTAGGTAGGATTCTAGCGTAACACCTAGGTATTTGGTCGATTCTTTCCCGTGGAGTGCTTGATTGTTTATATAAAGAGGCGTCGGAGGTTTATGTTTCCTGGAGAAGTAAATTCAATGACATTTATTGGGGTTTAATTTTGTTCGCCATTTTTCTAGCGATGTTTGGAATATGTCTAAGTGTTGTTGTAGCTGTCTGTGCATTACTGAGAAATAAGTGGTTTTTGCAAGTATCGTACTGTCGTCTGCATAGAGTGCCAGCTCAGTGTATTCAGACCTGGGGATGTCATTCAAGTATATATTAAAAGTGTGGGGCCAAGGAGGGATCTTTGTGGTACACTGCTTTTTATGAGCTTGGGTGTTGTTGTTGTTGAGACCCAGACCGTCCGACCTACCAGAAAGGTGTAAGGTAACTGTATGGACGGCCGGGAAGTGCCACCCAATTTAGACCGGAACCCAGTGGGGGAGGCATCCACAGGGACCGTACCCTCCTTCCCCTACCACCAACCTGTCGGAAGGACTTACGGACCCACATGTTTAACGTGATCGTACTCCGCATGAACACGGCGGCATTTGTGGTAGCGTGCAAATCTAGCGCGCAAACCACGGGGATACCGCACCCGAGATGGCCAACAGCACGCGGTGTTCCGAGGTGGTCACCCACCAAGTACTAACCACGCCCGATGCTGCTTGACTTCGGTGATCTAACGAGAACCGGTGTTTTCAGCACGGTACGGCCGTTGGCCCATGAGCTTGGGTGTAGATAAATTGTCTTTTACTCTGACTAGAATGTGTATGTTATTTAAGTATGGGATTAAAAGTTTGACTAGTGCGTCAGGGACTTTTAACATGATTAATTTGTACGCTAATCAGCAGTGCCACATCTTATCGAAGACTTTTTGGATATCCAGGAAAATGACAGTTGTGGATATCTTGATATTAAGTCCAGACAATATGTACTCAACCACTGTCAGCAACTTTTGGTATATTTAAAAAAATGAAATTTATAAACAATATTGTACTAAATTTTTTCTGGCATTTAAATCTCAAAATCAATTAATTATCATTAAAACTATTTCATTAGTTTGACAGCTGGCAAACGATTTCTTGCTTGAAGCATAATTCTGTTACTATGAAATGAAGTCAAAAACGCGCATAAAAAATGAAGTATAAAATATAGTAAAAAATCGCCTGCTATAACCATTCATTAAAATATCTCAAGAACGGTTGATTGTGCACCTAAAGAGTTGATTAAGAATATGTACTATATTCTTTTTTCGGCACATGTTGACTTCAAAACAAATTTTGTGTGTCTATCAATTCACAAGTTATAGCTGGAATTCTGTTTTTCTGACAATTGTAGGTCAAATTTCAAGTGTATGCACAATTTTAAGATTTTGCTTTTAACAATTTGACTGCAAATTTATTCCTTAGTTAGTAATTTATTCCTTAGCCAGCAGTATGATATAGATAACTAATAATACCAATCTCAAATTCTCGAAATATTAATCATTCCCAACTGGAACTCAGTGATGAGACCTTTTATGAATCGCAAGATTTATTATTTATTATTTAAGAGTATCATTATTTGTATATAAACCAGACACACATAAATTTTCTCGACGTATTTAAATCTTCTAACAAATATTTATTCAGAATCCATGCACATTTTGCTCCACGTTTTGTAATAAAATATTTGGTCCAGTGAAATTTGCATCGAGGTATGTCCATCTTCTCGGAGCATGCCAGAGATACCTGTAATAATGCAACAGCCGAGACCTCTGGCGGGAGATCGTGCAACCGTAGAATTTAATAATTCAATGTTTCTTCGGATATAAGAATTTGCAATGCATGAAATACCTTTTTTCTTCAGATGGCTCTGTGCAATTTCGATACAAAATCTAAGAAAATCCTTCGAAAGTGTAGAAGCTATGATGATAAAAGCGAAATTATTTAAAAAGGGGTAAAAGTATATGGTATTGGAATCTTTCTAATATCTAAAGGTCAATCTTTCATGAGGGACACATGAAATACCGTAAAAGCGTTCTCATCTAATATATGAATGAGAAAATGTCAATATATGATTCTAGTTTGAATATCACCTGAATCACACGATGGATTTTAATGCTATTCTTCAATCGAGTCCGGTGAAATATTCTGATGCAAGTTTTATCACCCCAACAGTGAAGTGCGGAATAACTTTAATTAAAAATATATTTCTCTCTGCAAAGATTATCTACAGCTCAAAAACTGTTCAACGGATGTATATACAGGACACTTGGGTGACGTGAAAGTTGTCTGTTCGAATTAGAAATGAAAAAAAAACTGTATATTTGTCCTATTTTCTTTATATTTTCTTCATAATTTTCTTTAATATAGCAGCATTTACTGGTATTTTCTCATTTATGATGTTCACTAATAGTTTTAATTATCATAGCAAAATCGTGGCTCTGGTCTCAAATGCATTATTTTATAACTATAAGGAAGAAATATTGATTCGAAGATAAATATAAACCGGGACATTATTTATTCTTCTTATTTCGGAGACTGTTCCCTGCAATTGGAGACGAATACCTTACCTAAGGTCGGAGCCCAATGGTGATGGCAACCAAACGGGCCTTATCCCTTTCCCATCCCCTTCCGGATGTACTTTTGAATTCACAGATTTAACGTGTCTATCTCCGCATAGATGCAGATATAGTTCGGTGCGGTGAAGATCGAACCCGGTTCTACTGTGTACGATTCCAACACCTAAACCAGGGAGCTATTTTGGCCCCGAAAATATCGACATTGGTTGACACCCTTAAAAATTTATAATCAAAGTAATATTTTTATTGTTATTAGATTGTTAAGCTATTACGTCATATATATATATTCACACGCCAAATATAATATAATATATCGAGTAAATTATCAATTCTCCGATACGCGAAAGAGATTTAATGTGCTTGAAATACATGTATTTCGATGTATTTTAAATAAAAGAAATCTGATGTGGACAGCACATGATTTTCCCTGCAAACTCAAACTTATTTTCTGTTTCTTTCTTTCATAACTCATTCATTTGAGTTTAATTACACAAAATAACATCGATTGTTATTTGAAATTACACTAAATTTTCAGTTTTAATTAAATTTTCGTTTTTATTGGCCGACTGGGCCTTCAAAAGCGATGTAGTAAAATATGCAAAAGAACTGGAATATCTTAATGGCTAGTACTAGAGCAACGGGGATGGTCTAATTGTTTTCGTCGATAAAAATTATGTATAAGGCAAGCATTTAACTGATGAATTTGAACATATATATACTTTTATTTCAGATTTTGACTGCGTTGCAGAGAAATGCATTTTGCAGAAAAAGGCAGGTTCTTCTTTTCCGAATCATAACAAAATCTAATCAGCACCAGGGTAACCCATAGGTGACTTACCTACCGAAAGTTTGGTCAATTAGTGTTTGGCATAGATAGACATACAGATAAAGAGGCAGGCAGATAGAAAGGCAGATAGACAAACATACACACACGCGCGATAAAATTGGTTTTTTCGTGTTCTAAAGTGTTTGAAGCATATAGTTCCGTTTAAACTCGAGTTTCAATATTCGACGATTTCTATACTTTCCCGATATATTACCATGTATTTGAGGGAAAGAAAAAAATTAAAATAAGAAGAAATTGTTCTGTGGATTTGATTCAAACCTCGCTAGAAATAGCTTTCTTCGATCTTCCGATATTTCGATATTAGAAGTTGGACATTCGGTGATGATATTTTCGATCGCTAAGGAACATACTTGTGTAAAAATTGCGCTTGCATATAAAATAATTTAAAATCATGATGACAAGAGTATAATTAGTTCGAAACTCGTATACCTGTTACCGGCAATCCTAAAACATAATTCGGATTCTTACTAAATTGTTGAGTATAGATTGAAATCTTCAAAGTTTATAAAATGTAAAACTAATCATATTTGACAAACTTACAAGGCCATAATGTTAATTATCCACACAGCTTCAGTTTAACGAAAATGCAAAAAATATCCTGCATAATTAAACGAAAAAATTCATCCATCTTTTAACCAAAGATAAATTAGGGGGATAAATTTCATTGACGCTAATCCGTTTAAGGATGTTTTCACCTCATTGACTTCATGGTTAAACATGGATAATTAGTTTAACTTTGGGGGAAAACTTGCTAGAATCAGTGGTTTCCTTTCCAATTAGGTAATGACGTATTGTGAAGTGTGTAAATATTTTACAAATTGTAAGTAAACACTGGTAATTGAATTTCATGAATAAATTTGTGGAAATAATGCATGGTAGTTATTCAAATAATTCGAGTAAATCGATTGATTTTGATTTTTATATTTTCTTTATATACTTATATGGATTTATTTCTAAAAAAGTATTTATGCAGACATAGAAAAGCAATTACGTACATTCACTGGCGACATCCGTATAGGATGGTATTAACGCTGACTTTTTTTATTACATAAATTTAATTTCAGTGCTTATGGTGACGTTTTTATGCAATATTAGTGTAAAAATGATTTAGTTAATCTAAATATCAGACTCATTTTAGGCATATGCAATATCCGTACAAAAAAAAATTATTGAAATAAATGTAGTATTCTTTGAGTTGGAATTTGACGTCTCTGATACTTTTATTGCCGTCGCTCTTCAACACTTACATAATTTTTATTCTGCTGTACTCGCATTTTGTTACCAACAGTAATATATTGAAATAATTTTTTTTTTCTCTCTTTATAATAGTGTCTCAAAATTGCGTTGAATTACTATGGAAGGATTTTCGAATAGGAATGTTTTATAGCAATCCCATTACATAGCGTTTTGGCGATGTTTTGTGGCATTGGAAACCGCCGTACAGCAAATTGGCTTTAGAACAAACTGAGCTGTGCTTCATGCATATACTGAACTAGTATAAATGCTTTTAATCGTTTAATTAATTTTTATTTTCACATCGCATCATCAATTTGTCAGTATTCTTCGATAAGTCTTGAAAAGGTTTATAAGACTTATCGAAGCATGAAAAATTATATTTTTATATTCTTAGGCGTTTCGGCACTCATTTGTTGTCTCGGGAAGGTGACACTGTTATTATTAACCTTAGTAATATGGTTGATGTTGATGACCCAGACCGTCCGACCTACCAGAAAGGTGTAAGGTAACTGTATGGACGGCCGGGAAGTGCCACCCAATTTAGACCGGAACCCAGTGGGGGAGGCATCCACAGGGACCGTACCCTCCTTCCCCTACCACCAACCTCTCGGAAGGACTTACGGACCCACATGTTTAACGTGATCGTACTCCGCATGAACACGGCGGCATATGTGGCAGCGTGCAAATCTAGCGCGCAAACCACGGGGATACCGCACCCGAGATGGCCAACAGCACGCGGCGTTCCGAGGTGGTCACCCACCAAGTTACTAACCGCGCCCGATGCTGCTTGACTTCGGTGATCTAACGAGAACCGGTGTTTTCAGCACGGTACGGCCGTTGGCCTCTTAGTAATATGGTGTAAAAGCTTGGAATTACCGCTAATTAGTTATATAATGCAGTAAATAATTGGCTGTACAAAAAAGAATAGAAAACGATAACTATTAAATAGTAGTGTATAGATACTATTAGTTAACAGTGATTATTTAATGTTAACTTCCTAACAGTACAGCCCCCCCCCCCCATTTAATGAGTTCTGAAATTTTTAGCAAAATTTCCATGTAATTTAAACTAATTATCATAAGTTACACTACCAGTTGATTATTCGGTATAAGTTAGGAGTCTATTTAACGTTCTACTTTTATTGACTAATTTGCAGGAGAAGGGTATCTGAAAGTTTTTGAAAACAGGTATATCAAGTTTTGTATGAAGATCTGGAAGGACTGTTATCAGCAGAGCAAAGGTTTTTATGATTTTTTTTTTACGGTGTGTGGGGGTGAGGGGTGGGGGTGGGGGAATCAATACTAGAACAAGTGTATACAAAAAGTGTATACAAGTGTATACAAATAAGTGTATACAAGTGTATAGAAATAAGTGTATACAAGTGTATACAAATAAGTGTATACAAGTGTATACAAATATAATAATAATAAAGGTGGTATCATGTCTATTCCAAATTCAGTTATAAAATCAATAACACAGCATCATACATAAAAGGTCATTTAATAAAATCATCCTACAAGACGTACATAGCTTTAAAATTCCAGAGCGCTTCCGGGCATTACTATACCCTTCATCAGTGGCTATACGAAACAGTAAACGCGGAATGCTTATATGTAGACCAGATCAGCAGACACATTTGCATAAATAAACACAAAATAATGGTAGTACAAGCAGGCTATTAAAATTAATCAATTACAAATACAAATTTAGGGGTTATACCCAAGAGATTTAATTTAACAAGTGGTAAATATTTTAAAGAAAATACACAATTCAAAAATGCAGCCAAGCACAATTACAATAAAATGATGTCACAGATAACTGTGAAGAGGTTTGACATGCATAGATTCGAGAACGAGTCCGCCAGGCGTATTTTAAAGTTTGAACAGGATCGAAATTATAAATGGAATCACGGTAGATATAAATAAACATGGATTCATACAGAAGGATATTCCGTGGGTTATTACAACGAATTAAAAGAAATGTGTTTCCAAAGACGGGCTGAAATTTATCTTTAACAACACATTAGGCAAGAGCCATAGAAAGTTCATCATTCCTGACGTCAGGAGCGTGTTCCCGTAACCAGATACTAACAGTACGTTTAGTATTACCGATGTAAAATTTATAGTCATCATCAGCAGTTAACAGGGGTACAACGTGCACCCTGGCATGGCTTTTAAAGTTATCAATATCCACCAACTTATCGGTGCGAATACGATTGAATAAGATAGTCATATTAGAGTTAGTGGGCTTGAAACCAAATTCATGGCAAAATTGGAGAAGCGGACGGAAAATCTTAGGATGGTAAGGAAAACTGGATTTATACGGCAGGCGTTCAATAACAGCAACACGTTTAGTATCAGGTTGAGTGAATTGACGGCGGACATTAGATTTTCCGTTCCCTTATTCAATTTTGTCATGAGTTTGGTTTCAAACCGGCTCAGTCTAATATTATTACCTTATTTAATCGTATTCGCACCGATAAGTTAGGGGATATTGATAACTTTAAAAGCCATGCTGGGGTGTACGTTGTACCCCTGTTAACTCCTGATAATGACTATAAATTTTACATTGGTAGTACTAAACATACTGTTGGTATCCGGTTACGGGAACATGATCGTGGTAAACTATCTACGACTCTTGTCCAATGTGTTGTTAAAGATAACTGTCAGCTCGTCTTTGAAAACATCTTCCTTTTAATTCGTTGTAATAACCCACTTAATATCCTTCTTTATGAATCCTTGTTTATTTATATCTACCGTGATTCCATTTGTAATTTCGATCCTGCTCAAATTTTAAGTTACGCCTGTTGACTCTTTCTCGACTTTATGCATGTCAAACCTCTTCACAGTTATCTGTGACATCATTTTATTGTAATTGTGCTTGGCTGCATTTTTGAATTGTGTATTTTCTTTAAAATATTTACCACTTGTTAAATTAAATCTCTTGGGTATAACCCCTAAATTTATATTTGTAACTGATTAATTTTAATAGCCTGCTTGTACTACCATTATTTTGTGTTTATTTATGCAAATGTGTCTGCTGATCTGGTCTACGTATAAGCATTCCGCGTTTACTTTTTCGTATAGCCACTGATGAAGGGTATTGTAATGCCCGAAAGCGCTCTGGATTTTTTAAAGCTATGTATGTCTTGTAGGATGATTTTTTTAAATGACCTTTTATCTATGATGTGTTGTTGATTTTATAACTATATACAAATATGTTTCATAAGAAACTAAGTTAATTAAGTACCTCTGTTAAGACATTATTTCAGGTTTATCTGTCCCTTTAAAGCATTTTTGTTGTTATTTTTGAATAATTATTTTACACATTTTAGTATTTTTAATTTGCGTTGAATTACTATGGAAGGGACTTTCAGATGGCAATGTTATCTAGTAACCCCATAAGTTAGCGCTTTGGCAATGTTTATATTTATTGAAATATTTTGACTTGCGAAATTAGATTACGGAATTATCAAACTTTTATGTCTACTTCAGGATCGCAATGTGAATCATTTGACCCATGACATGATTTGAGCAGTACTACTTTAGGGTGAAAATATTAAATATATTTGTATTTATTTCAATTTTTAAAATATTGGTATTTATATTTAGTATATTCTATTGGGTATTTTAGCTATGACCTTTAAATATTTAGAATAAAAGATTCATCCTAATTTTTTTTTGTAATAAAGTTAGTGTAGCGTTAAAGCTTCCATTACAAAAGAGATCATTCTAACCCCGTTTCGGGCTTATTCCGTATTCATCAGCTTGGAATACTCATTACCTGCAGTGTTAGAAAATGGTGCTGTAGAGTCCACTTCAACGAGATTGGAAATCCGTCCTAGTGTATGTGCGGTTATATTCAAGGTAAATGGATATGAATCACCCAATGTAAATGGATATGAATCGGTAAATGGATATGGATCACCCAAGGTAAATGGATATGAATCACCTAAGGCAAATGGATATGAATCACCCAAGGTAAATGGATATGAATCACCCAAGGTAAACATATACATTGAATCAATAAACCTTGGGTTAGATCGTCGTTTAGCCAATTTGAAAATTCGTGATTTATTTACAGTGCAATAAATATACATTACATCCTTTCTCAATTAACTTCTAATTTTCTCAGTTGCGCACGGTGAGGTGAAGTAGTGCTCCACTGACATTACATATCAACATATCCATCAATTAAAGCAATTTTATTTTATAATTTTCACTTCGTTTTACTGGGAAAAGCATCTTTTAATAGCAAACGCATCTAGAAATTTCATTTCGAGGGGGGGAAGGTGGCAAAGTATAGTGAACTTTCTATACAAGAAAAAGTTTAAAAAAAACTAACTAAACTTGACTAAAACTTAACTAAATAGATACTGGATCACAATTGAACGAGAAAACACGACAGCACAAGCAAGACGTATCCAGAAATTTCATTTTCGGGGCTCGGGGAGGGGGGGCGGACCCACCGGACCCCTCTATGAATACATAATTGCACTTGATATTTGCAAATGGCAATCCCTATTGCAAATTGATTTTTCCATGAGATGACCAGGTGAAACGGACAAATTTCTGCTACGCAGGGTGTCTCTTTCTTCTTGTTGGTATTATTGGCACTGTGCCAAGTACTTTGCGTTTAGCATTTGAACGAAGCTAACTTCTCTTGCTTCATCTCATCGCACGCCACTGAATTTTCTATCAATTGTATACAAAATAATGCATTGTTTATCCTCGATAAAATACAAATGCTGAATTTTTTATATGTATATTTTAGTTTTGTTTTACCTTCATAGTAACTGGGTTTCCCTATTCAGAAGAGTATCTTAATAAATGAACAAAATGTCATGGAATTAGAAAAGAGCTAAAACTCAAATGACCCAAAAGTTTGAAAATATCCGATATATTTCAAAATTATATATAAATATCGCTAGCGTTAATCTCCCCTCATCTGTTGTCATATGAGATAACAAGAAAGTGTAGTCTCTAGTTTATTTACTTTGAATTACTTTATAATTAAAGTTCTCTAAATTCAAGTAGAAGTAGTAAATGTTGTTATGCTAGTTGTTGGACATGCTACATACAAATATTCAGTGAAAGGGAATTCAGTGGAGCGTTATGAAAGAATTTACCCCCCCCCCCCCCATTTTATCCACTCCGGGAAAAAATAAAAAATCCTCCGCCATTAGTGTTTTAGTGTCGGTACATTGGTCGATACTATAAGCGTGCAAAAATTCAGCTTTCTGAGCCAACAGGAGGTTGCTTTTAAGCCTGAAAATACTTAATTCTATAATCTCTGTCACGGGAGGAGATCAAAAAACCAACTACATTAGGTTCTGCCCAATGGTTGATACTACACATATGCTAAGATTCAGCCTTCTAAATTGTAAGGAAGACTTTAAAGAGTCTGAAAAGAATGAAATAAAATTCATTTTCTCCGCCCCCCGGGGTTACATAAAAAATCTGGCTACCCTAAGTTTTACCTGGTAATCATACCATATATATGTTGTTAAGACCCAGACCGTCCGACCTACCAGAAAGTTGTAAGGTAACCGTTTGGACGGCCGAGAAGTGCCATCCAATTTAGACCGGAACCCAGTAGGGGAGACATCCACAGGGACCGTACCCTCCTTCCCCTCCCATCAGGGGCGGCATTTCAGCATTCCATTTGGGGGTGCGAGATTTGTATGTATGAAAATTCACAATATGAAATAAATAAAATGTTTGTTAACAGGAGGGGGGGGGGTTAACAAAATTGAATTGATGTAGAGAAAAATAATTGTTGTTAACATAATTTTTGTACATAATTTTGTTAACATAATTGTTGTTAATATAATTTTTCCAAATACAAATATCTATATTTATTTACTTTATATTGACGTTTTAAACGCCCGTTCTTAGAGTCTGGAAGGAAGCAAAATTTTGTTACAATATCATCATAATCCAGTGGTATATCTTGTTCTATAGCTAAAACAGCTAAAAATGAAAGTCTTTTTTGTCCCATTGTACTGCGAAAATAATTTTTCAGCCTCCTAAGACACTAAAAAGATCTTTCACAACTGGCTGAGCTGATTGGCACAGTCAAAAACGATTTAACTAATAATGTTATGACAGGAAACATGACACTTTTTAAATTCCGCTTTTTAAAATAATCCAGGCGACATTTAAAACTGAGATGGTCTATGTTTCCATTTTTCACCATTGAATAAAATAGTCGCAATTCAGACAGCAATTCCTCTTTCTGGAAGTCATATACTTTGCATATGTTTGAAACATTTTCTTTCTCTTTTTCGGCATCTGATCCAGATAATACTGAACTAAGGGCAAACAAAACAAATATATTGTTCTCATTAAATCTTGTCTTAATTTCTTTAGATACTGAATCTATAATTTCATATTGAATATTGATTCTGTTATTAACACTTTACAACAAAGTTGAAAAGTGTTTATGACTTTGTTCATTCTGTCTGTCTGTCTGTCTGTCTGTCCGTTAGCACGATAACTGCCGTAAAAATGACTTAATCAAAATGAAATTTTAGTATGTTGTTCAGACGGTCTGTAGGACCTATGGGAATATAAATGAATAATATCACCCAATTAGTTTTGGATTGAACCTGGGTTAAAAAAATGAAATACATTGAGCCCTATGGGACCTAATTTTTCAAACATTTTTTAAGCGGATTTAAAATTCACAAATTGCTTCGAAAATTTTAGGTAATAGTCAAATTGTTCCATAAAATATATAAAAAAAAATTCAGCGAAATATATTCAGTGGTTTTTTAAATAAAAATTAAAATAATAATTACACATCTTATATGAAACGATCACGTGACCATGATATGAAACGATCACATGACCCACTTCAAAATGATATATGGCCTCCATCTTGTTTCAAAATCGTGATTTTTTAAAGTTCTTTTTAATTCATATTGAGTGTTGTATCCGTCCTAAAACTACTTTATTTTTGCTTAAATTCTGTGCATCTACATACTAAAACAACACAATGACAATATATTTGAGTTTAAATTCTCATTCAAATTTGATTATTTCTACAACTAAGCCTATTTTTCACCTATGTAAAATGTAAACAGCAAAATATGTAGAATGAGTTGTATTAGAATTACTGTATTTCTTTAACACAAAATAATTCAGTCCATGGAGTCTGCATGTCTGATATGAATGAAATATTAATTGATTTTATAAACAGAAGGACGATTTTTTTCGATGAAGTTTTAAGCATAGCGTTTATGAATTGTAGCTCCATGGTCTTAATTTTTAAATAAAATAAATTATTATAGTATTGTGATGAATGAAATGAATGAAATCCTGCTTTTATAGAGAGATCCAGGCGTGTTATTTTTTCTATGACGTCATTTGAATTTATTTCAGTTGTTTTCGATGAAGTTTTCAATTATAATAAATTATCGTAGTATTATGATAGTTTTAAAAATATTACCGTGGAATGTATTGCATTTTAGAGATGTTTAAACCAGGCAATTTATATTTCAATGCCGTCATTTGAATGAAGTTCATTTTTTTCAATGAAGGTTTAAGTTTTCAAATATAATAAATCAATATAGTATTGTGATAAGTTTTAAAATATTACCGAGGAATGTATTGCATTTTAGATATGTTTAAATAAAATTGCATTGAAGTTGGAAAGTGTTTCATAATCAATGCTTTAAGCATGATTGATCTTTCTTGTATGATTTAACATCATCATGGGGATTTTTTCACCGCCTCCGAATTCGCTTGAAATTTTTTTACGCCTTTTCAGTTTTGGTCCAGAATAAGAATTTGTTTCGCAAAGTTCTGTAACAAAACTCCACACTTGATTGAAATATGCATCAGTGCGAAAAGAACTAAGTTTCAATAGTAGCTTTAGCTAAAGCTTGCATAGTCTGAAAATTACGATCAGATGACTGATGATGCTTTGAGAGAGTATTGTATCGATCAAAAACACTGTTCAATATAAACAAAGTGAACAAAAATTCGAACGATGTTATGCATGTTAAAAGGGCTTCGGCTCTTCCACCATTGACAGAATCGTTTTCAGATAATTCTTCCAGTGTTAAAGTCACCATTCCAGAATTATCAAATAGTGCTTTTATGGCTTTAACTCTTGAAGACCACCTCGTATCACTTAGTGATTGTAGAGTTGAAGAGCCTCCAGAAAAAGTATTTGTTGATGAGTGAATATTTTCGAAAATAGCATGTATTTTATATAATGTTTCTATAAAAAATACAATGCATTGAGCTGCTGAAATGCATTTCTAGCAGAAGGAATGGATGAGCATGCACTAACTATATATACATTTAATCGGACACTTGAAATTTTCAAATGAAAAGGTTAATATAACCCCTATCTTTTCAAGTTGAAAAGGAATCGTTCCAGCCGGAAGTGGGAACTTCACTGTGAAATATGGCGCTTTTGAAGCTCCATAACGTGAGAAAACTGATCAGTGGACAGTCGATAAAAAAAGGGAGAAGCCGATAGACAACGAGGAAATATTTGGGGGCGCGACCGCGCCCCCTATTTGCCGCCCCTGCCTCCCATCAACCTCTCGGAAGGACATACCATATATATGTTGTTGAGACCCAGACCGTCCGACCTACCAGAAAGGTGTAAGGTAACTGTTTGGACGGCCGGGAAGATACCATATATTCCTCCCCTCCCGAGACAAAGAAAATGCGGAGGAGGGTGAACAGTCGTATCAAACTCTTAATTAATCTGAATATTTTCACATATACTAGGGGAGGAATTAAAATATCCGGCTCCGTTAAGTTCTATCTCGTTGTAGATACTAAAAGTGTACAACGATTCAGCCTTCTAATTCACCGGGGGTTCTTCATGGTCTAGAAATACAAAAGACACAATAAAGATGTAAGATACTTATATAGTGATTATCTTCGAAAAAATACTTGTACAGGTTATGGAAATTACGATCCACAAAGGATGAAAATACGTATTTTCGCGATTACACATTGATACAAAGGTACACATAAGAACATATTTTTAATGCACAGAAATATAATCTGCTCATACCTTTAATGTAAAGAACACAGTTCGGCAAACATTTCAAGATTGAAAACGAAGGAACAAGGCATTACTTTATTGACTCGACTTCTTATTAGGTAATCGATTGACTTCTTTCCGACGTCTATTGGACGTATGAAAGAACCAGGTTTGATCAGGTTTTCTGAAAGGCGGCCCCTTGAGAATTTGTGCGCAGCTAACAAATTAACTTCAAGGTATGTTACTAGGAGTTCGATATGGAGTACTAGAGTTTATTCCGAACACGTAATTTAGAAGATTTCTTGAGTGGAAAGTCGTGTTAGAAGAGTAGATTTTTAGAATTTTTATAACCTTTTAGCCGAAGTGTGCTGCACTAGCACTCTATCTAGAAAATCCTATGTAGTATATAGCATGTACCTTTAAAATCTTGCCCAGGGAAAGATTCAAACTTTTACCGATTACCAAATGAAACCGCTATTTTAATCTAGGGACAAGCTCTCTGCCGTTTAACTGACAAGGAAACCACACGAGTTGCATACGAGATATTTTAGTGTCAACGCCATCTTGTGCATAATCTAAAAGCATCTTTTGCAACAACAACAAAAAAAAATCTGATGTGAGCAACACATGACTTTCCCTATAAATGCAATGAATTCACTACTTTTACAGTTAAAAAAATGTTATTCTTATAGTTTATACTTATATTCTTTCCAAGATAATGAATTTTCTTCAATTAGTATTAATTTTCATTGATTTAGCGTCATTTTTATCAATTTGGCGAGATTTTTATTAATGTGGCAACAATTAAAAATATCGCCAAGTTGGCGACATTCCGCCAAATTCGTCGTCAAAATGTCGCCAAGCGTTATGGACGGAGAAATAAGTTATTCTTACAGCAGAAAACTGATTACTGGCGTTCAAATACAAAAGTATTACTCAAAGTATTTCTTCTCATGAATGGAACGAGCTAGATACACGAGAATGATGTCACCCAATTTATCGCATGATATTACATATGAAAAGTGAACATGTTTCTCAATAGGAAATATATTTTTTTTATTTTATATAACTTTTTGATAATTTTTTTGAAAAATGTGCAATATCTCGAGAATGGTTCATGTTAGCGTTCTAAAATTTATGTCAATCGTTTTCTAATGAAAAATTACATAAAAAAAGTCTATTTGCGTAACTTTATTAGTGGTTTTGATTTTTTGACGGTTTTATCAAAATTTCACTCAAAAATTTAGAGGGTTCTGAGCATTCGATTGTGTATAAAAACAATAAGCTTCCAGTGTTTACAGATTGTGATTTTTGTACCAAATTTTGTTCAAATTGGTCCATTCGTTTGTCAGTTATCGTCTCCACAGACTAACTGACACACACACTCACACTGACACACACACACATACTTTCATACACACACACACACACACACACAGACATCACTTCAAGAATGTTTGATTCGTGATCAGGGATGCTTGAAACGTGCTCTCCCGTCGAAAACTCGAATTCGAATTTTCGACTGCGTCACAATACTCTTATTATGTATTCTCTACATTATGTATATAAGGAAAGTAAAAAAAAAAAACTATAACATTCCCCCCACCCAATCCCCTTTCTAAAAGTTTATTTTTTACTTGAACAAACAAACTAACCAATCTGGATGAACGGAGTCATATCACCCAGCTGACGACCAAAAATATATACGAATGATTGAAATCAAATGAAAGGAAACTTTACTTCTGCTTTATTCAAAAATTAGGCTTAAACATTATGCTAAATAAGTTAGTAAGTTACTATAGTAACTTATTAACTTATTACTATAGTAACTTATTACTATAGTAGTTACTATAGTAACTTATTAACTCTATAGAGCATAGATTAATTAAACATTACTCATTACTCTGCAGTAATGGAAGCTAACTGGAACATTTTCTGGATTGCCAATTAACAAATGCTGTTGAAAACAAAACAATATTTTGCACAAGCATATCGAAATCTCGTCAAGGCATTACAGTCAATGCAATTAAGAATTTGGGTATCCCTATAGCAGAAATAAGTTCACGTATAAGAAGGAGCAATATCTTCTTGTCAATTCTTTTTTCAGAAGTGAATGAATTCTGCCAAAGTTCAAAGTTTTTGAAGAGTGGGTGATAGCATCTGCTTGAAAGAAAACAATTGCAATTTTATTACATTATTGTTTTGTGATAATTTGAAGATCCAATTTCAATATATGATCTGGAAATTATGTGTTGCAGTCTTGATAATATTTTTACTTTCTTTATATACATAATGTATAAGGAAAGTATTGTGACGGGGTTGAAAATTCGAATTCGAGTTCTCAATGGAAGAGCACGTTTCAAGCACCCCTGGTCACGAATCAAACATTTTTGAGGTAATGTCTGTGTGTGTGTGTGTAAAAGTATGTGTGTGTGTGTGTGAAAGTATGTGTGTGTGTGTGTAAAAGTATGTGTGTGTGTGTGAAAGTATGTGTGTGTGTGTGTGTCAGTGAGTCTGTGGAGACGATATCTCACGAATGAATGGAGCGATTCGAATGAAATTTGGTACAAGAATCACAATCTGTGAATACTGGAAGCCTATTGTTTTTAAACGCAATCGAATGTTCAAAATTCCCCTAAATTTTCGAGTAAAATTTTGAAAAAATCATCAAAAAACCAAAACCTTAAATAAAGTTCGCAAATAGACATTTCTTATGTAATTTTTCCTCATAAAACGGTTGACATAAACTTTGGAACACTAGCATGAACCGTTCTCGAAATATTGCACATTTTTCAAATAAATTTATAAAAAAAATCCCATAAATTATAAAAAATATTAACTGTTGAGAAACACGTTCACTTGTCATATGTAATATCATGTGATAAATTTGGCGACATCATTCTAGCGGATCTAGCTCGTTCCATTCATGAGAAAAGATACTTTGAGTAATACATTTGTATTTGAACGCCAATAGTCATTTATCTGCTATAAGAATAACTTATTTCTCCGTCAATAACGCTTGGCGAGATTTTGGTAACGAATTTGGTAGAATGTCGCCAACTTGGCGACTTTTTAAATGTTGCCAAATTAACGAAAATCTCGCCAAATGGATGAAATTGACGCTAAATCGATGAAAATGAGGATTAATTAACGAAAATTCAATATCTTTGAAAGAATATAAGTATCTACTATCAGAATAACATTTTTTTCAACTGTAAAAGTAGTAAATTCATTGCATTATATAAGAAAAGCCATGTGCTGTCCACATCAGATTTCTTATTTTGTGGATCAAATGGCAGTTTATTCTCCTTGAAAATATTTGGAATATTTCAATTTGAATAAATATATCCAGATTCTGCAGTTATTCATTCGTAAATTTGATCTAGAAATTTGTCAGGGTGTAACACACGAATAGCGTCGCTTAATCGATGACCCGCATAAGTACGTGCCTTACTTTATGCAACGAAAATTGCATGGCCCTACATAAAATAATGTAAAACATTTTCTACTCAATTTCAATCAATTTTTTGATTTATTTATGCTAGTTTATGTTCACAAGTGGATATAAATATCACTCACGCAGATCGATTAGTTTGTTTATGTAAAAAACCACTCTATAGGAAAGTTATAAATATGTCCATAACTTGTAATACAATTCGATTGTGATCTAGTTTTTTATATAGAGTGCTTTTAGACCATAGTCAAGTCTGTGGTGTTGACCTTTTTGAAATTGCCCGATTGCAACTCGTGTAGTTCCCTCGTGAACTGGATTATGATGGAATGTCATAGAATCCGTTTATTTTATTTTATATTAGCAGCAAAACCCGTTCTTTGTATGGACAATATGATATAAAGAGACTTATAATTCACAACCATGTTCAAATTCTATCAAAATATTAAATTTATTACTGTAAAGAGAAGTTTAAGAATATCTGTTCTCACTATGCAAAATTATCTTCACGGGCAGATCTGAAGAATAAAACATCATGGCCCCTTTTGAAAGCAAATATACAAAAAATATGAAATTGAATCAATATATACAAACAAAAAGCACTAAAATTGAATAGGAACCCTACTACTTATATACTCGAATATTAGAAGATATAACCTGTATTTGTAGATTACATGTATCAATAACAATATCAATCAACCCGTAATTGATTCTAATATATGCCAGAATGAAAGCACTAAAATTATATGGGAATATATATAAATATATATATATATATATATATATATATATATATATATATATATATATATATATATCCCCTTACTACTTATATTGTCCCAGATTAGAATGTATACCTGTGTGTTAGAAGAAGATTACCCATATTACAATATGAGTCTCAAAAATCTTTGTCAAAATAAAAGAGATGACGTAATACATTGAAAATATTAATAATCCCCGTAATTTTTATACCAGAGGTTCGTAATTGATTCCAATATATGCCAATATATACCAAAATACATGCCAATATACCTGTACTACTTATATTCTCGTAGATTAGAAGATATACCCGTGCATTTATAGAAGGTTACTCGTACAACGTAGTATATATGTGTTTCAACAATTTTTGTCATTATAAAACAATGGCATATTAACTTGAAAATATGAAAAATCCCTGAATCAACAGTCCCCGAAAATATCAATAAAAATGATGTTTAAACCTGAAGACCGTAATTGATATTATCCAGTCAAAATGCAATGGCAATGAAATTTATTTTATATACATACCTTTATTATTCAAATCGAAAAAGATTTAATAAAAATGGAATGCCGCATAAACACATTGGATTTACATCCATTGCTAAACGACATAATATCATTTGCTTCAAATGAATTGATGGAAATCATATCGTCTGAATAATTCTATCTCCATGGAAGGTTTGGCGACATTTTAGTCAATTTAGCGATAATTAAAAAAATCGCCAAATTTATCGCCAAGTGGGACTATAGAACTGACAGTCCCATTTGGCGAAAAATTGACAAAACATCATCACAATACTATACCCTAACGAAACACAATTAATTTCATTTATTAAGCTCAATTTTATCAATTTCATGATATTTTTATGGATTTACAAACATTTTTATCAATTTGATGACATTTTACAAATTCGCTAAATGTGTTACTAAGTAGGACGGATGGACTGACAGACAAATACTACCTAAACATCGTTTCAGTACTCTCATCTAAAAAACCAAATTTAATTTCATTGATTTGCGTCATTTTTATCAATTTGGCGGCATTTCTGTCAATTTGGCAACGTTTAAGGAAAGTTGCCAAGTTAGCGATATTCCGCGAAATTTGTGGCTCTGAATTTGCAGATCTGAAGAATAAAATATCCTGATCCCGTTTGTATATACTAAATGAAAACACTAAAATTGTATTAGAAGATATACCCCTTCTACTCTTTTTCTGCTTCAACAATGGGCAAAATGAATCTATTGGGTAAACAATATATGGGTTTATTAGCTAAACACAATATATAATCTTGAATACTCTTTGCCAAAATAAATGAAAGTGATGTACGCAGTCCGCAATTAATATAATTAAAAGAAAAATCCAACCGTTCATTTATAAAATACATTTTTACATGCATTTATTTATTATTCAAATAGAAATAAAAAATAATAAATATTAACAAAACACATTTAATTTAATTGCATTGCTTCCTCATAAAATGCGAAATTTAATAACCATTTTGATTTCTTTATATTCTTCATTGTTGAGTAAATGGTTGTGAAAAATAAACCATGGAGCTATATTTTCCATTTAAATTCACGTTTCAAACAATTCATGCTTTCAGATAGTGACTAATTATCGCTAAAATCCTCCACCAAACTCAGAAATAAAGTTTTAATTGATTTTCAAACGATTTTCAACATCTTCGTTTGGACAAACCACGGAGTTAGAGAGTAGAACTCCTAGCGAAAACTTTCGTTTTTCATCAATATCTTGATAACCCCTGATCTTAGAAACTCAAAACGTGGATTAAATTTCTGGGGGACTATTTCAAGACTATCCACAAAATTTTTTAAAGTCGGTTCAGCCGTTCTTTCGTGATGACGAGACAAACGAAAGTTTCGTTTTTTACTAATATCTCACTGGTTGTAGAAACTCAAAACATGGACTAATTTTAAGTGGGACTATTTCCAGGTTTTCTACAAAATTTCATCAAATTTCGTTTTGCCGTTCTCCCGTGATAGTGGGACAAACAAACAGACAGACAGACAGAGACAGATGTTCTTAAACTTATGAAATACAATTAACTATGCTTAAAGATGTAGTCAGGATGTTGAAGAATGACCTCGACCAATTGCGATATGTTTCAACCAATAGGGAAACAATGGAGAGCCAATTAAGCTTTTAACCCAATGGAAATGTTTCGAGGTACTATCATCACCTATGCATCACTAGCTGGACGAGCAATCATTGGTCCGTATTATATGTTGTTGTTATAAATGGCTTTATTGGAAATCAATCCATTACATAACTGGTATCTCACAATGATATAAAGGAAGATACAATAGCCGTTAGCCGTTACTCATTTAGCACCATCCAAGAGCCACTTGAGACTTGAGATTTGTCACGGACGCGAATAACATTGCCAAAAGATTTGTATAATTACATTTAAACACAAGTCACACATTTATAAAAACATTAAAAAGCAAAATGAAATAAGATTAAAATTAATTATGGAAACGACCAGTGGCAGTTTCCACAAAATTTAAGTGACTTAAAAGGAAAAAAGAGATTACCGTTATAGATACAGAAAGAAGCCATTGAAATTAAAGAGATAGAAATGAACACATAGAAATTAGCAAATATTAAACTTATGAAAAGACAAATTAATAAAATTTTAAAATTTAAAAATTCCCATCAAAACTAATAAAATAAAAGAAGGCATTTCTTCAATAAATTTGAATATTAAGACTCAGAACGATGTGTAAGAAAAATTCTTTCAAACTTAATCATTTATTTCATAAAATTAATTAATTTGATAAGTTCATAAGTTTAATATGTGGCGGTTTCAAGAGTAGATTTGTATCCGTAAAATACTCTGGTTCTATCGGGTCCTTTTAGTCGTTCGTCTCAATACGATTACTCGAGGTACAACATACTGTCTTCTTAGCATCCATTTAATATAGTTATTTGTATAAGTTTCAGAAAAACATTCTTTGAGAAAACGGTATATTCGTATTAAGAGGTTTAAGATTCACTCCATCCTTTCTAAATGATACAGGAAGCAATAATTTTACCATTTCCTGCAAAGTCATCAGATCCCAAGCTATCGACCTTTGAAATTCTTGGAGTTATAAATGAACGGTGCCATCGTGCCGCACAAATGACAAATTTTAAAACACTTAAAATCCCCTCCTTCTTTTACCAGCCTTCCATAATCCATAGCATTGTTTTAACTATATATAATTCCGCAATTATATATATTTAAAAAAAAGTGTTCCGTAATAATTAATATAATTCCGTATTATATATTTTATAATATTTATCTAGGCTTCTTTCTATGCTTTTTTTAAATATTAATATTAAATAATGATAATCCGTTCTAAATTTCCAACCCGTTCAAACGAAGCAAACGATTTAGTTGAATAGTGATACTTGCAAATGTCGAAATAAAGTTCATCTACGTTTTTTATCTATTTAAAGCAAATTCAACACTCTATCTTCACTGGATAAACAAATACTGACATTTTGGGTATTTATTAATTTAAACTAAGTTACTTTTCTGTTGTTTGATCTACTGAATACAAAATGTCCGTTAAAATCTCCGATTAGCTCCAGTTTTTGAAGTATCTATAAAATAATTTTTCACAAATTTGCATATACTTATTCATCCTCACGCAGAACATGTCGTATTAAATGGGGTTTCTATAACAAATTATCTGATGAAACTTTTCTTCGTGCTAGGCAGACTGACAGTACCGCAATCAGCCGGAAAGAAATTTAGATGAGACTATCCAAACTGTATTTTCAATGACATGTATCCTAGTCTCTTGTAGCTCTACAGGGGAGATTTTACAAGCTTCTGGTAAATGCTGAATCCCCTCCTCATACCTTGAAAACCAGAGCTTGATCCTTTCATATCATTAAAACTAGATTTAATGAGCGAATTTTAAGTGCATTTTCTTAATCAGTATGTCCAAATTAGTGAAAAAGAGCTTCTTTTTTTCTCTCTACACTAGCTTTTGTCTAGTGCTATCTTGCGTGATTCATTGCCATCATCAACACTGCCTGAGCCAGTTTCTTTTTTAACCGATTATTTATTTTAAACCAAACCTACTGTGTAACCAACTCGAACATGTAAGGCATTTATTTAGATGACCAGGAAAGTGTCACCCAATTTATACCGAAATGGAGGTGGCAACCACAGGGATCATACCATCCTTCCCGTAACTCATCCCCTCCCGGATATTCTTTCGAACCTACGTACTTATTGTTCTCATAATTCGTATAGGTATGAGGATACGAGGATATGTTGGGGCGGTAGCTTGGTTCGAACGCAGGACTACTGCTTATAATCAACCCGCCAAAAACTGGACTATCCTGGACCCAACCGATCAACTTGAACATCATTATCAACCAAGATTTTGTATAAATAAATCGAACTCTGTAGATTGGTGTATCCATTCAAAACATAAAAACCCAAGAAACGAATATAATTTTGGCTGCTGAACCTCACATATTTCAAATGCCTGCATTAACTCCTAATCCCCCCCCAGACAAAATTGGTTCAAAATTGATTACAAATGCAAAACATTGCATAATGACACAAGACAATGAAAATAGCATTGTTTAAAATATAATTTACTCCCACTATTTTAAAGATCTTAAACGAATCCCTTTAAATCCAAAATAACTAACGGAAAGTAATGAAGTGGGAGGAAATTTGAGTCACCGCTAAATTAAGGTAAGATAATACAAATTCAAAAACCAAATAAATTTTCTGCTCTTAGCTAGTGGTTTTTATGGGTTTTTGCTCTTTTCTTTTCCAATGGCTCCTTCACTTACCCGATTTGCCTCGCACTTCAATTGCTTCTAATAAATTAATTCACTCGTTAATATGCAAACTAGCTTTCTTAGTATTTTGCATGATAAGACTTTTTCATCTGAATGTTTAATAGACTGGTGTTAATTAATATTCGGCGATTCATTTAACTGGCTCTATTTTCAGGATGTGCTAATTAGAAGTAGTTTTGCAAATTTATTAACTTTCAGTAGTCGCGATAACTACATCATGATTGTTGTTGTTGTTGTTGCTCATAACCTCCTGTTTCGGTCGAACCACAAACAGGACCAGTGATGCCAGAAGAAGGACTAAGAGTGACACAAGACGAGATCACAAAGTTTTTTATTAACACAAACAAGCATCACTGACGAAGGTCTGGGGGGTGCAGCTTCACATTTGGCGAGGACCCAGAAGACTGACTTCATCCTCAAGAAAACACCCATGCCTTACTCGGGATTCGAACCCAAGCCCACTAGAGAGCAGTCGGAGACGCTATCCACTTCACCGCCTGGGCGGCACATCATGATATACAGAGTGATTCAAAATAGATAGTACATTAATTATTTTAGTTATCGAACTTCGTAGAAGTATGCTATCTAGAAATACGTTTAAATCATGTTGGATATATCATTTATCTTACAAGGGGTTGCGTATGTATGAAATATGTGTATAAAATATGTGTATAAAATATGTAGTTGTGTATGTCTAAAATACGAAATGTTACTTTTATACAAACTTTCTATTGAACTTCTATTTATAAAAACGTTTCATTGTATCTAATTATTCAAAGAAATCCCATGTGTCTAAATGGAATATTCGCGGAGATATTAAAAGTTATATACGAATCAGCGACTCATTTCGGTATACCATGGAGTTAAGTTTAGTAGTGTCTCTAAGTCTTGACGAGCTATTATTTGGCCAGTAATGAACTATCATGAGTGTTCCCACTTCCAAATAGTTTCAGTCGTGTGGATGATTTTGACACTCTATGCTCTCGCATAACAAAACATAGCTCAACTAAATACGGCCGTTACCGTGAGCTTCGGCCCAGTCCGTCCGACCTACTTGAAGGTTTTGCTGCTGTTGAGACCCAGACCGTCCGACCTACCAGAAAACCACTTAATTTAAACCAGACTAAAGTGGGGACGGCATCCAAAGAGAACGTACCTTCCTTTCCTACCACCAAGGAAGAACTCCCGGAAGGACTTATGAACCCACACATTTAACGTGGCCGTACTCTGCGTGAACACGGGGGCAGTTTGGATAGGCCGAAAATAGAAATTGGGTCGTCCGAATGCAATTCCCTCACGCTAACCAATGGGTTTGCCCTCTCCTTACGGGACAGTGAGCTGTCTGCGAGAACTTGACCAGTCAAGTGGAGGTACTTACATGTATATCGCCTACTTACAGTCCCCAATACATATCTATCGCCTATTATCGCCCCAATATATGTCTATCGCCTACTATTGCTTAATATCGCCCAAACAATATACTCAAAGATTATGTTTATTATAAAAATATTTGTTACAAAGATTTTAAAACATGAAATAATTAGACTCTGAAATATTCCTTCGTCTTCAAAGAATTCTTGCGTGAATAAGTAAATCTGAATTCACGTGACGATCGAACACGAATCAGGTAATCACGAATCATCGTATCAAACTGAAGAGCTTAATTCTTTGTGAACATTTATTTATTTAACAAGTATTCCAGATTTGATAATAGTTGAAGCTTAAGAAATATTCGTGATAATGTTTGTATTAAATTGAGTCCATACATGCTATCTCAGTACTGCATTACATACACCAATCACGCCTTGTTAAAATTTAAATGAACAGTGGAAAATAGAAATTATGATCAAAAAATAAACATACCGTATTAAAACTTGTTCTTTCACACTATCGATGTAATCAATCATTTTAAACTCTTCTTTTACTACAATTAAGTTAATAAGTATCAAAGTATGGTAAACACGTCTAAAATATATCAAATATTTTCAATCAAAGACTACAAGATCGATAAACTGTATTTAATAACACCATCTTGACGTACAAGAAATTTTTATATTTTAAAGTGCCTAGTGCTTTCAGACACCATAATGCCCATCATCAGTAGCAATGTTAAGGGAATGACAGACAATACAACCAATTTATACAACCAAATTTTGTATAGGTTTATCTGATTTACCATTGCAAATTATGTGTTCACGATTTCAAGTTGTATGAAGCTCATGTCTGTCATTTCTTAACTATTGACACTAATGATGGACATTATGATGTCTGAAAGCGCTATTGTTCCTTAAATTGTAAAACTTTCTTGTACGTCAAGATGGTGTTTTTAAATACAGATTACAGATCATGTAGTCTTCGGTTGAAAATATTTATAATTAAGTCTGTATATGTAAAAAAATGTTGTCCTTCGAAAATTTCTCAATACTAGCAATGTTAAATTTTTTTTCTCAAGCTTTAAACAATTTTAATTCATACACTATCGTTTGACAAGAAATTAAAAAAAAAACATTGTTCTATTGAAAGAATACGAAACCTTTAAAGGTTCGGAATCGGATATAAAACTTATTATAATAATCTTACCTTATATAGTCAAGCCTGAACGCTTAAATATATGAACTGCTTAAAAAATTACTCATAGCTTCTATTTCACTAATAGCCAAGTAACACAATGCTTTTAATAAAAGAGCAATATATTGAAACATTAGAAAAACTGAAACTCTTCAGTCGATTACTTGAAAATAAAAATTGAAAACCTGAACAAATTTCTTTTTCTTAAGTAGTGGTTTTTATGAGCTCGGTTTTATTTTTTCCTCCAACCACTCGATGCAGACGATTTACCTTGCATGCATGGATTAATTTAATTGCTTCTAATGAATTAATTTGTTCATTAATATGCATTGAAACGCTGACTTTTAGTAGTGTTGCATGCGATGAAATGATTTCTCATTTGCATATTTTATTGACTACTGTTAATTAATACCTTGTGATTAATCGAACTAGTCGTAAGGATTATAGAATATTATCAAGGGACTGCTGAGTTGATATTCAAAACCATGGACTTTTCAGAGTGAATCCGTAGTAGATAATGTCATAAAGATGCACATAACACTGCAGTTGCAGTTGATTCTGTGATTAGAATCGCTCTCAAAGAATTCAAGTTCGATTTTATTCAATTTCAACATAACGTGACATTTTTCACGCAAATTTTGCAATCTGCATTATTTATTCAGGTATTCAGGAAATATATAAAATTATCTATACTTTATGTCTCAAATTATTTTTACTGCATTTCATAAGTTTATTAATAACAATTATTACTAATTACATAATTAACGAAACATATAACTGTGTAAAAGAAGGTCTTTTACGAGATATTATTTAAATATTAGCAATATGCTAGTGAGAATTATCTCTGAATATAGTCAACAGATAATAGACAAAATCCTGCCTTTAACAAACTGATATTTTTTTAAATGAGTATTTCGGAAATACATATCAAGTGATCAACACTTTTCTTACAGAAGCATATTCAATTTTTAACACTTTGCAACATAGTTGAAAAGTGTTTATGACTTTGTTCATTCAGTCTGTCTGTCTGTCCGTTAGCACGATAACTGCTGTAAAAATGACTTTATCAAAATGAAATTTTAGTATGTTGTTCAGACGGTCAGTGGGACCTATGGGAATATAAATGAATAATACCACACAATTATTTTTAGATTGAACCCGGATTGAAAAAAGGAAATACATTGAACCCTTAGGGACCTAATTTTTCAAACATTTTTTAAGCGAATTTAAAATTCACAAATTGCTTCGAAAGTTTCAGGAAATATTCAAATTATCCCATAAAATATATAAAAAAATTCAGCGAAATATATTCAGTAGTTCTTTAAATAAAAATTAAAATAATAATAACACATCTTATATGAAGCGATCACGTGACCATGATATGAAGAGATCACGTGACCCACTTCAAAATAAAATATGGCATCCATCTTGTGTCAGAATCGTGATTTCTAAAGTTCTTTTTAATTCATATTTAGTGATGTATCCGTCCCAAAAACCCCTTTATTTTTGCTTAAATTCTGTGAATCTACATACTGAAACAACGCAATTACAATATATCCGAGTTTAAAGGATCATCAAACTTTGATTATTTCTACCACGAAGGCTAATTTTCTCTTATGGAGAATGTAAAAACCAAAAGATGTAGACTGAGTTGTATAAGAATTGCTAAATTTCTTTAACGCAAAATTATTTAGCTCATAGAGTCTGTAATATAGCTGATATGAATGAAGCGTTCATTGATTTTACACAGAGAAGAAGACGATTTTTTCGATGAAGTTTTAAGCATAGAGTTAAATTACTTGTTCCTCCATGGTTTTAAGTTTTATATCAAATAAATTATTATAGTATTGTGATGAATGAAGGGAATGGAAAAAAGTTTATGAATGAAATGCTGTTTTTATAGAGAGAGACAGGCGACTTATATTATGATGACGTCATTTGAATAAAGTTCATTAGTCTTCGATGAAGTTTTCAAATATAATGAATAATTGGAGTTGTTGTTGTCGTGTCCCTAACATTACATTTAAGGAAGAATGTGTGCACTGACTGCTTCTGTTTAGTCTAATGACCCGGGACACCCGAAGGTAGAAGTATGACTTCTGCCCCAAATAAGACATCACAACATCCATGCCCGCAGGCGGGACTCGAACCCGCAATCTGGCAGCCGAGCCATCACGAGGAAACGCCTGCCTCTTTGACCGCTCGGCCACCACATCGGCAATAATTGTTGTATTATGGTAATTTTAAAAATATTACCGAGGAATGTATCACATTTTAGAGATGTTTTAACCAGGTAATTTATATTTCAATGCCGTCATTTGAATGAAATTCATTTTTTTCGATGAAGGTTTAAGTTTTCAAATATAATAAATTAATGTAGTATTGTGATAAGTTTTAAAATATTACCGAGGAATGTATTGCATTTTAGAGATGTTTAAATAAAATTGCATTGAAGTTGGAAAGCTTTATGCATGATTGATCTTCCTTGTTATATCTTTCTTAAGGTAGTCACAGTTTTATTACGTATTATACTATTTAAAAGGGTTTCTTTCGTAAATGACATGAGAAAAGTAGCATCGTCAAGATTTTATCCTTGTTATGATTTAAAAATTTATAAGGTTAAAGCGGTTACAGTCAGGTCTCGAGTATTTAGTGCGTCACCTCACCATAAAACCACCCTACTGTGTTTGTTCGCCAAAGTCAAGGAGTGTTTGCACCGCATTTTTCTCCCTGAGTACGCGGCCAACAACGTCTGCAGTTGACACCTCGCCAAGGCGCACTGAGTAACCAACTTTATTCGAAAGTGAGCACTCCAAAAATAATACGGCAGAAAGAAGTTTTCTTGTTCTTGAACGTAGTAGCTTGAACGTTTTATTCCAGTGCCTGTTATGAGGTATTTTTTTTCTCTTCACTCCATTCCATTTTAATTCATTGCCAGCTCGGTTTGAAGTACCATATCTAAAGGCCAAGTAAATGCTGTGCCGTGTTTGTATAAGAAGTAATCCAGTATTTAAAAATGCGAACAAGATAAATTGAGCAAATAAAGTGAAAAAACTAAACAAAAAATAATATAATTGTATCGGAACTTCTTGGGTTCGTTTCATTAGTATGAAGCCACGAGCTAAACACCAATTGAAAACTTAACCCCGTATTACTGAAAATGCTAAACTAAAGAATATAGTGTTATAGCGCTACCTAGTGTGAAGAAAGTGAAAGAAAACGGAAATCGAATACTAAGGGCAGCCATAAAGTGTCGTGCAGAAAAAGATTAAGAGAACGAAACAGATTGAAAATGACCATACCAAAATATGATTTGCATAGTAGTTTACAA
The DNA here is from genome assembly GCA_951213105.1 of Amaurobius ferox. Lineage (NCBI taxonomy): Eukaryota > Metazoa > Arthropoda > Arachnida > Araneae > Amaurobiidae > Amaurobius > Amaurobius ferox. The sequence continues at coordinate 138,211,902 of OX578151.1, forward strand.
TATATCATTACGCTTAGTTTTACGTGTATTGTTACACTGTGTTTAAACTAGATACCTTCTATTTCAAATCAGAGTGCATTTTATTTATATATATTAAGTATATGTAATGTATTGCAAATGCGGTTTAAAAATTCCACGCTTTGATACATAGGGATCTACACGTTTTGAGCATCCCTTAATAAAAGTTAAACATTTTTTTTACTGATGTCTATGTAAGTGGACACGATAACAATTTAACAAATAGAGCATATCAAATAAAATTCGATACGGTTTTTTTAGATTAATGAATGCCAGAGGCCTATTGATCAAATAAAACAAAAGCCCTATATTTTTAACAGATTTTTGAAATTAAAAATATGATAAAAAATACGTTAAAATTGTATATAATATATGTCGAAGAAGTCATTTGTTTTATTTATATTATAATGCACCAACAAAAAAAATTTAAAATATGAAATGTCGAAACGCAATAGTTAACTAGCAATTTTTCTTTTGAAAATGTATCTCAAAAATTAAAATACCAATAAAAAGAAACTAGTTTAATGCTATAAAAAATATTAATCAAGGTCCTTTGTTCTAAACTATAAGCTTACCTGTTTCAAAGTAATTTCCAATTCAGCAGTTTCGATACCCATAATTATGTAAAATGATGTTTTATTATTGTTACGAACGTACAAAATACTCTCTCTTCCAGGAGTCTCTCTTGAAAACCAAACGGAGAAAACATCCATACAAGCAACCTTTCCTGTGACGTGAATCTAGGGTTGCCATGTTTTGAAGTATGGAAGGGTGTTGATAGATTTGGCGACATATCGTCGATTTGGCAACATTTGGAGACTTTTCGAATGTTCAAAAAATATCTCGAAATAACCAATAATCTTCGAGACATGAGAGATATCTAGAAGTTTCTATAGAGAGTTTATAAAATGAGTCTTTAATCAGCTGGAGAGCAATTGACGTGATACGAGGTACATTGAACTGTGATACATTAAACGTCAATGTTTTGAGAATAGTACCGGTTGTTTTGTGAAATTAGGGGAGCGTTTAAGCGCTTTTTTTTTTGCTGTATATTGTTCCTGTTTACGCTGTGCTTGTGAATAAATGTGTTAGTTATTCAGAAATTTGGACTCATTCTTGTATCCTGAGAACATACCCACGATTCTAGAGGTTAATTTTTAATGTGCAAAATGTTCTCTCTCACTGGAGTTTCTTTTGAAAACCAGGTGGTCGAAATGCCTTCGAAAAGTCGTCAAATTGGCAATAAATCGCCAAATCTTACAACCCTCATTCCGGACTTCAAAACATGGTATCAAAAAATTCACGTCATAAGAAAAGTTGTCTGTACGAGCGTTTTCTCCGACTGGTTTTCAAAAGTGACTCCAGTGAGAGAGAGCAATTTTGTAGGTTCGTAGCAATATTTTCCCCGAAGTGAAAAATTTGACAATAATATTCATAGATGTTGTATGTCATCAATTTATAAGTTTTCAAAACATAGAACTCGTCTTGCTTGGTCCAATTATTTTCAAATTCATACTAAACTCGACCTCATCAAAAACATATAGCCAATAAAAGTGTTGAAGCAGTGCAGACTTGATAATCACGATTAAGTAAGAATTTTTAATCATCTAGCTTACATATTATGAGGAGAAAAAAGGTCATTATTACATATTTTATACTTAAACTTTATTCTCAATTATATGGAAAAAATAATTACTTTTTTGTCACGTTCCTTTGTATGAAATTTAGATGAAACGTTTGGAACTTTTGTGTGTAGTATGCATATAAGTAAATTTAAGACAAAATAAAAAAGCCCTAAATTTTATGGTAATTTATTCCAACATGTAAAGAGTTGCATATTTAAATTGTTAGCATATTTAACATGGGCTGAATACATTTTATCCTTAGAATACTTAGAATCAGAGGATTAAAATCAATTAATCTTTGGACTTCTATTTACTGGAAATAAATTCTAGAAGCACTTGTTCTAATATAAAAAAAATTAAATCTTGCAAAGTGTTTTTTTTTCTTTTCTAAAATTAAAGACTCTTACAAGGTGAGGATTATAAAAGTAAAATGTTTAAGTTCTCGGATATTTTTTTTTAAATATACATAAAACGTCAATATCACTGTCTACCTGCCCCCCCCCCCCTCCCCAGCGAAAAATTTGGCAAAATTTTGTAGACTCTTTTGGAGATGATGCCAAACAGAAGGTCATTTAATATTCCTGTAAATTAAATTTATTTTCTTTTATATATTTTTGTGGTAATTACTTAAATATTCTTGAATCGAAATATAGGGAATTTCCCTGTTAGGCATTTAAACGGGAACCGTATCAAAAGAGAGGTGCATGCTCTTTAATGAAAATGTATGTCAGGGACCTAAAATTTCTATAGATGGTATTGGCAGTGATCCTCGGACCTCAAGTTGGAAACTTTTACTCTGCACTATGAAATCTTAATTCTCTGAAATATCAAGTAGTTCCTCTCACTCAAAATGATATCAAAATTGCCATCACTTTAATCATGACAATCAATTTTGACTTTCAATGAAATGGTAAATAAAGATATACAGGTAGTATAAAAAAATAGAACTGACGATTTCTATTTTAAAACCTAAATCGAAAATCGAACTTTCGTGAAAAGCTCAACAAGCTGATGCGTTATTCAGCAGGACATATTGACCACCCATCGTGTTTCTACTCACGTCCGTATCGCAATCATTCAATTCTTTAACCCGAATGCGACTTAAAGCAATCACTCTGTTACCGAAATAGCTGCGAGGGATAAAAGTTAAAGTAGTTTTGATATTTCTTTTATCAAAAGTTTGATTTTATTTTAAGCAAAATTCTTGTGAAAAAGGCTTTTGCAAATAAAAAATTTCAAATGTTCTATTGAGGGATTTTAAAGCATATATTATAAATACTGTATTTGCTAACGTTTTCAGAATTCACATAAATTCATTTCCGCACATATTATTGGAGTTTAGTATTTATATACAGACTCTCAAACTATTTTTGAAGGATATTTTCTATCAAATACTACAAGTGTTTGTAAACTGTATTTACAAACATCATCTTGACGTACAGGAAAAACTTCCAAAGTGCCATAGTGCCAAGTGCCTTTCAGACATCATAATGTATTTTCATAGGGTACACAGTTAGGGTATTTTTAAATTTACTCTCTTAAGATTTACTCAATTTCGCTTTGAGTAGCGCTCTTTTAGTATTTTCGATGCTATAGCAATTATGACATAGGAATAAGTTTGTAGCTAATGATATAAGTTACTGTAGCTAATGATATAAGTTACGTAGCTAATGATATAAGTTACTGTAGCGTATACGTACTGTAGCTAATGATATAAGTTACTGTATCAACAGATATAACGAATGTGACATAGAACGAAGTTTCAACGTACGGTAGCTAATGATATAAATTACTGTATTATAACGAGTACTATATAATTTTCGACACTAGCACATTTCGTTAAAAAAATAAATTCTGAGAACTAAAATAGTTTGTTAGTGTGCTTCCTTGCGCAATTAGGGTGCACGGAAAAACATAAAACAAATTTTAGTCTGATTCAATTCAAAACAATCTGTATAAATAAAATTGAAAATATGTCTGTATATGTGATTGTGTGTGTGAGTGTTTGTCTTATCATCACTGAAGAACGACTGCCCAGAATTTGATGAAATTTTCGGGGTAGACTTAAAATAGCCCCGCCTAAAATTTAGTCTATGTTTCGAGTTTCTAGTAGCAGGGGTAATTGAGGTTTTAAAATCCCCACAATTAAACATTCTATAGAAATGCGTAGTACTATACAGACGATCGCACACTCTAGTCTCGGGTTCGGTCCCCGTCGCCTGAAACTATCTTATTATCTACGCAGAGTATGAACAAGCTAAATCTATAGGTTCAAAAGTCCAACAGATAGGTGATGGGTTAAAGAAAGGATTTTACTGTCATTGTAGTAACCTCCCTATTGGGTTTCGATATCAAAATTGTGTGCTACTGTCCAGGGCCGTCCAAACAGTTACCTTACATTTTCGGGTAGGTCGGGCGGTCTGGTTTGGGAAAAGCAATCTTGGGAGGATCACACACGGTAGACAATGTATTTTAGTCTAAATTAGGTGTTACCGTTTCAGCCAGACAAAAAGTTACCTATGGTTGTCATCCCCCATTGTATTTTAGTCTAAATTAGGTGTTACCGTTTCAGCCATCCAAAAAGTTACCTATGGTTGTCATCCCCCATTGTATTTTAGTCTAAATTAGGTGTTACCGTATCAGCCATCCAAAAAGTTACCTATGGTTGTCATCCCCCATTGTATTTTAGTCTAAATTAGGTGTTATCGTTTCAGCCATCCAAAAAGTTACCTATGGTTGTCATCCCCCATTGTATTTTAGTCTAAATTAGGTGTTACCGTATCAGCCATCCAAAAAGTTACCTATGGTTCTCATCCCCCATTGTATTTTAGTCTAAATTAGGTGTTACCGTTTCAGCCATCCAAAAAGTTACCTATGGTTGTCATCCCCCATTGTATTTTAGTCTAAATTAGGTGTTACCGTATCAGCCATCCAAAAAGTTACCTATGGTTGTCATCCCCCATTGTATTTTAGTCTAAATTAGGTGTTACCGTATCAGCCATCCAAAAAGTTACCTATGGTTGTCATCCCCCATTGTATTTTAGTCTAAATTAGGTGTTACCGTTTCAGCCATCCAAAAAGTTACCTATGGTTGTCACCCCCCATTGTATTTTAGTCTAAATTAGGTGTTACCGTTTCAGCCATCCAAAAAGTTATCTATGGTTGTCATCCCCCATTGTATTTTAGTCTAAATTAGGTGTTACCGTTTCAGCCATCCAAAAAGTTACCTAACACCTACGGGTATAGGACGGACAATCTAGGTAGTGAAAACACAATAGCATATACTACTGCTAGCAAATTACTACTTAATACTTTAAAAGTATTAAATGGTAGTCTACGTTTCTCTGGGAATAATTACTTTACTCTTGATGAAATTAAAGAATTAAAAAATGTTTTAGTTTCTACAGGTAATTTTGTTGGTTTTCAAATTTTTGATTTCAAATATCTCTTTAATAACATTAATATTACCAATCTATATAATGTAATTTCAGCACTATATAATGCATTGATTACTATTCATCCTGATCAAATTCAATTTAAAAATATTTCCAAATCTTTACACTTTAATTTATTTCACAATTATATTTTTGCGAAACACATAATAAATTATACTTACAGGTATCTGGTGTCCCTCAAGCGTTTGTAGTAGTAGAATTTAACTAATTTGTACATTTATGATTATGAACATTCTTTTACATTTTCATATTACAAAATTCATAGATATATTAATAATCTAATATGTTTAGTTATTAAAGATAATTATGCCGTTGATATAAATTTCTATCCTGATAATTTAGAATTATTACCTAATGAACCATCAATTAGTAATAGAGGTTTTTTTAAATTTATATCTCAGTATTGAACCATCCAATAAGATTATCGCTAATCTATATGATGAAAAAGACAATTTTAATTTTAATATAAATAAAATGTTACCATTTAATTCATGAAACTATATTCAATTGTTTAGAAATATTATTCTTAATCAACTCTGCAGATTTTTTACATTATCTGATAAAAAATATCATAATTTGCACATTAATAACCTTAAAAATACTAGTAAATTATATAAATATCCAGTTATATTTAGTTAATGTTATAGTGAATTGGTCTAGGTTAGCTGAACATTTTTTAAATTCTTCCTCCTTATTATCATTTTATAGCTTAATCATTATATTTCTATTGTTTTTACATATCATTGCAATTCACTTTTAGGTCCTTTTCTTTTCAAAAAATTGCTGCATTTATGGAGGTATTTCCTTCTGTTTTTTCATCTCTGTAGTAAGAAACTATAATTTTCCCTGGTTCATTTGGATAGATACTTGACCTTGATGACCAATCTTATCTAAATAAACTTCCATTAAGCCTAGAGCTCTTTCGCAATATAGGCATGATTGCCTTTTCTTATTTTTTATTTATAAATTTACAATTCTCATCATTACTATCATGATTTCTGCATACTTAATTCTGTATTCATTGCTGTAATTACTGTATTCATTGATTTCTGTATACTTAATATTGTTTCATCTATACTCCCTATATTGTTTGTATATTTTATTATTTATGAATTAAAAATGTATGGGACTTACTGTTCGTATTTTTCTTTTATGTAGTTATAGCCATGTAGCACGTATTTCATTCATATTTTGCTTGTTACATTCTTAACTGAATAATTTTTGATTTTTTCTAGGTGTTACAATTTATCTTATTATTTCCTTGGATTATCATAAATTCTATTTATTATTGAAATGTCTATATTTATAATCTGCATTTGCGATATAAATATATGTATTTTTCTTTCAGTGGTTGCTATTAATAAGTTTTTCTAACTATTCATACCGGCTAAATATTATTATTACACTTAATTTGTATTAGTTTTTATGACGCTTTGAGTTTTGTTTATAAATATGTGTGTGTGTGTGTGCGTATATTATATATAAACATAACGTTTGTACTACGTTGTGTACATTTTATTTGTTTTAATCTCATAAATAAAACTGCCCTTTATGCACGTTTGAGCTCTTATTCAGGAAATGACATTTGTGCTTAACATTTCTAATGTCTTCAGTGACCCATATCTAATCACAGCAGTTTGCATGACAGTGAATAAAATCAACAGATAGTAAGCTCTGTCATAATTCTGCGCACGACATAGAAAAATCAGCGCGACGAATGTGTATTACTGAATATCCATCTATTATTTCTTCGAGTATCTCTGTAATACACAAGGATTAGTTGCGGTTTGAACACTACGCTTGTACTTAGCGGTTATCGATGATCAAGATTCAGTGAGGACGCTTATCAGAAACTCGGTATACACTTTGTTGTCACTCAGCAAACACTCTGTTGTCACTTAGCAATTATTATGCTGCATGGGCACACTTGCTAATTATTGTTGTATAAATCCATGATTCGAAATTCGATTACTGACGGCACATTTTCATGCATATAAAGAGGATGCTCATCGGATTACAACGGCATTATATGTTCCACGTAAAATCGTGTAGCAGTGACATTATACATATTTAGTTACTGTGACGACGATGTATCCTCTATAATAGTGAGTGTATTCTCCTGATAAAAGGATGAGTTCGAATTTCTGGATAAATACAGCTTTATTTAAAGCACCAATAAACGTAAACAGAAACACCATACAGCTAATAAATATCTAGCTATCTTACATATTAACAAAATATCTATCAAATACAACAAAGATGCACATTAAACGCCCAACTCATTAAAAAGCTGAATATTATATTTGCAAGTCACTGGCGTATTCACAACTCAATCTGACTCATATTACGTCGACTCTTCTTCACTGAACGACGGCCAGCATATATATCCACAGTTGAAAATTCTCGGAAAAGCCTTGCAACTCGGGAAATTATTAGCCAATCTACAAAACTTGATGAAAAAATAGCCCAAAGTCCTCATGTTGGCAATATTTCACAAAATTTTTCGACAAGGTCACCAAATTGCACACCATGGCCAAGTTAACCGAACCTTCAAATAATAACAGTGGTTGGCTGTAAATGTCGTCTTTTTTCTCGAAGATATTCCGTAGAAACTTTTTGAGTTCATAGCACTATATTATGTTTTAATTATAAGCGTGCATTTTTCCTTTGTTACCATTATTGAATGCACTAATTGTATATTTTATCTCTTTTAGGTAAGTATATTTGACGCTTTACGGCAATTCTGTACATATTGTGGGATAATATTGTCTGAAGGTAAATACTCTATATACTAAAGTTGTGGATTGGCAATATTGTAAATATATTGTGTAAAATGATTTTTCACAATTATTCTTATATTATTAAATTATGTCTCAAGATATTTATAAATAATCATATTATTTTTAGAGCCAACTACATATTGAATGGTATTGACGTGAAATGTCACAATAATCCATGGATTGTTTTCAGGGAAATACTGGGTATTTTTTTGCAGTTGATCGTCTACCTTCTACCACTGTTACTTTTCTTATGTACATAGTATAATGTATAAGAAAAATATCGTGGCGAGTTAGAAAATTCGACTTCGAGTTTTGCATTTGGACAACAATAGTCATTTGTCTTGTATAAGAATAACCTATTTTTCCGCCCTAACACTTAGTGAAATTTTCGCGAAGAATTTGGAGGAAAATTGCTAACTTGACGACTTTAAAATGTTACCAAATTGGCAAAAATATCGCCGAATTGATGACAATTTTACCAAATAGATGAAAATGACGTTAAATCAATGAAAATGGCGACGACTAATTGATAAAAAGTCAATATCTTGGGAAAACATAATAATCGACTGTAACAATAATACATTTTTCCTTCCGTCCGTAATGCTTGACGAAAAATTTGGAAGCATGTTGTCAAATTGAAAAAAATATCACCAAATTGAAAAAAATATCACCAAATTGATAAAAATGTCGTAAAATTGATAAAAATGATGCTAAATGGGGATAATGTTTGACAATTTTTGCATTCTCTTATATAACGGGCATACTTTCTAGAGTATAAAAAATGCCCTTCTCTCCATTTGTCTGTTGTTGTTGAGGCTGAAACCGTCCGACCTATCAGAAAGGTGTAAGCTCCATTTGTCTGTAACACTTGACGATAATTTGGCGAACACTCTAGTGAAATATAGTCAACTTGAAGATATTTTGCTCCAGATTGACGAAAATAAACAAAATTGCAAAAAGTTAAAGAAATTGACGCTTAATTAATTATTTATATACTTTAATATATGGGCTATATTGTTTATTGAGGATGCTATCAATATTGATAATTGTCAATTTAGAGTTGCTATTTAGATATAAGTTAATTGGTTCTTTGTAACGGTTTTATATGTTGTCATCCGGAAAAGCACCAGATGTACAATTCAATGTTAAAAACACTATACAATGGATCTTATACATAACTTTTTTGCAGTAAAAGAAGTCAATCAATTTCATTATATAAGGACAGTCATGTGCTGCCCATATCATATTTTTTTTCTGATCTCCTTTGCAGTTTTTCAAGTATTTTAAAGATCCATTTCATCAATTTTTAGTTATGCTAAAATTCAGAATGCTTGTAAAGTATATACAGGGTGTTCCAAAAACATTGACCTACTCTTTTATTCCTTAAATGTTGATCTTATATATATATAATAAATTACAAAGTTGAGTAAAAAAAAGATACAGAATTTTATGAAATCGATAAAAATATTCAGGGGATTAAATTTGAAGACATACAAAATTTAAGTTTTTATACGGCTCCCGTGTAAAAACATTTCCAATCAGCAAAATGTGCCCATACACTAATAAGATGATGTACATAATTTCAGCATTTTACCATAAAGAGTCCCAGAGATATGTTTAAATAAAGTTGTTGAGAGATTAATCACAAATTAAAATGTAAATGTATACAGCAAGTGTGCATATGACGCAACGCAGAAATGCATCATAGGCAAATAATATCTGTCTCTTAACTTTAATGGATCTTTGGCATGGATGTAAAACATTTTGAACAAGCTTTATAATCTTTGTGTAAACTTATTAACTCTACACAGTGTAGATACTTTTGTATAAATAAATAGCAAAATTATTATTTATTTATGTAATCATTGTTTTCTTTCGTAATTTAACCCCTGAAATGTGATCTGCCGACATGATTTTTTTCCCTCTGAGAACACATGTCGATGCATCGAAAAGTGGTTTAAGTCAGCATTTTTGTCTTTTCATATCTCGGGGACTTTTTATGATAAAATGCTGAAATTTTGTACATCACCTTATTAGTGTATGGGGCACATTTTAACTCATTGGAAATATTTGAATTCAGAATCAGGATGACTTATTTGTGCTCAGGATTAAAATCCTTATCAAAATACCGTTGAAATTTAATTAATATCACGTTAAATTAATGATTATTGGCATTTCATGATTATTTTTTGATACATTTTGCAGAGTTAACTTCGACTATAAAAGCTTGTGATTACGTCCCAGTAGCTTAACGGTAGAGCGTATGATGGCGGAAGTACGAATTGTTTATGCATTGTGAATGACTGCAGCCTTTAAGGAATTTATGACCTCAAACAACGAGTATCAGGAAATGGATATAAATTTTGCAAGCGTCAACAATGGAGGCAGTCATGCGGACGCCAATGGTGGACGTTAAGTGTAAATAAATGCATGTGGGGTAATAAATAAGCCTAACACATACATCATACGGTAACGTGGTTCTGTGAACCTGGGGCTGCTACGTCTAGCGTTTCTGACTCCAATAACTGCTTTCTCAAGCAAGCGCGCCAGCCAATGGGCCCAGGGGGAAGCAATGAAGGGGATGCTAACAAGCACTTAACCCGTGACGAATTAAGATACATTAATTAAGTGCAGTTTCAGTATATAAACCACGCCCTCTGCATTTCTGTAAGATTTGCACATGGCTTATGAAACATACGACGTTTCCAAAATGTCGTTGTATGTCAAGGGGACTCTCTTGATATACGAATTAAGAGACATTAAGTGTAATTGTAGGATATAAACCACCCCCTTTTCTTACACTGTAGACATCAATGTCTACAATGGCTTATGAAACATACGAGGGTGTGCAGCAAGAGGTTAAGTTATTGAAATTGAAGTATGATAAGAGTCAGAGAAGCGTCTTCGCACGAAGAGTATTGGAAATGTCTCGATAAAAAGCGGTGAAACAAGTGGCTAAAGGATAGGACCAAAAGACAAGTTTTAAATATCAAGCTGACAGCAGATCCAAATGTTGACCATGACTAAAGTGATGCGAGCAACAAAACCTACAACAATGACATCCAATACAGGTACTCCCTTATTTCTCATAAGGATATCGAATTTAATCTTAGTTTATAAGTTTTGTGAGTGTTTTAGTTTATTTAAGTATCGAAATTTAAGATTTTTATATATTTGCTTTGTTATATGTCGTTGTCACACTTGCTTCCAAGTAAATTGAGAATGAATATAAATTGTAAAATTATGAAAATGAATACAATTGCAAAATTAACCTTTTGCTAACGGGTGGAACAGCGTCTATCCCAAACGCAGAACCTCTCAAAAAGACAGGTATTTGACATACTCTATCCCAAACAGTTCAATACCCCTTTGTAGGCAATGGCGTCCATGGACGCCAATGCCTGCAAAAGGGGATATGGTGTGTCAATTTTGGGATAGGGTATGTCAAATACCAGTCTTTTTGAGAGATTCTTCGTTTGGGATAGACGCTGTCCCACCTGTAAGCAAAAGGTTAATAATTGAAAATGTTAGTCAAAGGTATATGTTTGTTGAAATAAATAATTGAGAGGAAAATTAATGTTGTCGTTAATAAGTAGTTTATTTAGTGCTTATCCTGTAGGAATACGGTTTATTTATATGTTACCGCTGGACTGCACAACAGGTGGGTTATATTTTAGACGCATGGTCTCTGTATGCACTATTACGATCTCGAGCCTAAATGAACCGAATTATTAACTACCACTTTATTATTATCACCAATTTTAACACTATTTGCTTCTCTTTTTTGCAGCACATTTTGGTGTGTCTTTAATTTACGACACAACTGATTTGCTACAAAAAATGAAATTTTTACTTCAAAATAGAGTAAAATATAGAAATTTGAATCTCGTTGCAATTACGTCATAGTATTTTAAAACATCATGCAGAATTTTAAATAGTTTCAATACAATTTTACTAATTTTATTGCTTAATTTTACAAAGTACTGAAGGCGGGCAGATGGGAGATATTTTCAACATATATTTATATACGTTCTTCGTCATAAGACGAGCTAGCCATATCGTTTTCATAATAATTAAATGTTTAAATGATCTACTATCTACATGCGGTTTACTTTAGGATCTATGAGCAATTGCCTTCAGAAAATGAATTAAATTCTCATTTTCCATCAGTATTAACAAAATTCCGATCCAATATTCCACTGTGCGGAATAAATACGATTATAATTTTTAAAATGTTATCTTGTATCATTCACTAATTCGTTCACTGAAGACGCAGTGACGACTTTAAGAATTCCACCTGAAAAAGTTGAAGCAGAAGATCCGCTTTCTGTAATGAATGAAGAAGTGAAGAAAGTCCAAAAAGTTTTCTCGGTGTCAGAGAAAATGTGAAGACTAATGGTTTCCAATTTCTATGGTTTCTCGATGCATTTATCGTTGAACCTCATCGACATTAAATTTGGAAAAAGAACAGAGTGAAGACCGTCGATGCGGAAAATTGAAATCATTCCATAGCGAATCTGTTTTTTCTCTTTCATATATTTGGCATTTGACGTAAGTAATTATTACTTAAGGTGGAATGGTTTTATTTTGGCACTGTAAAAATATTCAAGGAATCAGTCTTCAATCTGCTTTCACATACACTAATGTTGGATGTCGGAAATTTTTGTCCACGTCGATATATGAAATTTTAGACGACGTCGTAGATCAGCAGAGAATTTTTGCAGAGGGTAATGCACGAAGTGATTCATTCAAGCAACACAGTGGGTAAAATAAAAATTATATTTATTACTCACAAAAATGGGTAAACTAATCAAAGAATGAGAGCATACATCTTTAACTATGATGCATCTCAGAAGAGGTAACATCAGATGCAAACATCCCTCTCTCTATAAACTGTAAAACATGTTCGAATTTAAAGATTACAAATTGTAATATCGAAACAATTGTAAAGGGCGGGCGTATCAATTTGTAATAACTTTTCATAATTGTAATAACTGAAATCATCAATTCGTAGTAGCGGTTCATATAATCCAGTGGTTTGTCTTCCCTGGTGATGGGCGCCAGGAACTACCAACGGCTGGAATATTAAAATATGGCAAGGGAGACATGTACACTCAATGAATACCAGAATTTGATGTTAAATTCTTTACTTTGATATGTTAAATCATATATATATATATATATATATATATATATATATATATATATATATATATATATATATATATATATATATATATATTCAAGAGTATCATAACAAATGCAAATATCAAATTAATTTTATCAAAATTATATTCTTCCAAAAATCTTAATAAGTCACTCTCTTGGTTTCATATTTCGATAATACATATATTCACACAGAAACATATTTTAAGCATTTATAAACTTAACAACATTTCTACTTGGCTTGGAACTGATATCAAGACAATAGATTAAATAGTCTCTTGAGATATTTTATGTAAATCAGTTCATCCTGTTTATTTCGTTAAAAGCCGATGTTCCTTTATATCTCAGATTTACCGAATAATATTATCTTTATTTATGTTGAATTCAATAATAAATGTCATTTAAACTTCTAATTTCAATTCAGTCAGGTATGGCGCATATCTAAAAGCTAAGTCTTTTCCTATTAAATCCTTTCTTAAGAATATGGAATTTACATACAATAATATCAGATGATTTTGATCGTGTTAAAATTATGGCCAATGGGAGATGGGTTTCCAATTTAAATTTTTATCTTGAAATTAAAATTTTATAAACTTTAGATCGACCGCCCGTAAGTCCATCTCGAACGCTCCCCTTGTTCCATTTCCTTGAACAGATAGCGTCCTTTTTACACCGCTACCGTCGTGACGCCAGAAAAACATCACACACTTCAAAAATTCTCCTATCCAAGGCCACAACACGTACCGCCTTTTGAACCGATAGAGGGATGGCTTACATCCAAAGCCTCCAAAACTCTCTCAAACTTTACTTACCTAGGAAAACCCCAAATAAAAACTGATGTAGCAACACATATAACGGCCTCTCTCAAAATGCGGAAGTAGAACCCGCAAAATGAAAGTTCAGGACAGCGTGCGGATTCTTTCGCACTTAGTAGATCATTTAAATCATAATATATTATGCAATTACACTCAACATGGAAATACATTTAAAATAGAAAAATTAAGAATTTATCAAATACCGACATGACAAAACCGAGCGTAGCCGTAGCAACTCGGCTATTTGCAGGATAGCATGACAAACTAGTTGCAAGCTACAAACTTTAAGCTTCAGCAACAACAACCTGCAAGGCTTCATCTCATCCTCTAATCATCCTGACATATATATACATTTCCAATCTCGGTACCGCTAATTTCCAGTGATACGAAAAATTAGCATATTCCGGTCAGCTACGGTACAATCAGCAGGAACTCAAATGAAAATTAACTCGGACACAAAACAAACGATCCGTAATCCAAACAGTTAACCGAGAAAACTCCATACTTTAACTTTTGACCGCATCTTTATCGCCATACGTTGTTTGTTTACGTTATGCTGTTTATTAGTATATGAAAGCAGAATGAGTCTTTTTTCGGCTTTCATATACACGAATACTCCATAACGTTCAGCAGCAATCATTACCAGAAACAACAACTCATATTTCTCAAATTTCATACCTAATTTATTCTTTTGAACTGTTTAGTAAAAAACTGTTAACAAAATTCCAGTTGGCACTAGTTTAGTCATACCGACGGATATTTTAAATTACATATATTTATATAATTTATTTTTATACATTTTAATCATGCAATTTATCAATTTTTATCCAAGGTAAAACATTTGCAAACATATTGCAAAGGATTTGTGAGGTACTTTTCTACTACTTCAAAAGACCATGCCTTTTTATGTACTATTGTAATTTACTTCACTCTAACTTAAACTTCCAATAACCTAATGGCTAGAATTCGACGAAGGGACAGTGGGGGCTCGTGCATAGGCACTGCGGGAGCGACAGTGCTCTCTCTCTCTCGCAGCCTCGCGTGAAGCTTCCTATGTGCGCATGCGCACAACAGTCAAACACCACGCTTCACAGTTCCAGTGGCGTGGTGTTTGACTGTTGCGCGCATGTGCAAGTAGGAAGCTGCACGCCAGGCTGCGAGGAAGAGAGAGCACTGTCGCTCCCGCAGTGCCTATGCACGAGCCGCCCCTGCGAAGGAATTAAGACATTAACAAACATCATAAATTATTCCACCTAACTTCGCTGATAACTCAAAATACAATTACATATACAGAATATTTACAAAGCTAGCAATACCATATCTTAACCCGCTGACATAGTAATCTATACCGAAATTCAATTTTAACATCTTACTGAACTGAATCTATAATGATCAAACTATTATGCCATAGATATATACACTCACAAACTTGTAGAAGCTATAACTTCGATACGAACTTCCATGAATGAACCGAACCACACACACGTAAACTCGGTAGAAAGGCAGCAGTCGAAGCTGAAAGACGACGATCCACGATTTCATGTTTCTCGACTACGAAGACGAATACGAATTCGAATTATTTCTTATCCAGCGTCTGCCTTTTCTTATAGTCCTGGCCAGTCGTGAGTACGTGATTCTCAGAATCAGAGTTGAGGAGTTTCGTACATAAATTAGCATAATAAAAAGTAAAATTAGCATACAATAATCATGAATAATACAATCCTCACAATGCTACTGAAAGTTTCAATGGAATCATCTGCCCGTAATGGTGAGTAAGGTTCCTGATAGTTATAATATATATATATATATATATATATATATATATATATATATATATATATATATATATATATATATATGTATATATATATAAACATACAAAAATAATGCTTCGGAAGACGATAATTAGCTGAATATTTTAGAAATGAATTTGGAATTTTCATGAACGCCTGTCATTGCAACTCTTCTCATAGTTTGCCGCAATGGTCAGCAAAGTAGCTGAAAAAAATGAGCAAAGGTTTCAGAATATTTTACAGTGTATTTGCAATGCAACCATCATTGTTCGGAGAATTATTATTTTCCATAGACAATAATACTATGAAAATCTTTAATTTCCAATAATTTGTGATATCTATTTCAAATAATTTAATCCATTTCTTGTATTTTACATAATGTATTAATACCCAGAATTTCCTAATAGCATTGACTCTAGATTATTCTTTCGTGTGTCCCAACCTCACACGCGAGATGCGTAATAAGCTTTTGACTGTAGTGAACGGATTTTCTGAGGGGGGGGGGGGGGATTTGTGCTTTCGCCTCAGACTGGGATCTTAATCGGGCTCTGACTACCCGCGACATACAAGCACACAAATACTTTATATATGTTGTTATGTAATATTTTTGCAATCTCAAGTACAAACAATTCTTAATTATTTCTGAATAATATTATGGGTAATTGAGAATATCAGTATTCATTAAACATTGGATTTTACTCAAAAAAGAAGTCAATATGAACTATTCGAAATACACAGACTTAAAATAAAATATGTCTGTGGAGAATCAACTCTCGTATGAAACTTTTCTTCATGTTGCTTTGTACGTTAACCAAAGGATTTGTACTTTGAGGAATGAATAGACCCAAAATATCTTCTGGGATTGCCATGAAACAGAAGATTCTCTAATCCATTGCATCTTTTCTGCTGTACGGTAATTAATTCCCTTGGGTTTGAAATGTTTTTTGGTCCCATATAAAAAATCATACTAAAATGCAATAGAATATTCTATGGCTTCATATGAGCAGGTTCATTTGATTTTGTAGTTATATTCTGGAATAAAGAAAATTATTTTATTTTTAAATAATGATTTTAGTCAAATGACAATGCAAAATATGTTTTCCTTCATTTACGTATATATAAAGAGCAGTATTTTTGTGTTTTATTTCAATTTCAGATTTTGTCCAATTTTGCACGCCATTTTGAAAATAGAAGGCAAGTTCTATTTTATAAAATGGTTCCAAAATCTTATCGGCATTAAAGTGACTTAAAAAAAAAGTTCCTTTTGTTTACATCATACCAAATTATTATTAGCACCAGGGTCAGCGACTTGTCAGTTCCTACATATATCACAGACTACTCCAGAAAAATATGCATAAACCAATCCGTTGATTACTTATAAAT
This sequence comes from Amaurobius ferox, assembly GCA_951213105.1. Lineage (NCBI taxonomy): Eukaryota > Metazoa > Arthropoda > Arachnida > Araneae > Amaurobiidae > Amaurobius > Amaurobius ferox. The sequence continues at coordinate 138,228,937 of OX578151.1, forward strand.
TTTTTAACTGAGATTCCATTTGTAGAATGAAATTAGCGTTGTAACAACAGCCGGCGAATCCTTTTTGGAGCTGTTTAAACTACTGGGTGATTTCCTACATATTGAGACCACGCCACGGAAGGGTGAATCACATAGCCTCCTCAAGTCACGGATTTTACCTTTGCGTGTAATTTTCACTCTTTTTATAAAACTAATATTTTCTGCTTTTTAGATTGATATTTTTATTATTATTTAGATTAGTAAACTCAATTTATCCCTGCTAAGTGCATTTTCTTCTATAACTAGGAGGTTTCGTGGGAGGTTTTCGCTAGGAGGTTTCTTCTATAACTGAGAGTAATACGTTTCACGAGCACTTTAGTGCCATCTGCATCACAGGCGTAATACGCCCGTTGGGGACCGTCCTTATTAACTGATATTCACCAGCCCTGGAACTCGCTTTGCGAGCCTTTTCAAATCGGCCGGCTCAAACGACTTCTTAAGTGTCCTGTGCTCCCTGATGCTTTTACCCCTTGCTCGTTAAACACGCCAACACCCATGACTCGCTTAGCAAAATGGTAGGCTTCAAGAGCACTTCAGTGTCCCCTTCTATGCAGGCGTAATACGCCTGTTGGTGGCCGTCCCTTGCTAAAGGACATTCTCCAGCCCTGGAGCTCTCTATGCGAGCTCTTTCAAGCTAGCTGCCGCATATGAGAACATATGTGCCGTTTACTCGCTGAAGCTCGTAAAACTCCTAAGATTCCACTCTCAATTCCTGACGCTTATTAATAGGAGCTCGCTGCAGTTGTGATGCATCTATTGGAGCCGCGCTCCCCTATTAGCTAACGCTCATTTTGCGAACAATTTCATTAAGATTCAGCTCACAGTTCGTCAACCCCGAAATTCGCTTCGTGAGTTGGGATGCTTCGTCTCCTACTTCCTGGCGCTCGCTGAGCCTGCATTGCAATCTATGTCGTGCCGCCTACTTTTAAGAATGATTGCTTACTGTATTACGACAAACGGCAAAATTTCATCACTGTATGTTTTGCCATATGTTCGTAATTCAGTGACAAAATATCGTGATACACTTTCAGTATAGGGATATTTACAACAATGAAACATATAATTGTTGTAAAATAACAATTAAATTGTAATGAGCATGACAATAATAGTTTCAAATCTTCGCCGGTAAAGAAGAAAATTTTGCATCAAAATGTGCATAAAAACTTGAATACCACATTAACTAAATCGTAATTAAAATTAAAGGGTTCCGCCCTACGAAACCTAAACTATGTAGGTACATGCCATCAAAAAATCGAGGTCTTGGTATTACTAGTCTGTTCAAAACGCGAACACGCAGCACAGAAACTCTTCCTTTGACTTCGACATTAAATATTTCCTAAACTAAATTTTAAATCAAAACACGGTTATATTAGTGTATTTCCCTAATATTTCTATGCAAATGTACCAAATTTCATATTTTTGTATGCTATAAATTTTGTGCTACATGACAGAGAAACATGACAAACAGCGGCGTGTTTTTCAATTTTTTTCAGTTCATTGTTTTTCATTTGTCAAATGGCGGCGGCGGCGGCGGCGTCAGCTACTTTTTTTTATAGACTGTATAATTGCAAATGCTGATGTAAATTATTCTAGGGATTCATTTTGCAATACCATACATTTACCAACATTTATTCTAAATTGAATATTCATCACATTCGCATATGAATTTATATAATATGCTAAAATTCACATTTTATTAATTTGTCAGTTAGTTTTTTTTTAATTCCTACCTTTCTAATGCATTCATATTACTTGAGAATTCGGAGAAAATATTAATTTTCTGGATTACATTATGTTTATTTAAAAGCTTCATAAAATCAGTATATTCATTTATTGTCTAAATAGAAAAATATCGTCGATATATGTCACGAGATAAAGAAAGTGTACAGAAATATGGAGTCTTAAAAAATAAGTATATTTTAATACTGATTACGTACCAGTTACGGTGCCAGCAATAAGAGATAGGCTTTTTGAATTGTCTCTTTTTAGGGATGACATTTTAGCAGCCACAATTAACAATAGACATTGCCTTAAATAACCTCATCATTATTAAAAATAACAGTTATAGTGATTACTAATAAAATATGTTCATATGTATGCTATGATAGGAAAAATAATACTGTCTTTATAAACATTAAATTGAACAATTGTTGCTTCTCAATATTCTCCACCCTCAGCGCCTCTAGCAGAAGGCCTTTCAGAGTGGAAACATTTACTTAATATCAACATATTAAACTTTCTCTTATTCGAAGACTTAAATGCACACAGAAGAGATTGGAGCAACACATCCAACGATACAAGAGGTTTTCTACTACAGTATTTTGTAGCTCACCATCCGCTCAATGAACCATCATCCAGTACTTCAACGTTTGAAACTTTGAGAGGTCAGAAATGGCCTGACATATGTTTATACTCACTTGTACGTATATAACAAAGTACAATCTTGGAAAGTCGACGGAATTCCTAGTTTGAGGGATCGCAGGTATGTGATAATCACACTGACAGAAGAGTTTGAGGACTCTGACAAGAAGACTGAACAAAAGCCTCTGAGAAGATATAATATATTGAGAGAGAGTTTGAGGACTCTGACAAGAAGACTGAGCAAAAGCCTCTGAGAAGATACAATATCTTGTGAGAGAGTTTGAGGACTCTGACAAGAAGGCTGAACAAAAGACTCTGAGAAGATACAATATATTGTGAGAGGGTTTGAGGACTCTGACAAGAAGACTGAGCAAAAGCCTCTGAGACGATACAATATCCTGTAAGAGAGTTTGAGGACTCTGACAAGAAGACTGAACAAAAGCCTCTGAGAAGATACAATATCTTGTGAGAGAGTTTGAGGACTCTGACAAGAAGACTGAACAAAAGCCTCTGAGAAGATACAATATCTTGTGAGAGAGTTTGAGGACTCTGACAAGAAGACTGAACATAAGACTCTGAGAAAATACAATATCTTGTGACAGAGTTTAAGGACTCTGACAAGAAGACTGAACAAAAGACTCTGAGAAGATACAATGTCTTGTGCATCCAAAGGAAACGATTGTGAATGTCCATATATGAAAAAGACCAATATGCTTCTGAAATCATGAATCTACCCAAAGCCTACTCTTGAAAAGAGTCTTATCAAACCAGTGGCTCACATCTAGAATATCCATCAGCTAAAATATACTGGAATGTATATATTTTATTTATTATGATGAGGAAAAATGCATTTCACATCTATAGTGATGAGAGGATAATGAATATTGCATCAGTGCAATCACATGATCCGCTCCTAAACCCTACATTTATTAATGTTGTAAATTGGTATCTTTTGGAATTTAAAATTTTTTAATAATGTATATTAATTTTTAAGATGTCTGAAAAGAAACACTGTTTTATGAAGAATAATTCTCCAACTTCTAAAATAGCCTTTTGCCTTTCAGCAAATTTTAGGTATCAGTTTAAGTATCTAGAAATTCAGCAGATTGGTTATTATATGTATTTCTTCTTAATCACAAAGCATGGAAAACTTCGTAACTAAATATAGTAAATTTTAACTATTAATTTAAATACATAATTATATTCACATCTTAAATGTATCAACCCACAAATTACTACTGTTTATACAAATTTATTTACACATCTAAAATGTATTACCACATGTGGTTAAGCTATTATTTAGCTGCCAGCTCCTGACTTGTATACCCAGAAGAAAGAAACCCAATTTTTCCAAATTACTCATCTACATTTATAATTTAATTACGTGAAAACTTGATCTGGAATTTCTTAATAAATTTCACGATATACTAGAGATAAGGAATCACGCAAAATTCCTTGTGTTAAATTACTACAATTTTCTAGCCAGAATGGGTGATCGACTATAGCAAGTTTCTCTATAAGTCATTTTGCTGACTCGTGATGGCTTCTTTAATTTCTTAACTAATTTTATTGGTCTCATACGATAACAATTCCCCCTCAGTAATAGTTCAATCGAAAAAGAAACAAATTAAAACAATTCAAGGTACATAGATTTTTTTAATCTTTATTTTGATTAAGAATAACATTAACTAGAGACCAGCTGTCGCATGAGACCTGCAACAAACAATGCAGGCGCCTTAGATCTTGTTCTTTCACTTTATCTGCTTTCTGTATGTCAGACACTACACTTTTAAGCGCGAATATAGCCCAAAGATATTTTCTGGAATTGTCATCGAAATACAAGATTCTCTAATGCACTACATCTCTTACACTGCAGGGACTCCCTATTGGTTTGGAAATTTTGTGTTTCCTACTAACTTAACTGAAGATTATAAAATAAATTAGATATTTTTTGATTGGGGAGGGGATCCTACGAATTAATGATATGATTTAGTTGAAATTATGTATTAGGAGAAAATTAGTTATTTTATGGTAGCAAATAGTTCAACTTCTTGAGAAATTTACTCAAATTATTACATAACTAATAATACATTAAATGCATGATGAAAATTTGATTGTGTGGAAATTGACGATTTCCACCTATGACACAATCCTCGGATTTTTGTATGGTCTTCCAGTTAAGATAATGACAGACAACATGATCACACAATTTGCCTTTCTAGACATATTCCTATAGATGGGTTTAAACTACGTGACAATCGCCAGACATATTGTACGGTCTCATCTCCTTTCATAATAAGAAAATAAATCTGTGTGTCGTCTGCAGCGAAAAGTTTAAGCGTCGGACCTTGACAAAATTTGGAACAGAGGTACTTTAAAACCCAGGACGTTGAATCTCCATCCAGGACTTGAAACCTCCGTATCTCCATAAATCTGCCGATATTCACTGGTACCGCCATCTATTACGCGTTGCTAAAACTGAACGTTAATACTAATTTTATCTAATCCACAAATGGGTGATGTAGTATCATTGAAACATTAACAAATTCTTAGAAGAAATAATAATCAAAACTCTGCCAATTTTTGAACCATCCTCTCCCCTCAGCCTTAAGTCTCTGACTACGGCCTTGCATCGCACAAATTATTGATAAGGAGAAAATGAAATTCAACTACAATTAAATTCAACAACAATTTTGCTGTTATGCCTGCTTTGATTGGACCCCATCTATATTATTAATTGAAGACGTAAAGTCGTTTCGGTTTTCAGAAATATCTTAAGTTATCAGTTCCTTAAAGGTAGATAATAGTATTTCCATCATAACGCAATCAGTAAGATCGAAGAATTCTGTTTCAAAAAAGCTGTGAACGGAATCCGTAATATAAATTATGAATTTTTAAAATTATGTATATACTTTTTGTGTTTTGAAGACGTAATTGTGTTTTTGTTGGTTCGAATCCCACCTGCGGGAATGGATGTTGTGTTGGTGGACGCAGTCTATTCTGCCCCCACTGGTGCGCAGGGGCAACGTCATGTGACGGCTAAATGGTTCGCGATTCGGGCTGATATGTAGGTGAATGATAGTATGTATCAAGTGTCTGGTCATTTATAATACATAACAATAGGTAGAGGTCACATTTCTCCCATAGTTCCTCATTAGGTTCATATTTTAAAGTGAAATCAGTAATCCAAATATATGCCTATTGCAAAAATATTATTCAATTCCCATATTACATCTTATAAATTGAAGATTAATTTACATACTTATTTTAATCACGCATTCAATTTTTATTAAGTTATTTGATATATTACGCACCTTATCTTTCGTTTCTAACACAGTGCAACTGGAGATTGACGGCTATTGACATTAATTTAAACCCATAAAGAACTTATTCTTGTAAATGCGTATAATTTATCTCTAACTCATTTTATAGACCCCCAGAGACACCATTATTTCCCCTTCAAGTACATTTAATCGAACAAGAAACAAATTTAAACCATTCCGATAATAAGGTTCTTTTTAACTTCAGTACAGGATTATGATTAGAGACGTTTAGAGACCCAACTATCGTATCTCAACATTTTTTCAATTCTCTGTTTAGTACTTTAACTAATTCTTCATACATCTCAAAATGAATAACTTATTACATCTTTTGAAATTACTGTGGAATAATTGTTTAATTCCTTCAATCTCTTTAACTGAACCGTAATTAGTTCCCTCAAGGTTTAGAAATTGCCTCTTTCGTACAAACTAAGAAGGAATAAGAAAGAACATGCAATGGGTGATTGATTATGCAGTAAGTCTTATGGTAATTCATGCATACTAGATTTCGCAGTAGAGTCCATTGAAGTCTAAAGTATTGTAAACATTTTTCTCCCATATTCCTGTCTGCGTACCTGTGTTCTAATATCCAAGGATATATGCATGTTATACACATTTGCTTAACAATGTTATTAATTTTACACTATTCCCTAACGAAACAACTGAAATACAATGTTTCTTTAGAGACAATCTAAAAAATGTTTCGTTTGTAACAATGTAAATAAACTCTTTCTAGTTTATTTACAACACCATAGACATATCTTCTCAATGACGTATTCATAGAGGGGGTCCGCCCCCCCCCCGAAATGAAATTTGCAACATATGCATTGGCAATATTTTGTAGTGCTGACATGATGTTTAGTGTTGACATTTAGTGTTGGACATAATGTTTATTTACATTTTCGCATTTTTTATGATTTCAATAAAAAGCATTTTTCCTGTTGTTAAAAAAAATTACTCATAATCGTGAAACTTTGGACCCTCCGGAAATAAATTTCTGGATACGTGCTTGCCTCTTCTAGATAATGTACTTGTTCCACGAAGAGTGAAATGCAGTATAATTTGAATTTATAATACTAAATACTTCCTACAAAACGACTCTAGTTATTAAAACATTTAAACTTAATTTTTCAAAATAAAAAGCTATCGTTAGTTTTTCAAACAGACGATATTGATTGCTAATAACATTAAATTGGCGATATTAGACCAAGCACATCGTCAAGTTCGTTAACTTATCGCTAAATGCATCGTTAAGTGGAGTAAATAAAGTATTGTCTTTTGTATTCTGGTCTAAATAATGTGTTAGCAAGAAAGGAGATTCGTTACACACTGACCACAAAATACCATGCCACAACAGGACGAATGTTTTAATTGAAGAATTAAAATAATTTTAATTATTCAAGTTAACAACTGCATAGTTTAGACTTTAAGTGAACATAAGTAAACTATACTCTGTTATGGTTTATTTACGATTTTTATTTAAATGAATGAATTTAGCTTTTCATACGGTAAATGACATGAATATATAAAAAATAATTAAAAAACATAAAATTTACGGTTTACTAAGGAAACGCAAGGAAATGATACACACAGTAATTAATATTTTAAAAATATAACTCTGAATTAAAAGTCGTAACATCGATACTTATATTTTCATCATTTCAACACAATGCTATACCAGTATAAATTATTCGTTACAGTTATAAAGTAAGTTTATAAAAACTCAGTAAGGAAAAGTTATAAACCTTGTAGAGAATACTTAACATAGTCATTACTGTTCTCACCAGTATTATTCTTACACTGAAAGGTATGCCCGTCATATGACAGAAAAATGTGCTCCACTTTTATCAATTTGGTGAACATTTTGGAAAATTTTACAGTAGTTGCTAAGTTGGCGACGTCTCGCAAAATTTCTCGCCAAGCGTTACGTACGTACGGTAAAATGGGTTATTCTTATAGTATACTCTTATGTTCTTTCCAGGATATTGAATTTTCATCAATTAGTTGTCATTTTCATTAATTGCTTCGTCTAATGAATTACTTCGTCTTGAATAGCTTGTCGTTGACGCATTCGAATTAAATTTTGACTGGCTACCACTGCTGAATGACGCACCTCTGATTGATGAGGAGTTTTTTTCCCCATCTGAAACACATTTGGCAACATTGAAACACATTTGGCAACACTAAAACACTAAGGGTGAAACTGGCAACATTTTATAACAGCGTTACCCAGGGGTAGATAAATAGACAGATAAATCAAGGTGCTTATATTATATTTTCTTTCTAAAAGTAAAATTAACTGTCCAACCACTTAATGTATACTTCACAATGCTTGACATTCTAATTCATCTAAATCCATGATTAAGATTTCGCTCTCATTTACAATCAACAAGATTCATGGACCAATTGCCCTCTCATAATATGCCTGTTATCATAGAATAGTGGGTAGCTGCAATGGCAGCAAGAGTTCAGTTATTCCGTACTGTTACGACTAGCTAAAATATCTTCACGTCACACTGATTCTCTGTTCCCGAGGAAAATCATCTTCACCAGTATTATTCTTACACTGAAAGGTATGCCCGTCATATGACAGAAAATTTTGCTCCACTTTTATCAATTTGGCGAACATTTTGGAAAAATTTACAATACTTGCCGAACAAGCAACCATTGCTATTTCTTGAAGGTTCGGGTCCTTTGACCCTGGTGATAAATTCGATGAACGTGTAGACAAACTTTGTGAAATACTTTCAACTTGGCGTGTTTTGGAAACTTTTAAAATTTTGATGTTTGGTTAAACATTTTAAGAGTTACATTGATTTTTCAAAATCTTTCCACAACGGGTATATAAGCAGGTTATTATTCAGTCAGAGTGGGTTAACGTGATACGAGTCAAAATGAATTGTGAATGAGTTAGTGTTTTGAGAATACAATCGTTAGTATTGTGAATTAGTTGAGCATTAAGTGGCTGTTTTATTGTACCTAGCTGAGATCCTGTTGCTCTGAGATCCTGTAAAATAATTATAGAGCTATTAGATGTTAGTGTTCGTGTTTAGCTCATTAGTACTTTAAATAAAAGTGTTATTTATCCAGAAATTCAAACTTGTCATTATATCCTGATAATGCACATATGATTCCTGAAGTTACGTCATAACAGTACTTTTAAGCACATAATAAACGCAGGACCGATCTATAGATGTTGTTATCTGCAATGTGAATTCAATCCTCACCTTATACACGCTCTCTGCAAATTTTGAGACTATGCGTTATGATTATGTGATTTATTCGTTTAAGTAACGCCAAAAATTGTCTACTGATAACGTATTATTTTCTTAAACTATTTTTAAATATTCGTAAATGTAACATTATTTCTTAGAAACTATATTTTATTCGAACACGAAACGAATACAAAAAATCTGATGTGGGCAGCACATGACTTTCCTTACATAATGCAATAAATTTACTACTATTACAGTATGAAAAAATAAGATTTTTTTATAGTAGATATTTATATTCTTTCAAAGATATTGAATTTACGTCAATGAGTCGTCATTTTCATTGATTTAGCGTCATTTTTATCCATTTGGAGAATTTTTCGTTAATTTAGCAACATTTGAAAAGTCGCCATGTTGGCGACATTCCACCAAATTTGTCGCAAAAATCTCGCCAAGCGTTATCGACGGAGAAATAAGTTAGTCTTACAGCAGATAAATGACTATTGGCGTTCAAATACAAAAGTATTACATAAAGTATCTATTTGATGAATGGAACGAGTTAAATCCACGAGAACAATGTCACTCAATTTATTGCATGGTATTACATATGAAAAGTGAACATGTTCTCAATAGGAAATCTTTTTTTTATTTTATATGATATTTTGATAATTTTTTTGAAGAATGTGCTATATCTCGAGAAGAGTTCATGTTATCATTATAAAATTTATGTCAATCGTTTTCTAATGAAAAATTACATAACAGCTGTCTATTTACGTAACTCTATTAGAGGTTTTGATTTTTTGACGATTTTTTCAAAATTTCATTTGCAAATTTATGGGGTTCTGAACATTCGATTACGTATAAAAACAATAGGCTTTCAGTGTTTACGGATTGTGATTTATGTGCCAAATTTCGTTCGAATCGGTCCATTTGTTCGTCAGTTATTGCCTCCACAGACTCCCTGACAAGCACACACACACAGACACACACACACATACTTTCCCACACACACACATACTTTCCCAAACACACACACATACTTTAACACACACACACACACACAAACTTCTCCCCCACATACACATACTTTCCCACACACGCACATACTTCCCCCCCACACACACATACTTTCACACACACCTACTTTCACATACACACACTCACACACACACACACATACCTTCACTCACACGCACACACACATACTTTCACACACACACACACATACTTTCACTCACACACACACACACTCAGACATCACTTCAAAAATGTTCTTTTCGTGATCAGGGATGCTTGAAACGTGGTCTCCCGTCGAAAACTCGAAATCGAATTTCCACCCTATCACAATACTTTCCTTATACACTATTGTATATAAGGAAAGTAATAATTGGGTGCATATATGTGGTTTTTGAGTTTTGTTCTGGATAAAGATTAAAAGACATAAAGAACTAGGTTTTGAATCGAAAAACTCTGTTTAGTTCTTTATTTCTGGTATTAAATTTTAAACTAATCCCCGTAGGATACCTTGAGAGGGAATTGCTATTTAAATGAACCATTATTCAATCCATTGCATCTTTTAACTGATCTGTAATTAGCTACCTTAACATTTCGAATTGTTTTGTTCTGCAAGAACTTAAATACTTAAGCGATAACATAAGTTCGAAAATGTTTTATCTTTAGAGTGCTTTTTACTTTACTGCAATTCCTCTGAGCACGAAACTCGTTTTCGTTTCAAAAGTTGCAGTGTTAACAGTTAAGATAATGAACATATATATTTTTTAAACAGGATATAAGTGCTTACTATACAAATAATTAATAAACGTAAAATTAAGAAAAACTATTTGCAAAAGTTATAATAAATGTTCTAACTAATATTTTTCTATAACAGGTCACCATGAAAATTCAATGTTAAAAAGCAGAATTAAAATAATTTGAGATATTATTTTATTAGTATTTATTGAAGTAAAAGAAAAAAATCTGATGTGGGCAGCACATGACTTTCCTTATATAATACAATAAATTTACTACTTTTGCAGTAAAAAAATAGATTATTCTAAGAGTAGTTATTTATATTCTTTCCAAGATATTGAGTTTTCGTCAATGAGTCGTCATTTTCCATGTCGTCATCATCAAATAGTCGTCATTTTTATTAATTTAGCGACATTTTTATCCATTTGGCGCGATTTTTGTTAATTTGACAATATTTAAAAAGTCGGCAAGTTGGCGACATTCCACCAAATTCATCGCCAATATCTCGCCAAGCGTTATGTGCGAAGAAATAAGTTATTCTTACAGCAGATAAATGGCTATTGGCGTTCAAATAGAAAAGTATTACTCAAAGTATATTTTTTCATGAATGGAACGAGGTAGATCCACGAGAATGATGTCACCCAATTTATCACATGGGATTACATACGAAAAGTGAACATGTTTCTCAATAGGACTTATATGTATTTTTTATTTTATATGAATTTTTGATAATTTTTTAAAGAAATGTGCAATATCTCGAGAACGGTTCATGGTAGCGTTTTAAAATTTATGTCAATCGTTTTCTAATGAAAAATTACATAAGAAATGTCTATTTCCGTAACTTTATTAGAGGTTTTGATTTTTTGACGATTTTTTCAAAATGTCACTCACAAATTTAAGGGGTTCTGAACATTCGAATACGTATAAAAACAATAGGCTTTCAGTGTTTACGGATTGTGATTTTTGTGCCAAATTTCGTTCAAATCGGTCCATTCGTTCGTCAGTTATTGCCTCCACAGACTCACTAACACACACACACACGCACACACACACACACACACACACACACACACACTTTCACATATACACATATACTTTCACACACATACATATAGAGAGACATCACTTCAAAAATGTTCGTTTCGTGATCAGGGATGCTTGAAACGTGCTCTCTCGTCGAAAACTCGAATTCGAATTTTCGGCACCTTCACAATACTTTCGTTATACATTATTGTATATAAGGAAAGTTATAATTGGGTGCATATACGTGTTTCTGAGTTTTGTTCTGGATAAAGATTAAAAGACATAAAGAACCAGATTTTGAATCGAAGAACTCTGTTTAGTTCTTTATTTCTGGTATTAAATTTTAAACAAATCCCCGTAGGATTCCTTGAGAGGGAATTGCTATTTAAATGAACCATTATTCAACCCATTGCATCTTTTAACTGATCTGTAATTAGTTACCTTAACATTTCGAATTGTTTTGTTCAGCAAGAACTTAAATACTTAAGAGATAACATAAGTTCGAAAATGTTTTATCTTTATAGTACTTTTTACTTTACTGCAATTCCTCTGAGCACGAAACTCGTTTTCGTTTTAAAAGTTGCAGTGTTAACAGTTAAGATACTGAACATATATTTTTTAAAAACAGAATATAAGTGCTTACTATACAAATAATTAATAAACGTAAAATTAAAAAAAACTATTTGAAAAAGTTATAAATATGTTCTAACTAATAATTTTCTATACCAGTTCACCACGGAAATCCAATGTTAAAAAACAGAATTAAAAGAATTTATGATATTTTATTAGTATTTATTAAAGTAAAATGAAAAACGGTGGTTTAAAAAAAATTGTGTAAATAAGAAAAACAGAAGAAAAATATGGTTTAAATAAAGATTTACACCATGTTTGCGGCGGGGCGCGGTAGCCCATTGGTTAGCGCGCTGGAGTTGCACTCGCTAGGCCCGGGTTCGATTCCAGCCACTGCCAAAACTGCCGCCGTGTTCACGCGGAGTACGATCACGTTAAACATGTGGGTCCGTAAGTCCTTCCGAGAGGTTGGTGGTAGGGGAAGGAGGGTACGGTCCCTGTGGATGCCTCCCCCACTGGGTTCCGGTCCAAATTGGGTGGCACTTCCCGGCCGTCCAAACAGTTACCTTACACCTTTCTGGTAGGTCGGACGGTCTGGGTCTCAACAACAACAACCATGTTTGCGGCATAAATCATTTCGGTTTAAACAAATTATCTTTCAGATTTTATTGCAGTTTTTCAAATAGAATATTTGTGTAACGTTTAAATACTGGAAATTCGAATACAAGGCCATACAATATTGCATATACTTTTATATTTCATTTACGAGCATCACCACGAAAAAAAATCTGATGTGGACAGCACATGACTATCCTTATATAATGCAATGAATTTACTATATTTACAGTAAAAAATAGATTATTTTTATAGTAGTTATTTATATTCTTTCCAAGATATTGAATTTTCATCAATAAGTTGTTATCATTAATGACTCGTCATTGATTTAGCGTTATTTTTATCCATTTGAAGAGTTTTTCGTTAATTTAGCAACATTTAAAAAAATCGCTAAATTGGCGACATTCCACCAAATTCGTCGCCAAAATCTCGCCAAGCGTTATGGAGGAAGAAATAAGTTATTCCTACAGCAGATAAATGACTATTGGCCTTCAAATACAAAAGTATTACTTAAAGTATCTTTTGATAAGTATCTTCATGAATGGAACGAGCTAGATCCACGAAAATGATGTCACCAAATTTATCGCATGGTATTACATATGAAAAGTGAACATGTTTCTCAATAGGAAATATATATATTTTTTTTATTTTATATAACTTTTTGATAATTTTTTTGAAAAATGTGCAATATCTTTAGAACGGTTCATGTTAGTGCTTTAAAATTTATGTCAATCGTTTTCCAATGAAAAATTACATAAGAAATGTCTATTCGCGTAACTTTATAAGCTGTTTGATAAAGCGATTTTTTGACGATTTTTTCAAAATTTCACTCAAAAATTTAGGGGGTTCTGAACATTCGATTGTATAAAAAACAATAGGCTTCCAGGATTGTGATTTTTGTACCAAATTTCGTTCGAATCGGTCCATTCGGTCGTCAGTTATCGTTTCCACAGTCTCATTGACACACACACACACACACACACACACACACACACACACACACACACACACATATTTTCACACACACACATACTTTCACACACACACATCACTTCAAAAATGTTTGATTCGTGATCAGGAATGCTTGAAACGTGCTCTCCCGTCCAAAACTCGAATTCGAATTTTCGATCCCGTCACAATACTTTCTGTACACATTATGTATATAAGGAAAGTAATATAAAATTGGAATCTATCATCACATATGTGGCCAGGTTATTTAGACACCGGAACACTATGTATATTTAGTATCGAACAGGTATTTCTGACGTTACATCGTTGAATCTGTTACAAACTAGAAAGCTGAAGGTGGGGAAAGCCTATTGCAGTGTATTGTTGACGAAATAGCGATTAAAAGACGTGATCTCACATATTTCAAATGAGGAATGATCGTAAGTGCTTGTAGCAGTGGAACAAGCATTATCAAAACGAGTGTACTTGTGAATTGTTCGAGGGTAGTGGTCAATTGAATGTATAGCACCAAACAAAAAAACTTTTCGGAGCGCACAGTGTATGGTTAACGGCAACTAGATGCTCGAAACGTGCAGAGAGGAGGCATACGTGTTCAATTCAATAGAAGGCTAGAAGTTCCTCAAATTGGATTTTTTAATCAAATACCTGGGATTTTATTCCAAGTTTTCTGTCAACATACGGTTCACTACACATATGGGATTCAAAAGCAAAATTAATAACCAGACACTCGCAACAATTTGGATGCTCAATGTATATTGCCAGTTCATATATATTTATTAGTTCCTGAACTGCATAGGTCCTGAACTGAACAGTTCGTATATTTTTGTTCCTTGGATATCTCAGGGCTTACCTCCATCGAATTGGATTTACTTCTTCACCGGATTGTATTTTATGTGATCTAGGACAGCTTATGTCTGGAAGACATTTGAACGAGTGCCTTGCATAAATACTGAAGAACTGAGAAATACCTTAGAAATATTGGAGAACTGGAAAATACGAAGACTGGAGAGCTGAGAAATACCTTAGAAGTACTGGAGAACTGAGAAACACCTCAGAAATACTGGAGAGCTGAGAAATACCTTAGAAATACTGGAGTGCTGAGAAATACCTTAGAAATACTGGAGAGATGAGGAATACCTTAGAAATACTGGAGAGATGAGGAATATCTTAGAAATACTGGAAAGCTGAAAAATATCTTAGAAATACTGGAGAGCTGATAAATACCTTAGAAATACTGGAGAGCTGAGAAACACCTTAGAAATACTGGGGAACTGAGAAATACCTTATAAATACTGAAGAGTTGAGAAATACCTTTGAAATACTGGAGAACTGAAAAATAACTTAGAAATACTGGAGAGCTGAGAAATACCTTAGAAATACTGGAAACCTGAGAAATACCTTAGAAATACTGGAGAGATGTCAAATACCTTAGAAACACTGGAAAGCTGAAAAATACCTTAGAAATACTGGAGAACTCGCTGTCTTATCGCCTAGTGACCAAACGACCGACATTTGTGAACAACATATTTTTGTATCTAAATTGTACGTAGATGAATATTCAATTAATATTTCGAAGTAATTATAGGTCATATATTTTTAAAGAATATCACTGCGACAGTGGTTCTAGAATAACGAAAAATTCTCTTAAATTTGAGCTGCAAAATTTTTGGATTATAGTTGAACTCAATGTAAACTAATATATCGTAACGCCAAATAGTGTATTAATAATTTAATGTGATAGAAGTTTTATTTTCCAATATACATCATTCCGAGGACAGTTGTTTGAGGGAACCCAGTCAGGTTTAAACCCAGGGTTTCTGGTGTAGTAGCTCAATGCTATACGGTTAGGCCGACAGATATCTTTTAGCCCGAACATATAATTGGGAAAGTGCTTCGTAAGAGAGAATGTAACGAAAACCACATGTCTTTTAGATTAAAGACGGTTGTGATCTTACAGGAGTTCTTTTGTTTCTATATTGCTTAGTGATATGCATATTTTTGTATAATTTTAGTAATGATGGAATTGACATTGAAATGATACATTCCATAGTCTGTTATTTCCTTTACATAAATGTTAATAATAAAATTCTCTCAAACTACTGTGTGAATTAATCTGATAAAGAGCAGACTTCTCTTTTCCTTATTAAGTGCAGACTTGGATACTGTTACGCATGCCTAACAGGCAAACATTATTATAATTTGAAGGTCCGAGTTGTTTGATCTTGGAGACGAATTTGGCGAAATACGTATGTAGATTTTTGGCGAGTACTAGAGACTTATTGATGCTTGCAGTTTTGTTAATAAATTGACGAGTTATATGGGCTTCAGAACTTTTTCATAGAGAGTAAAGACTGCTGATCATTCAGTTGAATTTATTGACGTTATACGAGTCAAAATTAATTGCGAATACGTCAGTTTTTTAGGAATATAATTTTTATTTTGTGAATGAACATTTAATAGTTGTATTTTTGAACCTGATCGTTGTTTTATGACCGTTGTTGTTGTTGAGACTCAGACCGTCCGACCTACCAGAAAGATTGTCTTGTGACCGTGTAAAATGTCTGGAGAGTTACTATCTGTATGTTGTTCTTGTTTAAACTTGCAGGTACTTGTAAAGAAGCTTGCTGCCCTAACCGGGAATCGAACAATAAATCTCCGAACTGGCTATTGCTGCAAAATTGCGAGCCCTTTTCGTCGGAATTGACTCTATATGCTTCAAATAAAGCGTTAGTTATTCAGGAATTCGGATTCATCTTTGTAGTCCTGAGGATACGCCGTAACAATACTTTTACTTTATTTCTACAATTTCATTCATCTTGATTGTTGAAAAGTTTAAGACACGGTTTATATCTGAAATGTATTTTGTTATAATATTTTATTTCCTTATTGTATGTTAAAGAACTACAGACGTATTCGATGTGCTCTTTTCTAAACTAAAAATATAAAAGGATCATCTAAACAAAGTTATATATTTATCTCTTTAGCTTTATGGGTCTCTAGAAGATACTTTCATTCCTCCTTAACTGCAATTTATTCGAACAAGAAGAAAACCATTTGAAGGAGGTAGACTATTCTTCCCATTGTTTTGGATTAAGAATAGAAGATGTCTGGGAACAAGTATCGTATCAAAGTTTTCTGTTTCAGCGCCACTTGGTTCTTTACCTAAGGGTTTGTACTTTTAGCAACAAATAAGTCCATGATGTAATCGCCAGCGAAAAAAAATTCTCCGAATGGAAACGAACAAGCTCAAAACAAACTCCAAACTTGTCCCTGGCTAGACCAGCCAGGGGTGGGTGTTCGATTTTCAAATCTTTTGGTGTCGATTCAATTTACGATGTTTTATGACTGTGTAGAAAGTAAATTAAGTATTATTTATATTAAAGAATTATTTTTGAGTTTAATGCTATTGATTTTAATGCTAAAAGCATTTCCTCTAAACTATGCATCAAAAATAAATATTAATATATGCGTTTTGCATATTTTACATTTTAAACGTTAAGTATAGCAAAATGTGTTTTATATAAATATTAATAGTTTCTATACACACCGAAGATACACATATATTATATGGTCATTTTTCTAAATCAACACTTTAGCTACCTAAATTCAGCTGTAACTCATTTTCAAATTAGTTTTATTTTGCTTAACAATGTATGCCGCTAAGTGTTGAAATTGGATCAGGAAATCAAATTAAATATTGACGCACGATTAATCAAAAATTGGTTCAACATGAATAGAAATGTGGCTCAATTGTTAATAATAGATTAACGTAGGACATGTTCAGTGATCCATACTATATGTGTGCCAAGTTTCAACTTTGTAAGTCACTGGGGATTTTTAGAGAGTCTGTAAATACTATTCGACTCTTTCTGAGGAGTTGTTGTTGTTGCTTATCCCCCCTTGGTGAAGAGAGCCTAAGCACCACGTCTACTAGACCCCTGGTCCCATGGCGAAGGGGCGAGAATTTGCAGCTTCACTTTTATTGAGGCACCTCAAGGGCGGAAGTCTGACTTTGCCTCGACAACACAATACCAATGCCTGCTGGCGGGATTCGAACCCACAACCCGGCAATCCAGCGATCAGACGGAAACGCATGCCTCTGACCGCTCGACCACTTCTGAGGAGTAAAACTATGAATATAATGGTTTCCCAACAGAGTGTTGAGTATTGGTTTTCCAACAAGTCTATGTTTGTTTTGGATAAATTTGAAAATAATAAAAGTCTATACTAAGAAACAAAGTTTAGACCGTATTTATGTGAAGCTTGCTTTTCTGTGTTTAATGTTGTGAAAATTAACATTAAATTGATTACAACCAATTGATTACAACCTTAACATGACTTGAGACGCAGTCTTTCAAAGACACGACCACGACTTGCAGATTTGTCGGCATCCTTGCAAAACAGGATATCTCACTGAATAAATGTGGACAATTATTTAAATATTCCGTTTTTTAAAATAAGTCTTTATAATCGTTAAATACTCTTTGTTGTAATCACACGCAAGGGACGTTTTTCTAAATACTCTTATTTTATGATAATCATAACATTTCTTTATTATAAAATAACATTGAAAAAAATTTGGTATGATGTAAATTAAATTAATTGCAGTGTTTCTCAACTCGACTTTTTTAGACCAGAATCTATTTTTGTAGCCTTTTTTTTTCAAATTTTACAAGAAAATATTTGAAAATTTGGTATCATGGGTCTCAATGATTACAATTATAGAGTGTTACCCTCCACATTAAAGGCTTTAAAAAATATTTCGATTGATACCATACTTGACAATGTACTCCCCAGGAAGCCGGGTAACTTGTCCCTAATGGCTAATGACGTCACGAGGGAGGCTAGTGCTCCTATACTACAGGCTGACTTATCAAGCAAATTGAAGCCCAGTAAGGTTTCTACAAATACATGGTTTACCATATTTGGCGGTTTAACACCTGCTCCAAATATTGGTTTTTACAGGTTTTTGATAATGTTAACAAATTTATAATTGAGTTATATTTTTATAAATATGTATTAGATTAGAGTAACATTTGTAATTACGTGACACGTATTAACAAGAATCAAAAATATGATTCTCACTCTATAAGCAGATTAACAAATAGATGGACATTTTTTCTTCTTCTTCTCCTTATTATTTTTTTTAGTTTTGAAAAAATCCGATCTTATTAATATTGATGAAATACTTTGATGTATATTTCTATTTTACATCTGTTACAGTTATAACATTATATAGAATAGAATATTGTCTTATTATGAGCTCAGAAATACCTTGAATTATTTGAACTATCTGTACTAAATGATGAAAAGTTGTTTTTGAAATATATATTTATGATGATGCATAGTAGTGTATGAATCACCAGGAGGGGGGATTTTAAAATAAAAATGTACTAAATTTAAAGGTACTAAGACTTTAAAGAGGGGAAATTTTGTTACAAACTTGTGGATGAATAGATAAGATAAATACAGCATTTAAAATCTTAATAATAATAATCATAAATTATATAAATCTGTATTTTAAACAATGTATTTTTTATGCCTTGTACTAAATAATTGAAGTACTTTAAAAGATAATATCGAGGAAATCCTATAAACTGGATCCTCTAAACATAGCGTCAATGTTTAATGAAATGATTGGCGCCAATCATCGTCTTGGCGATGAAAATATCAGTGCCATTCCAAAATAAATTCGAGTCATTCAGATATAATTTCTATCAGTTTTTAGTAAAAAAAATCCTATTTGATCATTCATTATCTTTTATGATAAATGCATTTCTATTTATTTACCATTTTAGCTTATGTTTGCATAATTATTATAATATGGTAAGATTTCTACTTGGCGACAGTTTGTTAACAGTAGGATTCAACAATTTTATGATTCATTATGCTCTAAAAATGCATAAAGTGTATAAAACTTGAAAGATATTGGTGTAACATGAATAAATCTTTAATATATATATATATATATATATATATATATATATATATATAATTTGAAGTAATTATACTTTTAAGTTTGGAAGAGAGAATAACACATTCAGGACTACAAACCACGTTTACTAAGATAAGACTATAACAAATAAAATTCAATAATAATACATATGTCACGCAGGAAAATGGGTCATGTGTGCCAAACGCCAATCATGTTATATGTGATACGAAAATAATAAGATATTTGAGGTTTGTAATTAGTAAGAAGCAAATATGCTATTGCCGTGATATTCTTCGGCAGAACCCAGGTTCAATTTCGAATTTCTCTCGTCCAGGTATAAATCCCTGAATGACCTGCAGTGCAATAAATACAAAGATGCAATAAACCCTTACCTTGTAAGGCGTCTACTCCTGAAAACACAGATGCACAATTTCAAGAGACAGAGATGTTAAATAACCACACAGGTTTAAATATAAATCACTTTCTTTATTCAATATTGTATTAAGAAGTTAGAGTAGATAATATGGTAGGCTGAATCATTATCAGCAAACACAACATTAAGAATCTGTGACAGTGACACTAGACTCAAGAACCATACTAATATATTTACTGCCACGGAAATAATTCAATGATAATAATATGATCAACGATATTAACAAAGTGGCACAGCAACATTTAAGTATATAATAAATAACATGATATAAGAATTTAAGGTATGGTCTCAAAGCAACAGGAGAAAACTCGCACTCAGAGATAGGGAAATTAGAAGGGATAATTAATCAAGTTGATATAATTTAGGAACGGAAGTCAGAGTTTACGTAATTTAGGAGAAAATTCTTTATATTTATGCTTCCGTAGGACAGGCGTAGATGCAGAGGGCAGTTAAACCTTACCTCCCCAGTCGGAGTTGCAGAAGGGTCGGAACATAGACCTCGGGCCCCATCGTACCTTCCTCGTCGCAGCTGTCTCAGCTAGACGTCGGGCTCTCCATCGATGTTCTTCGGCGATATAGGCGTCTTCGGCTTTCCTTCCCATGCCCACAAGAGGACAGAAGTCGACTTGGGACCGACTCCCGCACTCCGTGGTGGGCAACATTGACAAATG
The DNA here is from genome assembly GCA_951213105.1 of Amaurobius ferox. Taxonomy (NCBI): domain Eukaryota; kingdom Metazoa; phylum Arthropoda; class Arachnida; order Araneae; family Amaurobiidae; genus Amaurobius; species Amaurobius ferox. The sequence goes on from OX578151.1 coordinate 138,249,834, forward strand.
GTCCAGGCCGACCTCAGAGCGTCGACAGCTAGACAGGAAAAAAAGCCACGAATGTTCTTTGCAACAGCTTTTATGTAACTAGGCGAATTCAGGCCCCAGAATCATTCGGACCTGGCAGAAGACTATTTACAGCCTTTTGACCAATCAAAAACTTCACAGACATAGCCTCGCCAGACCAGAGCGGGGTCCCGAAAAAGGGCAACATACCCTCGCCGTAAGGTCTCAAATTCATCCAGAAGTTTCACTCCAAAATCTATTGTGCAGAAAAATGCATGCCTTGCACTAACATTACCAGGCCTCGAGCAAACTACCATCTGCTCTGCCCGAGAATAAAGACCTTGACTTTAAAGGTCAAATAATAACGAAACTTCTCTCTGAATGCGGTTTTCACAGATTAATAAAATGGCTAAAAGATTTCCTTTCAGTATAGAATATTTTGTATAATACATATTTCAAAGACAAGAGGGATAATTAAATCAGGGTTTAAAATAATGTAAAAATATAGAATCTTGATAATTAATATATAATTTGCGATTTTTACAAGGGTTTGGCGAGATTATGAAATCTCTTCACAACACACCTCCCCTCCTCGAGGCAAAACAATCTGACTAACAGGAGGATTTTTTTCATCACAGGATGTAGGCGCAAGTAGTTATTAGGTCCTTGAAGTCCATGGTACCTTCAAGTGGAATTTCAGTAAAAATTTTAAGAGATGTAGCCGGCCAAAACTACATTAGGATTCTCGGCACGAACACCATTCCACATGAGCGCATGTCTCCCCCACTGGGCTCCGGTCTAAATTGGGTGTCACTTCCCGACCGTCCAAACTGTTACCTTACACCTTTCTGGTAGGCCGGACGGTCTGGGTTTCAACAGCAACAACATGAGCGCATGTCGAAGAACCAGAGTCGAAAGAAACCTAAAATTGACTGCAATAGAGTCGAAAATCCTAATATCTACGAGCCCTTTACAAAAAGTTCACATTATGTGAATTCCAAATGTATAAAATTATGAATTCCAAAATTAAAATATATATGTACAGAATATCAAGTCAACAGTAAATGTAAACAAATTAAAATTTAAGTGTAAAGCAATTTTCCAAACAAATTTCCAATTTATAAGTTAATTCTAAATTAAGTTCAATTTCAAAAAATTTCTAGCTTTCTACAAATTCTTTATTTCAGGACTTAATGCCAAAGTGTGGTCAGCAATTTTTCAGTTTATGCAGTTAGATCTAAATTTTTCCAATATTGTAAATCAAAATATTTCATGGCCACAACAAATTTCTATTCAGTATAATATTATATAAGTAGATGTTAATATAATTTTTCCAGTAGATAACATTTATTTTCATCAAAAGCTCCAATGCTGTAATGTAGTTAATAATTTGTAGATAATAATTTCCATGAATTACCGTAATAAATTATTTCATCATGCTACATACATAAATAATATACAGATTTAAATAATAGAAAAGCCCATACCAAAGAATGTGAAAAATAGAAAAATCTGTACCTGGTCCAGTGTCTCACAAAACATCCAAATTTTAACAGCAAGTGTCTATTTGGCACGAATTCTTGGTAATTTCGAAAATAATATTGAGCATGACAATCAGCAAGGTATCGTATTCTTCTTATAAAGTGCCAATCAGTAAGGCAAAACAATGGCAACAGCAAGAGTATCTCTTACCCAGATACTTTAAAATATAACATTATTTGATGTAAAATATAATAGTATTCATGATTTTTTTATATTTCATATATATATATATAAATTATCCAAAATATTTTTCTTTTCAAAATTGTATTCAATATATTCTATTTGTTATTTCAAACTTATCACTTCAAATCGTTTTTTCAAAAATGTAACTTTTGTAATATACACCGACTCACTCATGTGTCAATAACCATTAAATCATACATGTGGCAAAAGGGGGACAGTGGCTGAAAAACGCTTCACCAATTCAAATTATTGTACTAAATTGTTGTCTTTATTAACAGTAATTTGTGGCAGTCAAGTGGTTATAAATGTTGACTAGGTGACCCAAATCAACTCAGAATTTTCGTAATTATTTCTTTTATAATATTCCAATATTATAAATTTTTCTTAAAGTTGTGACTCGAAATAAGCTGTGTAGACGGGTTTGGCGAGATTATGAAATCTCGTCACAACACACGCTACATTTACCGAAATTATAAAATGAGTGTTTAAAATAAATACTTTATATAAAAATAGAAGTTTCAATTACAATATTGTAAAATTTAGCTTTCACAAGCATACTCCTGTACCGGGTATCCAATGATTCTGCCGACTATTTATAAGTCATTTTTTTATTCCCTCTTCATTTCTGGGAAAGCGAAATTACCTAAACTTTCTTCTAGTATGTTCAGAGCAATTTGGTGTAGAACACCCACCCAACATTATTTCAATAGTACTTCCTGAAGTGAAAATACGAATAGAACTAATGCTAATGGATTGCGTTTTCGGCCTCGGTGGGCTTCAATATGCCTGACGAGTCAGCTCGTATATAGAGGAGCCTTAAGGGAGGCTAATGACGTCACGAACAGAAACATTGTATAGGGACTATTTTTCACAACGATTGAAATTATAAAATCTCGTGATCATTGAACGATAAATACACACTTCTATGCTATGATTATGTTCAATTTTGTCCGACGTTGCCACGTTAAAAAAATCTGATGTGGGCAGCACATGACTTTCCTTATATAATGCAATGAATTTACTACTTTTACAGTACAAAAAAAGTGTTATTCTAGTAGTAGATACTTATATTCTTGCCAAGATTTTGAATTTTCTTCAATTAGTCGTCATTTTTACTGATTTAACGTCATTTTTATCCATTTGGCGAGGTTTTCGTCAATTTAGCAACATTTAAAAAAGTCGCCAAGTTGGCGACATTCCACCAAATTCGACGCCGAAATCTCAACAAGCGTCATGGACGGAGAAATAAGTTATTTTCATAGCAGATAAATGACTATTGGCGTTCAAATACAAAAGTATTACTCAAAGTATATTTTTCTATGAATGGAATGAGCTAGATCCACAGGAATGATATCACCCAATTTATCGCATGGTATTACATATGAAAAGTGAACATGTTTCTCAATAGGAAATATTTTTTTTTTATTTTATATGATTTTTTGATAATTTTTTTTAAATGTTCAATATCTCGAGAACGGTTCATGTTAAGAGTTCTAAAATTTATGTCAATCGTCTTCTAATGAAAAATTAGATAATAAATGTCTATTTGAGTAATTTTATTAGAGGTTTTGATTTTTTGACTATTTTTTCAAAATGTCACTCGAAAATTTAGCAGGGTTCTGAACATTCGATTGCATATAAAAACAATAGGCTTCCAGTATTCAGGGTTTGTAATTTTTGTATCAAATTTCATTTGAATGGGCCCATTCGTTCGTCAGTTATCGTCTCTACAGTCTCACTGATACACACAGCCACACACACACACACACACACACACATCACTTCAAAAATGTTCGATTCCTGTTCAGGGATGCTTGAAACGTGCTCTCCCGTCGAGAAAACGAATTCGAATTTTCGACCCCGTCAGAATACTTTCCTTATACATTATTGTATATAAGGAAAGTAATAAAAGTTCAAATAAATTTAGAATAATTTGAAATTAAAAAATATTCTTTATAGTTCATGTTTTTTGATAACAAAGACGTATATAAATTTTCGTGAATATCCATTAATATTTGTGAAAATATTAAAAAATAGATCACATACAAACATACAAACAGACAAGTATCACTCCAAAAATAGTCAAAACGTGTTCAGGAGGTCTTAAAACGTATATTGGTTTCAAAATCTTGAAATTAAATATTTTCCTGAAAATAATACTTTCTCAATGCTACGTATGAGAAAGTAAAAATGCTATAATTAGCCTCTAAAATGCTATAATAATGTATACGTTTGATGTAATATTACAATATGCATCAAAGGTATGCCACTTTTTTGTTACCTATTACTACTATTACTGCATAATAGATTCATAGGTCGCTGAATCAAGTCCAGGAATATATTTTTGGTGGACGAAAAAAAGGTAAGAACCCTTGCGTTAGACGGTTATTATATTCATGGTTTACATGTGACGTCATGACCTACATATCTTTTGTAATAATGAATTGCAATATACTTACAAATATACATAATAGGATCATGTTTTTGTCTATTGAATAACTCTCAATAAAGTCAATCGATTGTGACATACGTAGAAGACAAACATCGATTGTGACATACGTAGATGACACACATCGATTGTGACATAAATGAAATATCTCATGTGGACAATATAAAATGCAATGAATTTATCACTTTTACAATAAAAAAAATCTGATGTGGGCAACACATGACTTTCCTTATATAATGTAATGAATTTACTACTTTTACAGTAAAAATATAGGATTTTCTTGCAGTAGATACTAATATTCTTTCCAAGATATTGAATTTTCGACAATTAGTCGTCATTTTCATTGATTTTGCGTCATTTTTAGCCATTTGGCGAGATTTTCGTTAATTTGGTAACATTTCAAAAAAGTCGCCAAGTTGGCGACATTCGCCAAATTCGTCGCCAAAATCTCGCCAAGCGTTATGCACTAAGAAATAAGTTTTTCTTAAAGCAGATAAATGACTATTGGCGTTCAAATACAAAAGTATTATTCAAAGTATCTTTTTTCAAGAATGGAACGAGCTAGATCCACGAGAAGGATGTCACTCAATTTATCGCATGGTATTACACATGAAAAGTAAACATGTTTCTCAATAGGAAATATTTTTCTTTTTATTTTATATGACTTTTTGATAATTTTTTTAAAAAATGTACAATATCTCGAGAACGGTTCACGTTAGCGTTCTAAAATTTATGTCAATCGTTTTCTAATGAAAATTTACATAAGAAATGTCTATTTGCGTAACTTTATTAGTGGTTTTAATTTTTTGACGATTTTTTTAAAATTTCATTCGAAAATTTAGGGGGGTTCTGAACATTCGATTGCGTATAAAAACAATAGGCTTCCAGTGTTTACGGATTGTGATTTTTGTACCAAATTTGGTTCGAATCGGTCCATTCGTTCGTCAGTTATCGTCTCCACAGACTCACTGACACACACACACACATACACACATACTTTCACACACACACACACACACACACACACACACACACACAGACATCACTTCAAAAATGTTTGATTCGTGATCAGGGATGCTTGAAACGTGCTCTCCCGTCGAAAACTCGAATTCGAATTTTCGACCCCGTCACAATACTTTCCTTATACATTATGTATATAAGGAAAGTAAAAATGGGTTATTCTTATAGTGGATACTTATATTCTTTCCAAGAAATTGACATTTCGTAAATTAGTCGTCATTTTCATTGATTTAGCTTCATTTTTATCCATTTGGCGAGATTTCCTTTAATTTGGCAACATTTCAAAAAATCGCCAAGTTGGCGACATTCCGTCAAACTCGTCGCCAAAATCTCGCCAAGCGTTATGGACGGGGAAATAAGTTATTCTTATAGCAGATTGCTGTTCAAATACAAAAGTATTACTCAAAGTATATTTTCTCGTAAATGGAACGAGCTAGATCTACGAGAATAATGTCACCAAATTGATCGCATGATATTACATATGAAAAGTGAACATGTTTCTCAACAATTAATATATTTTTTAATTTTTGGGATTTTTTTTTTAATTTATTTGAAAAATGTGCAATATCTCGAGAACGGTTCATGCTAGTGTTCTAAAGTTTGTCAATCGTTTTCTAGAAACATTACATAAGAAATGTCTATTTGCGTAACTTTATTAGAGGTTTTGATTTTTTAATGAATTTTTCAAAATTTCACTCGAAAATTTAGGGAACATTCGATTGTGTTTAAAAACAATAGGCTTCCAGTATTCCAGTATTGTAATTTCTGAACCAAATTCCATTCGAATCGCACCATTTGCTTGTGAGATATCGTCTTCACAGACTCACTGACACACATACACACACACAGATACATCACCCGAAAAATGTTCGATTCGTGATAAGGGATGCTCGAAACGTGTTCTCCCGTCGAAATCTTGAATTCGAATTTTCGACCCCGTCACAATACTTTCCTTATACAGTATATGTATATAAGGAAATTAAAAACACCGATTGTGACATAGATGAAAAACATCGATTGTAGCATGGATGAAAAACATATATTGGAGATTCAAAACGTTGAAGCTATCATTCTGTATCTTATTCAACGCAATTCCGTCTGTAGCATTAAATTGGGTTCACGGAAAATTGCTTGATTGGACGTCGGATTTCGTCCAGCACTTAGATGATTGCCGGACACATGGACCACGTGACTCGAAAGCTGAATCTCAACAGATCTTGTTGAATGTAACATAAATTACTTAAATGATGTTTTTCGCTTTTTTGCAATATCAGCGATGCATTTTATATGATGAACACAAAGCCTTATTTTTGATAAATATTCGTTATCACCGGGAAGTACATTTTTGTACATATTACTAAAGATTATTATGTAAATGCATACTGTATAAGGACAACTAACATTTAACACCTAAATTTCAATCTGTAGAATGTATGACATTTAAATTAGTAAACAATTCAATTAAAATTACTATATTATTAGAGAAATTATTATTGACTCAAAACTCCATAGCCTTGTGATGAAGTTCTGATAGAAGTATTTATTTTTAGGAATTTCTTAGTACATTTCCATAAACTTTATGTAATATATGTCTCTGTATAGTGTTTGCAGGAAGGAAAGTTCTTAAGCACCACAATAACTTTGTAAGGAAAGGCAAAGGTCCATGAGTGCACAGGTTATAATCATACACTGTAAAGCATTCTGCAACCTTTGCTGAATGCAACCTTTGCTGAATGCAACCTTTTTGCTGAATGCAACCTTTGCAACCTTAGCCATTCAGCTACTTTGTTGATAATTTCGGCAAACTGATAAGAAAATCTACAATTACTGGCGTTCATGAAAATTCCAGCTTCATTTCTGAAATATTCAGCAAAGTATCGTCTGCCGAAGCGTTATTTTTTTGTGTGTATATATGCCACATTCACGACGGTAGTAGTCCAAGACAGAGACATTTTCTCAGCACCAGAATTTTATATTTTTCCTAAAACTTTCAGTAACATGCTTGCAAATGTTTTACAGTGTACACAAGGTATGTATTTATAGAAAAGTGATAACATTCAATGGAATAAAAATTGATTGCAGCGCTCCTAGTGGTGAGATTAAAAAGATAGAATAACGAATTCGGCAACAAAACGGGACAGAAGAAAAATGTCAATTATAAAGTTGTAGATAATTATTTAATTGGTAGGAATCGATGCTAGAAACGAGTTAAGACGTCATATCATTGAAGACTGTAATACACAGACACCTACAATGTCAAACTACACGGTCCTATTTCCTAGTAGAAATTCAATATTGGGCCAATATTAGCTCCAATATTAAATCAATATGAAAAATGGACATTTGGACGGAATTAGCCCAATATTGGCTTAAAATATTGGTACAATATTACGCCAATATTTCCAATGCAACACCAATGTTGGTATAATATTGTAATGAATATATATTGCAATGCAAATATTATAGGCAAATGTAACGCCGACATTTGCCCAATATTGAGATTACATTGGAAATATTTTAATGTAATGCCAAGATACTCAATATTGCTCACATATTGGACCAATATTAAGTGCTTCATTTTGAATTCAAATGGGCATTGCTGACGTAGGGCATTTTGGACACGCTTTACTTTAGATTCTTCTGTCGCTTTACTTTAGTTCCTTCTGCTGGAAAGTATTTTTACTTTCCTTATATACATAATGTATAAGGAAAGTATTGTGATGGGGTCAAAAATTCGAATTCGAGTTTTCGACGGGATAGCACGTTTCAAGCATCCGTGATCACGAATCGAACATTTTTGAGGTGATGTCTGTCTGTCTGTGTGTGTGTGTGTGGGTCAGTGAATCTGTGGAGACGATAACTGACGAACAAATGGACCGATTTGAACGAAATTTGGTACAAAAATCACAATTCGTGAATACTGGAAGATTTTTGTTTTTAAACGTAATCGAATGTTCAGAACCCCCCTAAATTGTCGAGTGAAATTTTGAAAAAATCATCAAAAAATCAAAACTTTTAATAAAGTTACGAAAATAGACATTTCCTATGTAATTTTTTCTTGGAAAACGATTAACATAAATTTTAGAATGCTAGCATGAACCGTTCTCGAGATATTGCACATTTTTCAAATAAATTTATCAAAAAATCCCATAAATTAAAAAAAATATTAACTGTTAAGAAACATGTTCAATTTTCATATGTAATATCATGCGATGAATTGGGTGACATCATTCTCGTGGATCTAACTCGTTCCATTCATGAGAAAAGATACTTTGAGTAATACTTTTGTATTTGAACGCCAATAGTTATTTATCTGCTATAAGAATAACTTATTTCTCCGTCCATAACGCTTGGCGAGATTTTGGCTCCGAATTTGGCGGAGCCGAATGTCGCCAACTTGGCGACTTTTTTAAATATTGCCAAATTAACGGAAATCTCGCCAAATGGATAATAGTGACACTGAAGCAGTGAAAATGACGACTAATTGACGAGAATTCAATTTCCTGGAAATAATATAAATAGCTACTATAAGAAAAACCCATTTTTTATTGTAAAAATAGTAAATTTATTGCATTATATATGGAAAGTCATGTGTTGCCCACAACAGACTTTTTCTATTTTAGCATGCCCGAATAGGATAGCTATTCGTCAATAACCAAATTGTGTGAAATAAATGCTTTCTGTAATAGTTTTAGTGTCGACAATATAATTTGTTTTTTGTTTTTTATTTATCTCGCTTTGTTGCAGAGTTCTTAATTCCAACTTCTTAAATTCTCCGCTAAGTTCGCTGTAAGCACTGTTAACCGATGAGGCATGATCACTTAACTATAGACAGCCCCTTAACATGTAAACTCATCCACCTTTCTTCAAAATGTCATTGCGGTGTTTAAGGTATTTCGTACTGATACTGAATATACGCGTAAGTGTGAGTTTGGGATATGTGAATTGCACATATCATCATGGTTCGACTGGGGCCCAGGGCAAAGTCTCATCTGCCCCCCTCTATCTCTCGACAATATGAAATGAACAAAAATATATTTTTTTTTCAAAACATAATTTTATTTTAGAAAAATGTATAAAAAATGAAGCTTTAACATACTTTTATGGAATTTTGATTATTGGCAGTTTTCTATCATAGCCAAAAAGCGAACTTTCTCTAGATCTTTTATTAGTGCGATCTTATATATCCCCAAAATAAATATTTTTGCTGGAAAAACCTATTCCGACAATGTAATTTGTCAGGTATCAGTTGTTAACTTTTCGATGATGCATGGGTCCCCTCTAATACGAGGCCCGGGGCTGCTTCCCCTGCATTAGTAAGATCCCGCATATCATGAACACATTCATCCACAGTCTTGAAAGTTTATATCATGATAAACAAAATATGATGCATCTAAAATATCATATTTAAGTTTCTCCGCATTAGACTTTATTGACGTCATGATACATTGTTTTTATAAATTTACAAATTCCTATTCTACGATAAAATTTCACAAATTAAAGCTTTCTTATGACTCGATCTTGAAAAAAATTGGGAGATTGTAATGTAGATGAAAATCGCACTAACTTTATATATACAATAGTATAAAAAGTAAGGACTGTACATATTTAATAGAAATGGTTTGATTAGTTCAAGAAATATTTTAATTTGAAATGTTTTTACGAATTTTACTTTCCCAAGAATACATTCCACTATACAAAGAATGTAAGCTTATAAAGAATCTAAGAAGGTAAGCTTGTAAGTGAATGTTTACATTGACTTATAAGCTGAAAGGAAAGATCCGCAAAAATTGACACAATCTTAAAAAAAAAACTAAATATGTCTTAATGTATAACTTTAAGGCCTACTTCATACATAACTTTTAATAACGAAAATAATAAGTCCAACTGTATTACTCTAGGATAAACGTGTTCACATGATATGTCTTCTTTATTTGTAATTTTCCGAGTTGGTGCCGTTTAAAAATGTGCTAATTCACCAATTAAATTTAAAAAAAAAATCTGCATATGGATTTAATTTCAAATAAGCATCCATTTTATATTTTATTTTGTCTAATATAACTTCTAAATTTGTATTACGGAATGTAAGAATCAAAATGACTATAAGTTTGTAGTGAAAGTCATGTATTGCCCTCTTCAGATTTTTATATACGTATTACCCTCTTCAGATTTTTATATACGTATTAGAAGTCGTTTCCGGGACATTTATGCGTTTGAATCATCATTCGTTCTCTGCTTAACCACCGCATTCCTGCGCATAACAGTAAATTGGGTTCACAATAAGTGGCCTGATTGAACTCCGGATTTCATCCGGCACTTAGATGATTGCCGGACACCGCGTGACCTGAAAACGGAATCACAACAGGTCTCGTTGAACGTAGCATGATTAAGTTATGAGGTTCTTTCCCATTTTTTTCTACTGCAGCAACAATGAGGAACATGTTTTATTTGACAGATGAGTTTTGGTGCAGATTTTTATCTTGTAAATGGTAATAATGCATATTTTTATGGAAATGGCTGTGACGGTAGTACAAGCGACTTTAAAAGTATATGTATGTCAAATTTAATGTAGTTAATGTCTAAATAGTCTCGGAAACCAAAAATGGTGCAGTCGTTTGCAAAAAATTGAATCATTCTGTCATTGTAACAACCACCATTGATTGGCAGGTTTCGCATTTATTAACTTTCATCAACAAGTTATAGCCGTTACTGTGACAGAAACAAGAACATTTGTTGTTAAATTTGTATTATATTGTTAAATTTGTATTGTTAAATTTATAATTATACACACATAAGTCAAAGGATGCGGTAGCGCAGTAGTTAGCGCCCGGGAGTTGCACTCGGTAGGCCCGGGTTCGATTCTCTCCGCTGCTAAAACTGCCGCCGTGTTCATGCGGAGTACGATCACGTTAAACATGTGGGTCCGTAAATCCTTCCGAGATGTTGGTGGATGCCTCCCCCACTGGGTTCCGGACTAAATTGGTTGGAACTTCCCGGCCGTCCAAACAGTCACCTTACACCTTTCTGGTAGATCGGACGGTCTGGGTCTCAACCACACACCTAAGTCAAATTATCTGACCTCTCCCATATTACCTAGTGAAAAGAGAAAATAATCGACACATAATATTTACATAATATTTTTTCTGCAAATGTCTGGATAGACTATTTTTATCTACCCTCTTCCATTTTTGTATGATAATATGTTAAAGATTTAAAAATACTGCTTTGATTACCCCTTTATTTACCAGTTTCATAACTTTGGAGTGGAATATTAGATTCAACAACAACAAAAAATTACGCTTATTAAAGATTATGTAACGATTATTATGAAATGTTCACTATTATTTACTTTTGACGACTTATTGCGTAATGTTTTTGGAATAATATGAAGTTGGTCTTCAATCAAGATATAATTAAGTAATTAAATACGATGAGAGACTATAAATAATTCAGAATATATGCATAGCCGCAGATCTGAAGTTATTATAATTTCTCATCGACTTATATCACTTATACCTGTACATAACAAATGTAGACTTATATATTGCAAATGCAGAATTACACACAGCAGATGTAGAACATTGAATACATTCGAAATTTCAGTATGAGGATTATTAGTCAATTTCGAAATATAACCATGCTGAAATAAAGTTGTCCTTAGCAATGACAATTCATATTGAATTAACTCGTGTATGGCTCAATTCGACTTTCTCCTAGCATAATCCATTTTTAAGTAGCTTGTGTTTTTTTTTTTTCAAATTTTTCAAGTAAAATTTTGAAAAATCGGCATTGTTGATCCAAATCATTACAATTATAGCGTGTTACCCGTCACTTTCAAGGGCTTGACAAAATCTTTCGATTGATATCATACTTGACAATGCAACCCGGGGGGCTAACTGTCCACCTCTGAGTGGGGGCAATGACATCACGAACGCATATTGTATATCGGCTATTTTTGACAACAATGATTGAAATTGTTAAATCTTGTGATAATTGAGTCACAAATAATCCGTTTTATGCATGATATGATTATGTCAAATTTTGTCTTATGCTGCCATGTTAAAAAATATAAACTTTTGAATAAATTTTGAAATTTTTTCTCGAATTGAATAAAATCTTATCTATTTCTAGATTTTCTGATAACAAAGCTGAATATAAAGTTTCGATAAAATCCAATGATATTTGTAGCAGCTATCGTTTACATAAGAAATCGACCACAGACATCAAACATACAGACAGACGGACATCACACCAAAAATCATCAAAACGTGTTCAAGGGGTTTTAAAACATGTATTGGCATTAAAATCTCGTAACCGAAAATTTTCGTGAAAACAAAACTTTCTCAGCACTACGAATAAGACAGTAAAAATCATTAAAATTTGGCATGACCTAATGTTGTTTAAAGGATAGTCTAATCTCGTATTCCCTGGTTTAATTCATTAAAAAAATAATAGGATAACGAGTCTATAAAATAAACAATCTATACGCGCAAAAAATAAAATTTCTCAAATTGGATTTAAAAATTACCATCTACGGGGCGAGGGGGGGGGGGGGTATATACGTATTATGAGAAAATTTTACTAATCAGATTTTTATAGAATTTTCCAATCAATGCTTAATATTTGAATCAAATTTACATTTAAGCCTAATAATCGCTGTCGTGTAGAAAGGCTCTGCATCTATAAAGTAAGTAATCGGGCAATTTGAGCCTAGCCTTTAAGAATTACGTTGCTGACTGTGTCATAGAACTGCTTTTTTGTTAGTCTCTATAGATGCTGCTAAAAGTATAAGACATAACAAGTTTTCTTGCTGTGGTCACAGATATCGGTTGTTTAATGTAGAGAAGTACGTAATTAGTGCAAAACTGGTTCAAAAGTGTTGTTATTTACAATGGAAGCCGAACCTAAAATTGCTGAAACCCATTATATCAGAGTTCTCTGAGTAGAGTATGTATTTGGTCATTGCAGTTTTATGCAGTCTAATGCTAATCTTTAAGAAATTTCGACAGTCTCCATAAAAGTTCGAAAAATTGTGACGCAAAGTTTTCTACCTTTATTGCAGGTATGTGAGTTTGGGGTATAAAATGTGCAGAATTGTTATATAAATGTTATCTGCCATGGGAACACGATATTAAGTTTCTGGCGGTCCACGATAGGCAGTTTCTACTAGTATAAATATTATTCTATTTAAAAATTCTATGCAAATAGCAACACTCTTGGACAAAACTTACATGAATATTGTTATGAATTACATTATAGTTTGATATTCTGTGAATCCAGTTTATACATTCAATACAAACTTCTTCATGTTGCCTATACAGACAAAGCCAATATATCATGCATAACCATTTACATTAAAAATGTTTTATGAATAAAAATCTGGAAATACAATTTTCCTGTGCCTTTTAACTCGTGAAAGAACGCAACTTGAGAATTTGTACAGGGCACACAATTTATACGAATGGTTAACTTTCATCAGATAAATTTGTATGGGTTGTCTTTATGAGGAATGAAAAATGAAGAAATTATGTTGTCGCTTTATGAACACTTTCTGCAGATGGGCTTAAAGGACAACTTTTATTGATAGAAATACGAACATAAAACTCTAAAACAATATGCAAATAGAAAAAATAACTTACCGAAACAACTTTCCAGAAGAACCTGCAGTACCTGAGAAATTTAAATTTGATTGCCAATAACTATACTATAGAGGTGCGTAGTTCACATCAAGAATGTCTGTCATATTATCGTAGTATGCTCATTCTTACTATACTGTATGATTAACCGTAGATTATTTCTACCAGGACAATAACTTCGATCCTAATTATTTTTTCACGAGAGAGTACCGAGAAAAAATGGCTTTTAAACCACAGATTTAGTGCATTCTCTGTCTATACACGTGATTACAAAAAGAGTGAGCATTACCTGTGTAGAACCCATACGTCTAAATATTCTTGTTTACTTTAGGTACAAAACATCGGGTAGTTTAAAAACATTAACAGTTTGAAGCATGGAAATTGTATTTAAACAGTTACACAATATTAATAAAATAAACACTGCCCATTTTACATGAAATTTGATACTAATCACACGTTGAGATCGGTGATACAACCAAGGTTATTTAATATAAGGTTGAGAAGTCCGACATCCAATGAGTCCGACATCCAATAAAATGTTGTCAGCTTGACGTCATGGGAATTAAGTTTGGCCATTCGTGATGTCACGGTCCAGCGTGAATTTTAAGAAGAGTTACCAAACCACAAAAGTTTTCGCATTATTGCTGTTAAAAATTGTTGATTTTGAAATGGAAATACTCAGGCGTAAACAGCTTCCGCATAGATTTTAAATTGTACTGTGTATACAGGATCCAGTGACGTCCAAGGAAATTTAGTGACATCGGTTGAGTAAGATGACAGTTGCAGTTAACAAGTTCAGTTGACGAGTTGCAGTTAACAACTACTGAAAGTCCGAGAACATCGTAATTCCCATGTCGTCATATGCGCAGAGCCAAGTAAAAATATGAAGTCAGTCATGCCAAGGATAAGTACCTCCTGAATACAGCTTGAACGGAATAAGGGAGAAAATCATGAGTAGTGGAGGAAAAGTTTCTAGTGCTGTTCCTCCCAAGGCTACAAGGCGTGGCTTCTGGACATTTAACGGCATACCTTTAACGTCATTTATACAATTTCGATATCTAAACATAAAGATAGATGAACGCAGTGCTTTGGAACCAAGGAAAAAAGACTCAAAGTAAGTAAACGTTTATATTATACAATTACAAAATGAGAGAAAAACAGAAAATCTGATGTAGGCAGCAGATGACTTTCGCTACAAATTCAAATTAATTTCTTTCCTTTCTTTCATCAATTCCATAAATTGAGTTTAATTGCACAAAATAACATATATAATTATTTGATATTGCACTAAATGTACAGTTTTATTTAAATTTTTGTTATCATTTGACGATTGGACATGGACATTTTGAAAGCCGGCGTTGGAAAAATGCGAAAACTATTTCGAGAACGATTAGTCTTAGAGTAATAGAGTTGATCTTTTTTTTGTCGTCAAAACTTGAGTATAAAATAAGCATTTAAGTGATTTATCTGAGCATGTGTACTCTTTTATTTCAGATTTTGGTCGGTTTTGCGGGTTATTTAAAAAAAATCAGGTTCTTTTTTCCGAATCGTACCAAAATGTAATCAGCATTACGGTAACCCACTTTTGACTTTTCTACCAAATTTTATGAAAGTTGGTCGATTAATTTTGGAGTTAGAGTAAACACGTACATTACGCACACACACACACACACACACGTGACATTTTCTAGAATGCTTGAAACGTATAAACTCTCCTGAAGCTCGAATTGCGATTTTTGACACGATTTAAACCCATAGAGCTAAATCATTACGTGGCTTATGCAGTTCTGTGAGAAGAAAAGAACTGCTGTAAAAGAGAAGAATCAAGTGATAATTATGTTGTTTTTACCATGTTGTCTAGAACGGAACTGAGTACCTTTGATATTGTGAATCTTATTAGAGTCAAATAAGACCCACATAGCAGCTAAAGTGTTAGGTGATATTACTTGCCTTACAATAAATACATGGTAATATATAGGGGGAAGTATTAGAATCCAATTGAAACTCGAGTTTTCGATGCATCTATACGTGTCGAACACTTCACCACTAGAATCCATCATTTTTAGCGTAACGTCTGTATGTATGTATTCCTGTGTAGTGTATGTATCCACTCTTACTCAGAAGCTGTTGAGCGAAAGAATATTACGAAATTGGTAGGTAGCTCACTTGAGTTACCCTAGTACTGATCAAATTTTGGTAAACATTGGATAAATAGAACTGACCTTTTTAGCGATATAACCAGAAAAATCGACAAAATACAAAACGAAAGACTAAATATAGTGAAATGCATTAATTAAATTATTTTTGTATACTGTTTAACGAGTAAATGAATAAATCCAACCCCTTTACTTCGGGGCGAACCGTTCTCGGGATATTTATGTATTTGGAATTTTAAGAAACGAGCATCGTTTTGAAATGCGTAAACCAGCCAAACTAAAGATATATTAAAATTTCAAATTGAATATAATTTCGAATAAATATGTGTTATTTTGTATAACTAAACCCAATTTAAGGCAATATGAAAGAGATAAATTGAAAATGATATTGAGACTGTAGGGAAAACCATGTGCTGACCATACAAATTTCTTTAGGAACACAGCGTATATTAAAGATACTCATAAACATCACACACTTTTGTTGTGCATACACTTTTAAATATATACTTATGTACATATAGTTTTGTACATATTACCTTACATATCAAAGTCATAATATATTTCTCAGTTTTTATAGTTAAATTATGCTTTTGACCGAAATTGCCTTTCTTTGAAAACGACATTTCTTGAGGCTAATTTTCCACAATTTAACGAACAGCGGTGCACAGCACAGTTGTATAAAAGGTAAATAATTTAGACGCAACTCTTAATTAATTGTAAAACATTTGCCATAATATTGTTTTTATCAAAATTTTTTGAAGTATTTCTTTCTCGGAAATAGCTATAGATAGATAGTGAAGAACAACTGATATAGCTTCAGCAGGAAATTCCGGAGGAGGTACTTGGAGTCACTAAGTATCTCCATTTTGAGTTTATTTTCCATTTTCTGGTCTAAAATTTTCATTTTACTTGAAACATCAATTTCTCAAAATTAACTATAAATAGAGCTTAGAAAATATCCTGTGAATTCAGCATCAAATTCTAAAGAACGTAAGGAAGTTTACTAAGAATTTTCATTTCCGATTACTTTTTCATTTTCGGTTTAAAAATTTTCCTTGAACCATGTATTTTTCTAAGGGTTGGTCATATATAAAGCTTAAATAATCTCTGATATGAATGTAGCCCTTTCAGTCCCGTGATGCCAATTGGAATCAGATTTTTAGAATGAAAAATAAATATTTGGAACTGAGAGGGATAGCATCACATTTTAGAGGTTCTCTAAAGATTTTCACTTCCAGTTCTATTGATACTACTTCCGGCTTTTCTGAAAATTCGTAAGAGTACAAAATAAGTGTGCAAAATACTATAAAAATTCTTCATAGTTTCTTCAAAAATGAAGCGTACACATTACTTACCCCTCTATAAATGATTTCTCATGCATCTTTTGTTTATGTTATTCCTTGCAGAGAAAATAATATTTATCGTTCACTTCAAAGTTGCTTACTAACTTATATACAATTTTTTCATTTGCTTTACTCTCAATCAAATAGATAGGGTGCTTATTTTTACGCGAGTAAAACATAATAACACCATTGAAATTTACACAGGAAGATACGAAACCGAAAGCTATGCCTGAAGTCATAGTGCATATGCGTATTTAACAAGTTGTCGTTTGCCAGACAAATGATAACAAGAAATGTGATTTTTCGCCGAATTTGGTCATAGGCGAATGTCAGCTGTGAACTGATACAACAAAATATATCTATGATATACATTATTCATCTGTAGTTACTTGTTAATTAAACTAAACTATTAGAGTTCAAAACGCAGCAAAATATCCTGTTGTATTATTTCAGAAGAGTTAATTTTATTGACTTAAACTAGCGCACATCATACTTATAATTGGCATTAGATTTAATAATTTCCCATTACACTAAACTTAAGACGATGTTATGGAAATTATTGTGGTGATACACTTATCACCGGCTTTGAAGATAGCGGCTAGCTTAAAAAGGTATTTCCAGGGATTCTATTTGTAGAGAAAGAGATGTATTTGTTACATCAACATTTCTTATATTTTGAAGCTATTATAGAGCAATTATCGATTTCTTTAAAATGATAGACTTCAATATTTTGACTCCAAAGCCCATTTTAACACCTCCTACAATATATTTTGAATACTTTCAAAAAGAAATATATGGGTAAAATGTGAACACATAACTCTGAAGCGAATGTAGGCATAGGTATGGGATCTCATATATCAGCACGTTAAATAAAAACATCGAACAACATAGATTTTCAGTAATTAGCACACTTTAAACTCGAAGTACAAAATATTTTCATAGAATTACTTCTTTTAGAGAAAATAATCTGTTTAGGTTAATATGTAAAGCGTAGATAGTGTAATTTAAACAGGAAAAGTTATAGTTTTAACTACGTTAGTGTTATGTAGAGGCACAGCTCAAACTGCTGCTAAAGTATAAAAATATTATAACTTCGTTAAAAGCAACATATAATAACATTATTAAAAGATAACACTTTAATAAAATTATTTTATTTTGATCCCACCATTAAGATGCTATAATTACAAAAGATCCAGGGCGTTTTCAGACGTTAAACGGCCATTGTCAGTGTCAATGAGAAACAAGAAAGATCAATTATGCTTAAAGCATTGATTATGAAACATTTTCCAACTTCAATGCAATTTTATTTAAACATATCTAAAATGCAATACATTCCTCGGTAATATTTTAAAACTTATCACATTACTACATTAATTTATTATATTTGAAAACTTAAGCCTTCACCGAAAAAAATGAACTTCATTCAAATGACGGCATTAAAATATAAATTGCTTGGTTTAAACATCTCTAAAATGTGATACATTCCTCGGTAATAATTTTAGAATTATCATAATACTACGATAATTTTTTATATTTGAAAACTTCATCGAAAAAAACTGAAATTCATTCAAATGACGTCATAGAAAAAATATCACGCCTGGCTCTCTCGATAAAAGCAGCATTTCATTCATAAATAATATCTCATTCATGTCATTCATCACAATGCTATAATAATTTATTTTATTTAAAAATTAAGACCATGGAGCTACAAGTAATTAAACTCTATGCGTTAAACTTCATCGAAAAAAATCGTCCTTCTCTTTGTAAAATCAATGAATATTTCATTCATATCAGGTATACAGACTCCGTGAACAAAATTATTCTGTGTTAAAGAATCAATTCTAATACAACTCATTCTACATATTTGCTGTTTACATTTTACATAGGTGAAAAATAGACTTCGTTGTAGAAATAATCAAATTTGGATGAGCATTTAAACTCAAATATATTGTAATTGCGTTGTTTCAGTATGTAGATGCACAGAATTTAAGCAAAAATAAAGTGGTTTTTGGACGGATACAACACTCAATATGAATTAAAAAGAACTTTAAAAATCACGATTTTGAGACAAGATGGATGTCATATATCATTTTGAAATGGGTCACGTGATCTTTTCATATCATGGTCACGTGATCGCTTCATATACGAGGTGTTATTATTATTTTAATTTTTATTTAAAAACTACTGAATATATTTCGCTGAATTTTTTTTATGTATTTTATGCAACAATTTGATTATTACCTAAAATTTTCGAAGCACTTTGTGAATTTTAAATCCGCTTAAAAATGTTTGAAAAATTAGGTACCATAGGGCTCAATGTATTTCATTTTTTCAACTCGGGTTCAATCCAAAACTAATTGGGTGATATTATTCATTTATATTCCCATAGGTATTACAGACCGTCTGAAGAACATACTAAAATTTCATTTTGATTAAGTCATTCTTACGGCATTTATCGTACTAACGGACAGACAGACAGACAGACAGAATGAACAAAGTCATAAACACTTTTTAACTTTGTTGTAAAATGTTAAAAAGAGAGGGTATGCATGGGCTATTATTCACAGCGAGAAACCTCAGACGAACTTTGCGTATGAAAAGTCAGATTATCAAAGGTGAAATATGAATAAAATCATTCAATTACAAAACTCGCACAGCAGAAGTAAAATGCAAATAAGAGCGTTTCTGAAGTCAAAAAATAACATGAAAAGCGAAGTTAACAGAACTAGATATCTAAAAATTCAGACAAAGATGTAACTCGCAGGGACTTAGAGAGTAAGACGTCACGTGGAACCTAGGGTTTAAACAGAATCGAGATTACAAATAGAGTCACGATAAATATAAATAAAATAGGATTCGAAAAGCAAAATATTACGTGGGTTATTACAATGGCTTATCAGAAAGATTTTGTCAAAAATTGGGATAAATTTATCGTTAATAACAATTTGGGAAAGAGCAGTTGAAAGTTTATTATTATCTTAATATCTCGCTCATGTTCAGATAATCTAATGCTAACAGTATGTTTAATACTTCCAATATAAAATTTATAATTATTTTCGGGGAATAAGAGGGGTGAGACATACATCCCAGCTTGATTTAAGATAGTTCTTCCATTTTTAAATTTATTGGAACAACTACGACTAAGCAAAGGGGTAACAGAAGAATTGGCAGACTTAAATTTGAATTCTTGACAAAAATTTAATCAGAGGACTGAAAATCGTAAAGATGCGGGGAAAGACTCGATTTGTAAGACAAACTGTCTGAGGACAACGTCAATTTAGTTTAAGGATAAATAAATTTAGAACGGATGCAGGATAAATAAATTTCGAACGGATTCAGGATAAATAATATTAGAACGGATGCAGGATAAACAAATTTCGAACGGATGCAGGATAAATAAATTTAGAACGGATACTGGATAAAATCTGTTAAATAAACTCAAATAGTAAGCGACCTTATAGCCAAGGCTAAAGATAAACTAAATTTCGTTATGTAAATCCTCAACAGAGGTATAGACATTAAAGGTAAAATATTCAATGAAAGAAACTTTCTTAGAAGAAACGGAGTGGGAAAAAAGCTTTATAGCTTTTTCACCGATTTCAATCGTGTCTTTAATATATGTTTCTCTGTTGAGGATTTACATAACAAAATTAACTTTACCTTTAACTTTGGGCGTGAGGCCGCTAATCTTTTGAGTTTATTTACTGTTGTTTATTTACTGTTGTGGATTTACGTAACGAAATAAACTTTACCTTTAACTTAAGGTGTGAGGCCCTTACTCCTCTGAGTTTATTTACTGTTGTTTATTTACTGTTGAGGATTTACATAATGAAATTAACTTTAACTTTGGGTGTGAGGTCGTTACTCTTCTAAGTTTATTTGCCGTTGTTTCTGACTGTATATAAAAGCTCATTTATCCTCCCCAATTTTTGTATTGCCACTGATGATGGACGTTTAACGTCTGAAAGCGCTCTGGTTTTTATGGAATTTTAATGTCTTAATGTTGCGATCAAAATACGTCTTTTATTAAAGTGTTATCATTTAATATATAATCTTTAGACGTGTCTCCCTACTTATAAAATATAATACCAAATTTAATAGTATCGACCGGTTTCGAAGGTGAAACAGCCTTCTTTAGAACACAAACCAAGCGCAACCTTCAGTCGTCAGAGAAAAATCGCCGACCTTTCTCTGACGAGTAAAGGTTGCGCTTCTTGTGTGTTCTAGCGAAGCAGGCTATTTTTGCTTTCGTAACTGGTCGATGATATTAAATTTGGTATAATATGCTGCTGTTTCCAAAGTTCATTTTATGCTATGTATTCCGATGATACAAAAATGCAATACAGGTTTCGCAAAAGTCCATAATCCCCCCCCCCCCCCCAGCAACTTCAGAATGAAAGGTGCATACGTTAGGTTTATCTATTATAAAGTAACCATGCCCGATTGAATAAAAGTGTCTACAACGCTTCTGGTGAACAATGGACGAAGTTTAGGAGACGAACTCGCCAACAAAGCGAGATAAAAATTGCAAATGGCAAAGTTGTAGAGCATTGCCTAATGAGTCGAAATCGGCATTAGTATTGCACTAAATGCTTATATAGAAACCAATAAATATATGCCATACTTCACAGGTTGCATAATGGGCAGTCACTCATTATAAGTAATTATAGAGTAATATTCATTCTGGAATTCTAATGAATATCATCGATTATGGAGGGCATTTTGAACAAGCGCTTCACTCTTTCCGTATGTAAATGTTTATTGTATAATTTCTGAAAATAACAGAATTTACCTATAAATATATTGTGTTAAATAAATGCTTACAATAATCAATTTAGTGATGATTCTTATGAATTAAACAATGTTAACAAAATTTACCTATAAACATACTGTGTTAAATAAATGCATTCCGTAATCAATTTAGTGATGATTCCTACAAATTAAACAATGTTAACAGAATTAACTTATAAACATATTGTGTTAAAGAAATGTATTCCGTAATCAATTTAGTGATGGTCCCTACGAATTAAACAATTTTAACAGAATTTTCCTATAAACATATTGTGTTAAATAAATGCAATCCGTAATCAATTTAGTGATGATTCCTACGAATTAAACAATGTTAACAAAATTTACCGATACACATAATGTGTTAAATAAATGCATTCCGTAATCAATTTAGTGATGATTCCTATGAATTAAACAATGTTAACAAAATTTACCTATAAACATACTGTGTTAAATAAATGCATTCCGTAATCAATTTGGTGATGATTCCTACAAATTAAACAATGTTAACAGAATTAACTTATAAACATATTGTGTTAAAGAAATGTATTCCGTAATCAATTTAGTGATGGTTCCTACGAATTAAACAATTTTAACAGAATTTTCCTATAAACATATTGTGTTAAATAAATGCAATCCGTAATCAATTTAGTGATGATTCCTACGAATTAAACAATGTTAACAAAATTTACCGATACACATAATGTGTTAAATAAATGCATTCCGTAATCAATTTAGTGATGATTCCTATGAATTAAACAATGTTAACAAAATTTACCTATAAACATATTGTGTTAAATAAATGCATTACGTAATGAATTTAGTGATGATTCCTACAAATTAATCAATGTTAACAGAATTTATCTATAAACGTATTGTGTCAAGTAAATGCATTCCGTAATCAATATAGTGATGATTCCTATGAATTAAACAATGTTAACAAAATTTACCTATAAACATATTGTATTAAATAAATGCAATCCGTAATCAATTTAGTGATGATTCCTACGAATTAAACAATGTTAACAAAATTTACCGATAAACATAATGTGCTAAATAAATTCATTCCGTAATCAATTTAGTGATGATTCCTATGAATTAAACAATATTAACAAAATTAACTTATAAACATATTGTGTTAAAGAAATGCATTCTGTAATCAATTTAGTGATGTTTCCCATGAATTAAACAATGTTAACAAAATTTACCTATAAACATATTGTGTTAAATAAATCATTCCGTAATCAATTTAGCGACGATTCCTATGAATTAAACAATATTAATAGAATTTACTTATAAACATATTGTCTTAAATAAATGCGTTCCGTAAGCAATGTAGTGATGATTCCTATGAATTAAATAATGTTATAAAACTTTGACACCTTTTTCTATCTCACTTTGTTGCCGTGTTGGTGTTCCTAATTTCAATTATTCCCTAGAGGTACTGCAATCAAATTTATTCAATGGGATACTGTCACTTTACTATAGACAGACCTAATGTGTATGCTAGAAGACCTTTTATTCCGAAATTGTTGTGCTCAACAGTGGCGGCTCGTGAGGTGAAGCAGGTGACGCAGGATAAGCTCTGCTTCACTTAAAGTTATCGGTTGAATGGGTTATTATTTTTGACGATCCTTCCAGACTCGTTTGGCTACTTTTAGATAAAATTTGACAACACGTGTGCCTGTAGCGTGAGGTGTTTTGATGAGTTTGTTGTTGAGGAGAAGGGGAATCCCATCTCTAAATCTGATTCACCCATACCTGAAGTCATGAGCTGCCACTGGTGCTCAAAAACTTTCTTAGGAACCCTATTAACATTATAAATCATCCAATTACATCCTTTTTATCTGCGCTTCTAAGCTATTGCCAATTTAAAAAATATATACAGCATTTAAAGAAAAACCTTCAAGAATATTTAAAAAAAAATATTTGTCAACGAAAGTTTTTAAAAATTGCATTTCTTTTTTCAGTTATGAATTCAGGTTTTTGATTTTAATAACACTAAAACCATGAAATATTTCAACTGTTATTTGCACTTTTCCCTCATCACTTAGATGTAACAAATAAATGTTTGCACTTCCGTAATACAATAATAAATATTTCGGAAAAACCTTTCTTTTCATTCAGCCATACCGTATATTTGCGTATGGGAATATCTGAAATATTTCAATGTTCTGCGTTGATTAACCTTTGTATACTCGCTTCACGCCGTAGGGAAGAAGCAGTTTATTTCTCCATGCACGACGAAAGTTTTATGTCTGCGCGAATATGGCGAAGTAATCGAAAGTTGTCAGTAGTTTTCGTATAATAAAATATTATATTTGGCCCAAAATCGCAAAATAATCGAAAGTTGTCAATAGTTTTCGTACAATAAAATATTATGTTTGATCATGAATCGAAGTAATCGAAAGTGGTCAATAGTTTTCGTATAATAAAATATTATGTGTGGCCAAAAATTGCAAATCAATCGAAAGTTGTCAATAGTTTTCGCACAGTAAAATATTATGTGTGGCCAAAAATTGCAAATCAATCGAAAGTTGTCAATAGTTTTCGTATAATAAAATATTATGTTTGGTCCAAAATCGGCATGTTGGAATGTGATGGATTGCCTCTCCTTTTAACTTTCTTATTCTATTGTACAGAGACAATATTATTTGAAGAAAGTTTTCGAATACAACATTTTGTCGTAAAACCACATTTTAAAACCCACATTTCAAAATTGGGTTCGTATGTGTATGTATAACGAAGAGAAGATTGGACACCACAACATATCGATATGAAGTACCTATCGCTACGTACACTGTACTTGGAGCAGTACGTACACTGTACTTAGACCAGTACGTATAGCTATAAAGTATTATGTGTGAACTTTTATTAAGGTTTGCCAACGATAGAGAAATTAACTATGTTAAAAATTAAAACTGGAGCTTCTGGTTTGAATGGAAATATTTCAACGTCCCCATTTCGTCAATATCCTTATGTACGAAATCGAATCCGTTAGGTTCTGTCTTATGATCAACATTCTCCCTCTCCTATTCAAACCATCCAACCTATTTGAAGGTGTAAGGTAACGATTTAGACGCCTACGATAATACTACTAAATTTAAACTGGATCCCAATGGGAGATGTCAATTACGAGGATCATAATATCCATCTTTTAAATCATCACCTCTTGGATGAACTTTAGGACCAGGGTTGCTGAATATGCTTAAATATCTAACAGCCAACTTGGTTAGTAAAGCTATTTTTGTTACTGGTAATTTACGTAAACTTACCGGCCAAATAAATCGAAGACACGAACGAGAGGGGGTGGGAGTAAATTTTTTCAACACTCTGTCCCGGATTATTGGGCATGACATCATGTTTTCTTTCTTTTAAAAATATGGCCGAGGCTGAGTCTTGAGTTTAGGTTATTTATTAAGCATGGGGAAATGCTTGAGGTTTTAAGTTATATTTGCGTTAAATTCTTAAACAGTTCAAATTTTCAGAACGTTTTACCCTAAATTCACACCACACAAAGAATAATTGAGCAAAATGTTGTCTTTGTAAAGAAAGCGAATCTTATCAGGTAGAAAGGAAGTGCACTACACTAATTAACAATCTTCTAGTCTTTTTCTGTTTTATATTTATTTTTTTAGGAGAGGTGAAAGGGGGGGGGGTACTTCTTTTATTTATTTTTTTTAAATTTGATCCCGTTAATGACGTTCGGATTTGGGGGCAAAAGAAATTAAAAAAGAAACGAAAACAATTGTAATCTCTTTTAGTAACTGTCAGCTGTCTCTCCGGTCTCTTTTTCCATTTCGAAATTGGAACGGCAAAAATTTTAAGCAGTTTTTAGGGAGAATTTATCAAAACTAAGGAGTTTTAAGGGCCCTTAAATACGAAATATGAACTTAAGGAGATTTTATTGAGCGTCCGAACCCTGAAGAACAACACACTTAACAATAAATACCATAGCAATAAATTAATACTGCATTTGTGTATTGTAAATTTTTAACTTAATATGACAAGCATGAGTAAATGTTTGACTTATTCCTCTCGGCTACCGACTCGGCTCTAAATGAGAGAACTATATAATGTAATACTAAAAAAATTCACATTTTCAACCATTAAAAAATGGTTATGGTCTTAAATGTTCAAAGAGCCAGGCTAATATGATTAACAAACAATAGTTGGGATATCAACATACAGACTTTACGTTGATCAACGGATGATCAACCAATACATGTTTCAACCAATGCAGCTTTGGATATAAACATTAAAATGTTAAGAAGTGGAGTGCAGTTCTAATATTAATTCGTCACAACTCAATGATTAGAGCGTCGTACAGCCGTTCGGAGAATGGTGGCTCGATACCCCACTGAAACATAAGTTCTTGGTAGTGATATCAAACCAAGGATCAGTATCCTAGTGTGTACGAAAATTTTTTTATTGAATCAAGTTTCTTGCATCATATACTTTACATACATTTCATAGCGATATAATATTTACCTCATGTGTCGTGCTTAGAAATGGCACAGGCAGAAAAGTAAATATTTTTTATCAACCAACACGATATGATTTTTTTGACATTTTCACTTGAGAACATAGTTTATACATTCCAAATATCATTCTTACTGCTCTTTTCCCTAAGGGCGAAACAAATAAATCACGAGAAATATTTACACTGAAGTGAATTTTTTATCAATAAATGTTTTGGGAAATCTTTCGTTTTTATCGTGTTCTTTACATTTGCATGTAAGAAAAACTCAAACATTTAAAAAGACTGCGTTTATTAGATTATTGTTTACTAGTTTCAGGCCTTTAGGGGGAAACGGGGAAAATATTTTAAGCATTTCTAAATAGACGATAAATGTTATTAAAGGTATTATTGGTTCATAAATATACTCACGAGAAAGAAACTGTGCGATATTTATCTCGATTTTGGTTTTTGTGGAACACAAAAATTTTTAAATAAATTAGTCTGTAGCTATCTCTAGCAATTTTTATTTCGTACATTTTAAAACTGTTTCACGAATCTTTGGATACATTTTTTCCTGAGAAGTTTTTATTTTCCCTTTTTCTGTTCATCTGTTTTCTAATTTATGTAATCAATTTTCTTCAAATCTAATTTTCGATTTTTCAACTGATTAAAACCACATTTCTCACAACAGTAAATTATTGCATGTATTTTTTAGAAAATATATCGGGATTTATTTGGTACTTTGTTTCATACGTCGTACACAACTGAGCTTTTGCATTATGCTTCAATATCTCCGATACTATACAACCCATTTAAATCAAATATGACAGCACATACTGACTGTTACATTACTGTATAAATACGTGTTTATATTTTAATGTGTTTCCGTGTTGTGCACTGTACGCATTGTGATCTGTGTGTTACCAGCTCTTCTCTCAAATTACACAACCAAAGAGAACAGGATTTTATACAATGGTAGACTATTACATCTATGCAATGAATGTGTCACGTTTTAGAGTTTGGCACATGCAGTTGATCATTAATGAAATATTTACAAAAATATTCAACTAATTGATAAAAATTAAATTTATGATACATGTAAATCTACAAATAAATATAAATACATGTTTCACGTGCTTCTCTGTAAGATCCAAATTATAAATATGAAAATTGAAAAGCCAGTAGAGTCATTTTCAATCACTTTTATTCAACTGGGCATGGTCAATATACTATAAATAGACCAAATGTGTACACTCATGGACGGCTATTGTCCTCAACATTCGTCATCATGTGATAAGGCTTTCACACCTCTGTGTTAAAATTGTATATTAAAGTATTGTTTTATTTCTGTGTGATTGAAAGTGTCAATTTCGAAATATAGATGTCTTTTCTACATGTTTTCAATTACATTGACTTTTAAGGGAAGTGAACTCTAAAATCGCAAAAGTGTTTATGTTCCAGAAAAATAGTAATAGTTTTGTATTTTCGCTTCTCAGTCGCTAGTTGGGAACTTGCAGGTTTTGCGCACGCGCGCGTTTGAAAAAGGATTTTGGAAGCAGTGTGGAAGGAGTCGTGGAAAAATGTAGACGTGTGTGTTTGATTCGCGTATGATCGCGAATTTTAAGAAAAGGTGGATTAATTTTGAAAGTGGAAGGATGTGATTAAAATATGTAACATAGTTCGACAAGTTGTGCGTAGAGTCGTTTGGCTCGGTTCAGAGATGAGTCACTCGTGTTTTTAAATGAATCAGCCTGGTAGTAATGGAATAATGAGTCTTGTGAAAAGAGAAAATGGTTCTTTCACTGGTCGGCTTGAATCGCTAATAGGGCTAGAGGGAAAGCTCATTTTACAGCGATTTGTATTTGCCTGACTCCTCCTTGTGTCCTAAGGTACGAATCAACCAATCTCCGTAACCAACCAAGATGTCGAATTCCGCCAGCATGATGTTGTGTAGTCAAGTTTCCCGACCATTATGGATTTTGTTCTGCGCAAGAATCTCGATGAGTTTATGCCGAGAGTCCATCCTGATATCCTTTCCCATGGTACAGAATTGTAAATGTTATATTTAAAAGAGACGAGGTAAAGTTTTATATATATTTAGTCTTCCACCTAACGAATAGAGTGTTAATTGTCAAATCCTCGTGAGTATCAAGTCATTGATGATGTTATATGAAAATGTCGTATATGTGCAAAGTATACAAATGTGATATATAAATGTCAAGTATAATATGAGGAATATTGTGTTTATTTTATGTATCAGAAAATATGTGTATTCTCTTGGTTCCTCTTCCTCCAGGGGTGTTCTTAATGGTCACCCTACCGAGTGTAACTCTGAGTTATTGCGAGAAATGCTTGTACTCCACTGTTTTCGATCAACTGCCTTGTTATTTCATGTTTAATAAATGTGTTTGATTTCAAAACTTTGTCTTCTCTGTCGAGTATACCAAAACGTTCGCGACAATCATGAAGTGCAATGTCTTGCCTTTACAGACTTTCTATTTCTTCGTAACTTTATTTGTCAATTCTTAAAATTAAAGTAAACATTATTTCATAACTTTAATTTCAAAGTGGCATAATGCTCAGGGTTAAAAATATATCAATATTAAACACTTGTAGGCAAGGTCTTCAAATTTTATCATCGTGACGTGTCATGTTTAACTCTACAAAACTTTTGTTATAACATTATTTGTTAATTTTTGACAATCAAATTCATTATTTGATAACTTTCATTCGGAAAGTCACTAAGACTTTTACTCCACTTTCTGCGTTTCTAAATGCTCTTCAAGGGATTGATAGATGTGGTCAAGTCACGTGACATAATTTATGGAGTAGAGGTGAGTTGTAAATAAGGTAGAGTCAGTTTTCGCACGTCGTTTCTTTTAATGTATGAAGTAGCACTTTTCGCCTGCTTCGATTTTAAAGCAATTTTCATGTTGTAGTTTAGAATTTGTAATAGACCCACTTGAACTGCGCATGCTAAATTCGGGCCCGATTTTTCTGTTTTGCACCCCCATAAAATGGGGGCTGTCAGAGAAAAGCTTTTGCGCCCGCTTCATCGTCGTAAAATTTGCTGGACAAGTGGCTGCTGTATGTTAGTTTTCGCACGTCGTTTCTTTTAATGTATGGAGTAGCACTTTTCGCCTGCTCCGATTTTGAAGCAATTTTCATGTTGTAGTTTAGACTTTGTAATAGACCCACTTGAACTGCTCACGCTAAATTCGGGCCCGATTTTTCTGTTTTACACCCCTTAAATTGGGAGCTGTAAGAGAAAAGCTTTTGCGCCCGCTTCATGGTCGTAGAACTTGCTGGACAAGTGGCTGCTATATGTTTAGTGACTGATAGCGGGCAAAGCCTGCTAGTTCATATTATTATAGAGCAATTATAATTACATTATTTTAACGTAAGTAGCATCTATGGTCGCGGTATCTCTGCTTATAATCGGAGTGTTAGGAAATAAACATTTATATTGCTTATATTTCGTGGCAATCTCATAAAACTATAAAAAAATTATACTTGTTTTATCGGGAAAAAGGTACCATTTATGAATATACAAAACATATTTAGATATTTAGAACAATTTTTTGAAAATAAAAATATATCTGTCCATGCCAGTTTTTTTTCACTTTGCTAACTTCCTCTCAAAATATTTTTTTGAATTCAATAAGACTGGTAGATGAAATAAATGTTCAATAGAAAATTTAGTTTCTAAATAACTAATTTGTTTTTACAATCACTTACAGTTTTCAAGCAATAGTCCTATCAAGTTGATAAAGAGTGAAACATTTTATTTTTAAAAGTTTGCAATGCTTATATCTTGGAAACTAAAATTGCTAATTGTAAACAAGCATGTAATTTGTTGCTATTTAAAAATCTTATAAGGATAAATCAGTATATTTTGGAGCAGATTCTTAATTTTTGAAATATTCTGGTTATAATTTCAGTTATTTAATAAGTTGAAAAGTTTTAAAATGGTGATTATAATTTTGACATTTCTATATTTAGAAGTATTTTCATTTTATACAACATTATTCATGCAACACTATTTTGGACACTCCCACGGACTGGAGGCCGATTTTTATGTTTCGAATCATTACTGTTTTAAATATAATTTATATATTACTTTATAATATTTTTACTTTCCTTATATACATAAGGTATAAGGAAAGTATTGTGACGGGGTTCAAAATTCGAATTCGAGTTTTCGACGGGAGAGCACGTTTCAAGCATCCCTGCTCCCGAATCAAACATTTTTGAGGTGATGTCTGTGTGAGTGTGAATGTATGTGTGTGTGTTTCAGTGAGTCTGTGGAGACGATATCTGACGAATGAATGGAGCGATTTGAATGAAATGTAGTACACAAATCACAATTCGTGAATACTGGAAGCCTATTGTTTTTAAACGCAATCGAATGTTCAGACCCCCCCCCCCCCCCCAATTTTCGAGTGAAATTCTGAAAAAATCACCAAAAAATCAAAATCTTTAATAAAGTTATGCAAATAGGCATATTTCTTATGTAATTTTTCCTTAGAAAACGATTGACATAAACTTTAGAACGCTAGCATGAACCGTTCTCGAGACATTGAACATTTTTCAAATAAATTTATCAAAAATTCTCATAAATAGAAAAAAATATATTAACCGTTGAGAAGCATGTTCACTTTTCATATGTCATATCATGCGATAAAATTGGTGACATCATTCTCGTGGATCCATCTCGTTCCATTCATGAAAAAAAAATACTTTGAGTAATAGTTTTGTATTTGAACGCCAATAGTCATTTATCTGCTGTAAGAATAACTTATTCCTTCATCCATAACGCTGGGCGATATTTTGGCGACGAATTTGGTGGAAAGTCGCCAACTTGGCGACTTTCTAAATGTTGCTAAATTAACGAAAAACTCGCCAAATGGATAAAAATGACGCTAAATCAATGAAAATACGACTCATTGACGAAAATTCAATATCTTGGAAATAATATAAATATATACTATAAAAATAATCTATTTTTTTTTTACTGTAAAAGTAGTAAATGCATTGCATTATATAAGGAAAGTCATGTGCTGCCCACATCAGATTTTTTTAATTATTTTATGTTTACAATTATGCTTTTTTCAACATCAAAATTCATTAATATAAGGCATTAAGGAAATTTTTTGGTTGGTGTTTCTAAACTAGCTACAGAAGTTTTTTTTTTAAGTTTAATCTCAGAAAACTTGAATTTAAAGCAAAGTTTAATGGAGGTTTAAGTTCAAGATATGAAAAGAAATTATATTTTCATTTTTGATTTAGTAAAAAATATTTTCTATTTTAAGACCATAAAATGAATTGGGAATTTAAACATCCTCTTTACTTATACATTATTCATGTTATTTTCAACAATAAAATTACTCGTTTCTACTTTCACAATTTTAGCATTCAGATTTTAAAGCTACCTGTTATTTAATAAAATATGCTAAATATGAACTTTTCTGTCATTTTACTTAACTGCTTTTTTATAAGCTATTATGCATGGTCCAAAAAAGCTTTTACGTTATGATTTGCGTATTTTAAAATTTTCGCCATTACATTCATTTTAATACGTGATCTTATGCAAGATATGAAATACAGAAATGATAAATGTATTTTAAATAGCTTTAGAGCCCAGGGTGTTTTATGAATGACATTTTTTTTATTTTACTATTCGCAAATGGAAATTGATTATGTAAAATTATTTGCTCATGTGTTAGTAGTACATTTTACACTACAAATTTAGGATTTCAATATAACTTTGACATAAGTATAAATATTGATATTTATTTTAAATGAATCCAATTATAATTTTACAATCACGCTGCCATTGCATCTGCACACCATGCCTGGACCCACCAGCATCATACTTATTAATTGTTAAACACTAAATGTCCAATATTTCCTAAAACAGCAAAAACACTTACTGGGTTATACAATTTTTTGAACCTTATAGGGTTCCTAGGAAAGTCGTTAAGACTTAAGAACCCAAAAATTTTAGGAATAAAACGTCAAAGTGTATGCACAATAAGTCTATCTATACAAGTCTATAGTAAAGTGACTATGCCCAATCGAATAAAAATAATTCCAGCGCCCCTGGCGGATAATTGAAGAAGTTAGGAATATGAACTTGGTGGGATAAAATCCATTACAAAGTTGTAAACCATTGTTTAATTCGTATAAATCGCCACTAAATTGGTTACCTATCGGAAGCATTTTAACAGAATATGGTTATAGACAAATTATCGTTATATTTAGGATTGATATAATAAACTGTAAATACATGCACAGGAATCAGTGTGGAGTTCGTTTAAAATGTTCTCCGATAACGAATATTTGAACTTGATAAAGAATATTATTCCAGAATTGCTTATGTTACGAATGCTTAGTTACCAATAAAATGTAGCATATATATCTGCGTTTTATGTGTTACTAATGCCGATTCATACTTAATAGACAATGGCCTTTAAAAACTTGGTAACTGACATTTTCCTTCTATCTTACTTTTTGGCGGTTCTTAACTTTATCAATTTCCGCTGAGCGAGCTGCAAACACTTTTATTTCAGCGGGCTTTTTACTATAAATAAACTAAATATGTGCATTCAGGAAAATTTCATTTAGGGTACTTTTCAAAGAATCCCAAACTATCTTTGATACTCAGAAAAACGTATAACGAATTTGATTATTAGAATGATTATCTCACTATCACTATTGAGATCATATGCGATTGAGATTTGGTAGTGAAGAAGCACACGCCAAGGTCCCATTTTGGCGAGAAAAAATACACTCTTGAAAATTGTCGCCAAGATTTTGACCTGTGGACGGATGTAGCAAACATCCTTATACTTTACACAGGAAGCTATAATTTTTAATTAAAATCCAAGGCAGTAAAGACAAACCCTAACCTGCAATTTTTATTGAAATAAATTTGGATGTTAATGTGCCTGGATTACGAAAATTTCTTGATAGACAACGACTATATATTTTTTAGGCTTGACTCATATTCATATTTTTTGCTGCAACTTTAGGTTTGAGCAAATTATCATACGAGTTTGATTTTATGCTCATACGTCATAACGGGCTGTACTTGCTATGTTTAATTGCTTTTATTAAATTATAATGTAAATAAAGTGCAGTTTCCAATAGTGCAGTCCACTGTGAATGGCATCCCTTTGGTGGCAGAATGGCTCCTATGTAGCCCTTGTTTAATAAAAAAACACTTAATTGGTCTTCCCAGTTAGAAACTTTGCACTGGAAGATTTTATTACGAATTTTACTTTGGTTAAGGATCTGTTGAAGATTACTAAGTAAGTAATCAAGGATATTACGTAATTCTTACAACACGATAGTTTTCTTAAATATTGAATTTTCGTGAACTCTGCAAAAATTTTATCAGTCCTTGATATTTTTAACAAATTTGTCGCCCTGGTTTCCAAAATTTTTGCCAAGTTTGTCGCCAAGGACAGATAGATAGACTGAGAAATAAAGAGAGGTGATTTTTCATAAGTAATATGTGCCAGCTGCGTGTACGATTGGGTTTGTAAATCATTTCAGAAGTACAAAAGATTGCTGCACATCACACGTTTTCTATGCCAGTAGAATTTATACATATTAATTTTGTTGAGACATAACAAGAGCGAACCCGGTTCATCTATATCATTTCTGTACTCAGAGGGCACGTTGAAGATGTATCACATATTTTATCCATCCTCAGTATAACAATCAAAAATACGCCAAACTATTTTTAAAACGCTTGACAAATAAACTCTCTCACTTTTATTATTTTACTAACCTCGATTTTATTCTTTTATTACCTTAACTCTTCCTTTATTTTTCCCTCAAATTTATAAAAAAACTATCATTACTTACAGATTGCTTTCTGTCACTGCAAACACATGAGCGATAAAATATATACTCCCCACTAGTGAATATTTTATGGAGTCATATAGCTACCACTATTTCTGCCTTTTCATTTTTAATATTAAATTTTCTCTTTGTAACACGGACGTCTTTTTCATCTACGCATCGCACTCCTGCACGAAATGCTATGAGCGCTAGGGTGGCTATTTCTGTCGAATTCTCTGGCAGAAGCTTAATGGAATAAATTTTATGCGCCAATGATTATAGGAGGATAACTTGTGAAGGAGAAGAAATGTTAGTAAATAAAATCGATGCGAAAATATATGGCGGGAAAAATGAACCAGAAATCACATGGTTTTGTAATGTATTTGGATCTCAGACGACACGCATCGCAAATCGGTTTGTATTTCAGGATCAACTAATAGATCGCTAAATGAAATAATTGAGATATTAGTAATTATTCCTTTCATATGCTGGGGGCATAAAATTATGCAATATTATATCCTATCTCCTGGCTTGAAGTATTTGCATTTCCAAAATCAGATGCGCATTCGGACAATTAGATATTTTATTACATATTCAGAAGTTGTGGGCGCGGTAGCCCATTGGTTAGCGCGCTGGAGTTGCACTCGGTAGGCCCGGGTTCGATTCCAGCCACTGCCAAAACTGCCGCCGTGTTCATGCGGAGTACGATCACGTTAAACATGTGGGTCCGAAAGTCCTTCCGTGAGGTTGGTGGTAGGGGAAGGAGGGTACGGTCCCTGTGGATGCCTCCCCCACTGGGTTCCGGTCTAAATTGGGTGGCACTTCCCGACCGTCCAAACTGTTACCTTACACCTTTCTGGTAGGTCGGACGGTCTGGGTTTCAACAACAACAACATATTCAGAAGTTGTATACATTTTATTTACATATGCTAAGAAGAATGTTGAAGTCATAATTATGGGCATATATTTTTATACATGAAGAATTTGGTTTTTGCCTCAGTTTCGGTTTTAATTGGTTACATAATTCATTAAAAACGATTCCTAAGGGTTGGTGCAGTAGACAAAAACATCTCCTTAATTAATATTTCAACTGTCTACACGTAGCTAATATGGAGCCCTGAATGGTTTACTGGTATGCAAAAAATGTACTAAAGAATATCTCATCTTTCTAAATATCATGTCTTATGTTTGAAAGTAATGCATCACACTATATTTAGAATGTTTTGTTATTATTATCAACCCTTTGTAAGAATAATAGGCAGTTCTTTTTTTTTTTTTTTTTTTTTGTTCTTTCACTTTATAATCAGTGCAATAATTTATTCTTAAACATGTATACTAAACTTGTTGCTTTAAAAGATCGTTTAGCTTATATATCTAGTTTTTTTTACCATCCTAAGATCTTCCGTTCCTTTATTTAAATTATGTCATGAATTGGATTTCAAGCCTGCTCACACTAATATTACCACTTTATTGAACCGTATTCGTTCTGATAAACTTGGGGATATTGATAATATTAAAAGCTACGCTGGGGTGTATGTGGTCCCCTTGTTGTCTCCCGATGGTGACTATACATTTTATATTGGCAGTACCAAACGCAATGCTGGCATCCGTTTAGCAGAGCACGCTCGTGATGTCAAAGGTGGTGAACTTTCTACGGCTCTTGCTCAAGATGTAGTTAATGATAATTTATTTTTGGAAAAACCTTCTTTTTCATGCATTGTACTAACCCACGCAATATTCTCCGTTATGAATCCCTTTTTATTTATATCTACCGTGCGTCGATTTGTAATTTTGAACCCGTTCAAATTTTAAATTATGCTTGGCTACTCATTCTCGACTCTATGCAATTCAAGTCTTTTCATAGTTAACTTTGACGTCATTCTCAATATCGGGCTTGACTGTCCTTTTAAATTTGCATTTTTCCTGTAATAAAATAGTATTATTTTACAATTGCACTTTTCTCGTGATATACTTACATTTTGAATCCGTTTAAAATATATTTATATTTTCTGTATATATTTCTTGGATAACAGTCTGTTCATTTACTAATTTTATATTTATTTATGCAAATTTGCTATGTTACTGGTCTATATATGAACAATCCATATTTACTTTTCATGTAGCCGCTGATGAAGAGCGTATTAACGCTCGAAAGCGCTCCGGCATTTGTAATAAATACTTTGTACGTCTTATAAGACATCTTAATAAAATACCTTCTGTCTAAACTTTGTGTCGTTAACCTTATTTAGTTGAAATCAGACGTAATACCAAATTATTTATGTATTTACAAATCATTCATTTATTTAATTGTGAGCCTACTTATTAATTTTATATATTTTTCAATTTTGAATAAAACATATAATATCTTGAGAGCGAAACATATTTACGTTCCATATTCATAGTACCCGTTTTTAAGCAACAAATCCCATATAGAAACCTCTACTTTCGCAACGTCAGATCCTTTTCTTCATAATACTTTTTTCGTTACATACACTAAGTATCGTAAGAAAAGTAGAAAGCAATCCAAAACTCATATATGGTTTTTAATGTATTGGGTTCTCAACCTCAAATATATATTTCTTAAAACTAAGTAATTT
Organism: Amaurobius ferox; assembly: GCA_951213105.1. Lineage (NCBI taxonomy): Eukaryota > Metazoa > Arthropoda > Arachnida > Araneae > Amaurobiidae > Amaurobius > Amaurobius ferox. The sequence goes on from OX578151.1 coordinate 138,286,858, forward strand.
AATTTAAGTTAATGTTTTTAAGTGACGGATCATTGAAAACATTTTTAAGATATTGTAAAGTTAATCAAAAAATACGTAATTTCTGTATTTAAAAGTGTTAAAATTAAGAAATGAACGATTGGATGTTAAAAGAAATATGAATAAATAAAATAGCATTTTCCAATTTGTCTCAAACGCATATTGCAACAGTTGGAAAACTTAAACGCGGGTCTAAAAATAATCTGACCTAAGTATGAAACCTAAAATTTGTATAAAATATAAAATTCTAATTTATGTTTTATTGTTCTAAAACATTAACTTATATTTCCCATAATACATAGCATATGAAAAAGGAAAATATTATAATCCGATATAAGATCTTTGTTATTTTCCTTATATACATAAGGTATAAGGAAAGTATTGTGATGGGGTCGAAAATTCGAATTCGAGTTTTCGACGGGAGAGCACGTTTCAAGCATCCCTGATCACGAATCAAACATTTTTGAAGTGATGTCTGTGTGTGTGTGTCAGTGAGTCTGTGGAGACGATAACTGACGAAAGAATAAACCGATTCGAACGATATTTGGTACAAAAATCGCAATCCATAAGCACTGGAAGCCTATTGTTTTTATACGCAATCGAATGTTCAGACCTCCACTAAATTTTCGGGTGAAATTTTGAAAAAATCGTCAGAAAATCAAAACGGCTCATAAAGTTATGCAAATAGACTTTTTTATGTAATTTTTCATTAGAAAACGATTGACATACATTTTAGAACGCTAACATGAACCGTTCTTGAGATATTGCACATTTTTCCAAAAAATTATCAAAAAGTTATATATAGAAAAAAAAATTCCTATTGAGAAACTTTTCATACGTAGTACCATGCGATAAATTTGGTGACATCATTCTCATGGATCTAGCTTATTCCATTCATGAAAAAAGATACTTTGAGTAATATTTTTGTATTTGAACGCCAATAGTTATTTATCTGCTGTAAAAATAACTTATTTCTTCATCTAAAACACTTGGCGAGATTTTGGCGATGAATTTGGCGGAATGTCGCCATCTTTGCGATATTTTTAATTGTTGCCAAATTAACAAAAATCTCGCCAAATTGATAAAAATGACTCTAAATCAATGAAAATTACGACTAATTGAAGAAAATTCAATACCTTGGAAAGGCTATAAGTTTCTACTATAAGAATAACATTTTTTTTAAACTGTAAAAGTAGTAAATTCATTGCATTATATAAGGAAAGTCATGTGTTGCCCACATAAGATTTTTTAAATGATGCGGTTTAAATATCTCGAAATACGACTAAACATTTTTATTTTCCTTAAATACATAATGAACTATTGTAACGGGGTCGAAAATTCGAATTCGAGTTTTCGACGAGAGAGCACGGTTCAAGCATCCCTGATCACGAATCGCACATTTTTGAGGTGATGTCTGTCTGTGTGTGTGTGTGTCAGTGAATCTGTGGAGACGATAACTGACGAACAAATGGACCGATTCGAACGAAATTTGGCACAAAAATCACCATCCGTGAATACTGGAAGCCTATTGTTTTTAAACGTAATCGAATGTTCAGACCCCCCCCCCTAAATTATCGAGTGAAATTTTGAAAAAATCATCAAAAATCAAAGCATTTAATAAAGTTGGGCAAATAGACATTTCTAATGTAATTTTTCCTTAGAAAACGATTGGCATAAACTTTAGAACGCTAGCATGAACCGTTCTCGAGATATAGCATATTTTTTTAAATAAATTTATCAAAAAATCCCATAAATTAAAAAATATATATTAACTGTTGAGAAACATGTTTAATTTTCATATGTAATATCATGCGATAAATTGGGTGACATCATTCTCGTGGATCTGGCTCGTTCCATTCATGAGAAAAAATACTTTGAGTAATAATTTTGTATTTGAACGCCAATAGTTATTTATCTGCTATAAGAGTAACTTATTTCACCGTCCATAACGCTTGGCGAGATTTTGGCGCCGAATTTGGCGGAATGTCGCCAACTTGGTGACTGTTTAAATGTTGCCAAATTAACGGAAATCTAGCCAAATGGATAAAAATGACACTAAATCAGTGAAAATGACGACTAATTGATGAAAATTCAATTCTTGGAAAGAATATAAATAGCTACTATAAGAAAAACCTATTTTTACTTTCCTTATTTACATAATGTATAAGGGAAGTATTGTGACGGGGTCGAAAATTTGAATTCGAGTTTTCGACGGGAGAGCACGTTTCAAATATCTCTGATCACGAATCAAACATTTTTGAAGTGATGTCTGTGTGTGTGTGTGTCAGTCAGTGAGGCTGTTGAGACGATAACTGACGAACGAATGGACCGATTTAAACGAAATTTGGTATATTAATCACAATCCGTAAACACTGAACGCCTATTGATTTTAAACGTAATTGAATGTTCAGAGCCCCCTATATTTTTGAGTAAAATTTTGAAAAAATCGTCAAAAAATCAAAACTCTTAAAATAAAGTTACGTAAATAGATATTTCCTATGTAATTTTTCATTAGAAAACGATTAACATAAATTTTAGGCCGCTAACGTCAACCGTTCTCGAGATATTGCGAATTTTTCAAAAAAATTATCAAAAAACTATATAAAATAAAATATATATATTTCCTATTGAGAAACATGTTCACTTTTCATATGTAATACCATGCGATAAATTTAGTGACATCTTTCTCGTGGATCTAGCTCGTTCCATTCATGAGAAAAGATATTTCGAGTAATACTTTTGTATTTGAACGTCAATTGTCATTTATCTGCTATAAGAGTAACTTATTTTTCCGTCAATAGATCTTGGCGAGATTTTGGCGAGGAATTTGGTGGAATGTCGCCACCTTGGCGACTTTTTGAAATGTTGTTAAATTAACGAAAATCTCGCCAAATGGATTAAAATGACGCTAAATCAATGAAAATGACGACTATTTGTCGAAAATTCCATATCTTTGAAAGAATATAAGTATCTACTATAAGAAAAACCTATTTTTTTACTGTAAAAGTCGTAAATTCATTGCATTATATAAGGAAAGTCCTGTGTTGCCCACATCAGCTTTTTTTATTGCAAAAATAGTAAATTCATTGCACTATATAAGGAAAGTCATGTGTTGCCCATATCAGATTTTTTATTTATGTCAGTGTGTAGGTGGAATAGATATCTATTGAGCAATTCATGTAAAATTGGGTACGAATATATCAAAGAATAAACGTCAGTATTGCATTGACGTTAGAGCTACACAAGACAAAGGAACGTTTTCTCTTTTCGAAGTTATTTTTATAAAATTTTTAAAAACGTTATAAAATAACGATGTCATAAAACGTTACGGAAATAACTATTATGCATGTGAATGTTTTATAAAGAAATAAATTATATAATTTGAAAGATTTTAAATTGATATTTTCTCAAGATATAGCATATTTTCAATCTAAAACGCAAAAATGATTAATATCAGCACTATTATCAAATGATTAAATAATTTTGGTTTTCGTCAGGTGTAATGGTACATTGTATATAATTTGTAACTAGCCTTTCTCGAGATACGTAATGTGACGTAGTGATAAATAATGTAGTCATTGTACATAATTTATTACTAGACTTTCTCGAGAAATTAACAGTTATACTTCACCACAGCGTGTTATTCCCCAAAAGAATTAAGATTTGATAATATTTTATTTTATTATTTTGCAACGACAAAAGCCAATTTGTGAGAAATGAGGAGAGTTTTATCATATATTTATGAATGTAAAGATTAGAAGAAGAACTGAATGTGATAGATGATTGCTTGCAAAATTTTGTGAATATTTAATATTTTATTTAATATTAAACATTTTATTATTTAATATTTAATATTTTACTTAATATATTATTTTAAGTAAAATTGATAAGCGAAAACGAATTAAGAAATCCCCAATTTATGCTATTGTTTACAGGATCTAAATCCCACTATTTCAATTCGTTAATCCGCAATGAAAATCATGTACTAGAGATTTATTTTCCACACAATATAAAAAAGATCTGTCACACGAAAATATTCGCAAAATTTTGCAAGCAATCATCTATCACTTTCAGTTCTTCTTCTAATCTTTTCATTCATAAATATATGATAAAACTCTCCTCATTTCTCACAAATTGGCTTTTGTCGTTGCAAAAGCTTAAACGATCGGGGGTAGAAAAAGAAACTACCACTTGTGAATATTTCATGAAGTCATAGTTGCCAACATTTATGCCTTTTCATTTTTCATATGAGATCTTTCCTTTGTAACACAGAACGTTTTTTCTTTCATATTTTTTCTCTCTCTCGTTCTTTCCGGAGTGAGCCGCTGTGCCTGCTGGAGCATCTATTTTTGGCATGCAGAATCCCCTGACAGGCGCTTAATGGAATAAATTTTATGCACCGCTGGTTATCTGAAGACAACTTGTGGTGCACAGGGAATTATTTGTAAACAAAATCAATGTCAAAATGTATCGAAAAAATGGTTGTTCATTTTTATGTGGCTTATATGCGAGTTTGTTCATAAATAAATTAAAAGGGATGCTTTATTACACTTCCTTCAATATACAAGGTTCCTAGGGAAGAGCAATGTAATAACTTTCTAAGGGAACATACACGTTAGTGCTATTTTTACTATACCGAGTATGCCCGATCGAATAAAATATGTCCGTACGCAATCCGATAGCGTTGTAATGAAATGTAGACGCTAGGGCTATCTATAGTAAAATGATCATGCCCCATCGTATAAAAATACGTCCGCATGCAATCTAATAACTTCTTGATGAAAGGTACGCGTTAGGGCTATCTATTTTAAAGTGATCATACCCGATCGTATAAAAATACGTCCGTAAGCAATCTAATAACTTCCTGATGAAAGGTACATGCTAGGGTTATCTATAGTAAAGTGATCATACCCGATCGTATAAAAATACGTCCGTACGCATTCTAATAACTTCCTGAAGAAAGGTACGCATTAGGGTTATCTATAGTAAAGTGATCATACCCGATCGTATAAAAATACGTCCGTACGGAATCTAATAACTTCCTAATGAAATGTACGCTTTAGGGCTATCTATAGTAAAGTGATCATGCCCGATTAAATAAAAATGCTTCCGTAGGCAATGCAATAACTTTCTAAGGAAAGGTACACGTTCGGGGTATCTATAATAAAATGACAGGTCAAATACGAATAATTACACCGTTCCTAGTGGATAATTTTAAAAAGTTAGCATCACAAACTCGGCAAGAAAGCGAGATAGACGAAAAACTACATTCACAAAGTTATAGCGCATTGTATCAATACCAGGAGAAAATCAATACCAGGAGGCAACGAAACGCGTATACGGAAAGCAATAGATACTAGTCACACTTAATATGTTACTATATGTGAAGCCATGCCACAAAACTGTTAAACGTTACGAACGTTTTACGAAGAAATGACGACAATATTGTCAATCACGTAGTACACATCTGTGTGATAAAAGGCAGCATGTGCAGAAAGGGATATGCATATTATCATACTCTTCGCAACTACTGATTGCAAGCTACTTATCCGGTACATGAAGCTTGACATGTCTGTATTGCGTTCCATATACACATTTCCTGCATTCCTGTTGTATATTCCTATTAATTAGGCAACGCTTTACAACTTTGCAATTGTCTTTTTAAGGTTGTCTCAATTTGTTATGGCGTTTGTTATCCTAACTTTCTAAATTTTCCTCTAAGAGGCGCTGCAATCACTTTTATTCGATTTTTCGCAAGATCACTTTAATGGAGATAGACTTAACGGATATACACATGTAACTTTTTCTTCCAAAGTTATTGCGATGCTTAAGAACTTCTTATGGACCCTATACAATAATGTATAAGGAAAGTATGGAATCGGTCGAAAATTAGAATTCGATATTCCGAAGAATTTACACGCTTTGTGCCCTTAAGAAAACAAAAACACCATCGTTAATGCTGTTTGTGTGTGTGTGTGTGCGTGTGCGTGCTTTTTTATGTGCAACTTTTGAGCTTTTGGGCTATGCCTTTTTTGTGCAAAAGATATTGCACAAATTTTCATAAAGTTCGATTGTTTAGCCATTTACGAGTCACATTGGAACTGATTAGATATTGTTACATATGTAAAAAAATAAACCGAAATGGCTTAAAATGAGCAATGTATAAATATGTTTGAGTGTGTAAATATGTTTCTAAGCAATCCACAGTTCTAGGATAAACTATTTTTGAGCTATTTCAGTTTGTTTAGAATTTTTTCTATCTAGCAATTTTTGAAATTCCCCAGCCGTCAGCTAAGAAGGAAAATGTTTCTAAACTTCAAATGGGATGTAATTTGAATTAAGTACATCTTTTATGGGTTTTTTTTTGTTTGTGTAGTTAGGAGATTAGTGTAGATAGGCTTAGATTAATGCATTTAGGAATATAAGAAGAAAAATTATTACGAGTCTATGCAAAAAGTTATATAGCACATCACAAAGAAATGTATGTAACGAATTTTGTCACCCCAACCGGTTTTTTTTTGTTGTTGTTTGTGTAGTTGGGAGATTAGTGTAGATAGGCTTAGATTAATGTATTTAAGAATATAAGAAGAAAAATTATTACGAGTCCATAGAAAAAGTCATATAGCACATCACAAAGAAATGTATGTAACGAACTTTGCCACCCCAACCGAGACTCAAACTCAGGATTTCCGAACTAGCCAGCCGACGGTCTACCGTTGAGCTATTGGGACGATATTGCAAGGTCTTATCTTTGAAGTGGACTCTTTCTCCACCCTTTATCAGATCGGTGGGTAGCTGAAAACCTGCCTGATCACCTCATAGTATCCTGCTACTACCATTTTTTATCAGCGCTGCATATTCCAAAGTCCACTGCATTCGTACTGGAGTCACTTTCATACTTCCGACATCTTTGCTCTAACATTCATGGTTAATTCATTCGGGCGCCATTGTAAAGAACCTTGCCGCCCCAACCGGGACTCGCACCCGGATCTCCGAATTGGCCAGCCGACGGTCTACCGTTGAGCTATTGGGACGATATTGCAAGGTCTTATTTTTAAAGTGGACTCTGTAAGTAACATAACTAAAGAAAAATATTTTTTCAGGAGAGCAGAAAACTAAGCAAAACTGGGCTACTGTTTCGTGTAAGAAATGGCTTCATATTTAAAAAAATCTGATGTGGGCAGCACATGACTTTCCTTATATAATGCAATGAATTTACTGCATTTACAGTAAAAAAAAATAGATTACTTTTATAGTAGTTATTTATATCCTTTCCAAGATATTGAATCTTCTTTAATGAGTCGTCATTTTTCATGTCGTCATCATCAATGAGACGTCATTGATTTAGCGTCATTTTTATCCATTTGGCGAGTTTTTCGTTAATTTAGCAACATTTAAAAAAGTCAAGTTGGCGACATTCCACCAAATTTGTCACCAAAATCTCGCTAAGCGATATGGACGGAGAAATAAGTTATTTTTACAACAGATAAATGACTATTGGCGTTCAAATACAAAAGTATTACTTAAAGTATCTTCTTTCATGATGGAACGAGCTAGATCCACGAGAATGTTGTCACCCAATTTATTGTATGGTATTATATATGAAAAGGGAACATGTTTCTCAATAGGAAATATTTTTTTTTTTATTTTATATGAATTTTTGATAATTTCTATGAAAAATGTGCAATATCTCGAGAACGGTTCATGTTACCGTTCTAAAATTTATGCAAATCGTTTTTTAATGACAACTTATATACGAAATGTCTATTTGCGTAACTTTATTCGCAGTTTTCAAAATTTCACTCGAAAATTTAGGGGGTTCTGGACATTCGATTGCGTATAAAAGCAATAGACTTTCAGGGTTTACGAATTGTGATTTTTGTACTAAATTTCGTTCGAATCGGTCCATTCGTTCGTCAGTTATCGTCGCCACAGACTCACTGACACACACACACACATACACACACACATACTTTTACACACACACACACAGACATCAATTCAAAAATGTTTGATTCGTGATCAGGGATGCTTGAAACGTGCTCTCCCTTCGAAAACTCGAATTCGAATTTTTAACCCCGTCACAATACTTTCATTATGCATTATGCATATAAGGAAAGTAATAATTATAGGCGTTTAATCTAAATCATACAGCTGACTGACAATACACAGTCTAACTAAACTAACGAAGGTACCCTAATAGCATTTAATATTGTATATCTTAGCATTACATTGGAAATATCTCCAATGTAGATTCCAATATTGGGCAAAAATTGGGGTAACATTGGCCTCAAATATTGACTAATATGTCCAAAACAATATTACGCCAATATTGGTGTTACAGTGGTATTTCGGTGTAATATTGTCCCAATATTTAAAGCCAATATTGGGCTAATTCAGCCAAAATGTCCACCTTTTCATATTGGTCCAATGTTGGAGCCAATATTGCGGCAATGTTGGATTGCTTCTAGAAACTTGAAACTTTGTATACATGTGGGACTTGAACTATAAATATTGAAAAATCAATATTTTAAATTGGTTCAAAATATATATAAATCACGAACTTTTTTATTCGAGCATTCTTTGAGCTGCACACAGAGAACGATTGTACACACAGATTTCGTTCCTATACCATCCTGCCCAGAAAAAAAAAAATCCGAAATTTTCTTTCTGAGCTCTATTGGTGTACAGTCAACCGTTTCGAGATGTTTTAATGTGTAGTTACCACAGACGTTTTTCTTATTGCATTTTATCAATTAATTAATTTATTGTTTTCTATGCCGATCCGGTGGTCGAGAGGTCAGGCGCATGCGTTTCCGGCTGATCGCTGGATTGCCGGATTGCGGGTTCGAATCCCGTCAGCGGGCATGGATGTTGTCATGTCGAGTCCAAGTCAGACTTCCGCCCTTCGGGGAACCCCTATAAAAGTGAAGCTGCAATTCTCCTCCCCTTCGCCATGGGAAACCCTCTGGGGTCTTGTGGACGTGGTGCGCAGGCGCTCCTTCATCACGGGGGAATTAGTAAACAACAATAATTGTTTTCTATTCCATTGTAATAACTGCGGTAAACGAGTTGCGCTCAAAATACCGAAGTCATTTGTTAGATATTATTTATATCAAGCTATTAAAAATAATTAAAAAACACATGGATTTGAGTACATAAAGTTGCTTACATAAAGCTGATTTATTACATAAAGTTTTTATTACATATAGTTGATTTATTACATAAAGCAGTAGTGATTTTTCTGCAGTTATTACTGCCATTGTGCAGGATTATCAGCCTGAGAAAATATTACTATAAACTACGAAACTAACTTCTTCTTTAACATTTTTTTACAAATTGCAATTAACATAACATTGTTTCTAATTTTATATTCATTTACGTAAATTATATGGCATTACGCATGTATCAAATGTCTTATAATTAATAAATGAGGATCCTGAAACAGAGATTACTTAACTACCAGAAACTTTCACATATTTTTTTCTTACAAAATTCCATTAACTTCAGCGTAAACCAAATTACCTGTAACTTAAATAGGTTAACCTCACAGGGAATTGTGGTCGTGACAAGGTATAAACACTTCCAAAATGTATTTCTGAATATTTCATTACGGTGGAAATAGTTAATGTACTTCCTCATTTTTTTTTGCAAAGCATCTGTATTATTTTCCGGGGTGGCGATGAGAGTGTATATGTATTTTTCGTTGTTTTCGCTGGTTAGTGAAGAATGTTCATTTCTTTTGGGAAATTCAGACTTTCTTTCAACAGTGACTGTCTAGAAAAGCATAGCAAATGGTTATCCTTCTCCAGTGTTCAAAAAAAGATTTATTTCAAGAGTATTTAGATTTTTCTATTTCACATTTTTTTTAAAAATATATCATTTGTTTTCTTTCTTTATCCTTTCGATATGAAGCCTCAGAAGTATTTCCTTAACATCTATATTTGAAAAGTGTTGAGCGCTAAGAACTGATATTGCCCTTTAATATTTTCGAATGCGCTTCAAGTTACGTATTTCTGTACAATTGGAAGAATTTTGTCCTTTAGAATTTCAAGAGAATGATTCGGAACAAAGGGGATTTTCTCGGAATGTTTTATTGTTATGAAGAGAAGTAAGCCTAACATTCCTTAAAAACATCATAAAACCGCGATTTTTAAAATACATACAGAGTGGCATAAATGCCAATGAGGAAGGGTATAACAATTCCCGAAAGAGCTCTGGATTTTAATCTATGTGTACGTCTATAGGATGTTTATTAAATGACTTTTAAAATCTAAAGATTTCGTATTTAATTTAGTTAAATCAATTTATAATTATGACGCGCTAGCAGTCTAAGTATTCATTGATTACAATTACACAATATACAACCCTTTGTACCTGAAAGAAATAATCCTAACTTAGATTCTGGCGGCTCTTCTAATGACAAATACTAACGTGATCGGACGCCGATGAACAGCCCACAACAGGTTTTGTTGAATATTACATGAAGCGATGGAACAATTGCTGCCTTTTTCTTCGGCCATTTTTTCTTCTTTTAGAGTTGTGTTTAGCCCATTCAGTTGAGTGACTTCCTTTTGTTGTTCTCCGTCGTGAGTGGGAACGTGCTCTTTCTCCCGGAATGAGTTAATCAGTTAGAGGAATAGGAAGAAATTGGTGCTGAAATTTGCCATGATCTATGTTGTTCTTTTAGGGAATTGTAGCGTAGAATGTTTGGTTGAAGAATTATAGTTTATGCATGCAATCAAAGACAAATTTATATACTTGACGGGGGGGGGGGGAGGCATATCATATTTAAGCAGTTAATCGAGGAATTTTCGGTCTGACCATACGATATAAAGCGGCTTGCTGCTTTTCTAACCTAATAAAGAAAATTTATTATTTTCATTTTTATTTTAATTTGCTATTATAGGGAAAGTGTAACGAAAAAAATAAAAACGAAAATAGAATTAAAAGCGCACATTCAGTGTAATTTCAAATAAGTATGCCTGTTTTTTGTGCAATAAAACTCAATTTAATGAATCGTTAAAGAAATAAACTGAAAATGAATTTAAGTCTGCAGCGAAAGTCATGTGCTGCCCACATCAGATTTTTCATATTTATATCTATCTTTTAATGGACATAGAAATGAAACTTTATTACTACTTAATTTAGTTAATAATGAGTATTAACTAGTTTCAGAAGCAATAAACGTACTTTTTAAAAATAAAATGAGAGTGACCACCTCATTCAATTAAGGTTTCTGACGTCATAGTTGCACACGATAGCCAGAAAGAATGGATTTACTCTACAGATAAATGAACGGTTAAAACCTAAGGAGTTAACATGTATTACCGAATTACAGCAAATTACTACGTAACTCAAAATGAACATATTCAGTCAATTTGTCTATCAAGACGGAGCTGTGTTAAACACGATGTTGATTATGGTGCCAAACATGCTCTGGGAAGTCTGATTAAAGTTGTAGACAAATTCTTATACTAAAAGCACTGAAAACGTATCCAAAACCGGTTTATATATATTATCAATCAACCTCCGTACTAAAGAAGTTTTGGAATTCCTTTGTTTTTGCATTAGTAATTTTTTTATTAATTAAAATGTTTTTATAGCGTAAAATATAAGCTTTATAGACAATCTACAAAAATATAAAACCAGAGGGTATTTTATTAATCTCCAAATATATTTCTGGGGGGAAAAAACTGCTCCCAGAAATATTCACTATATATATAAATGCACAATAATGGGCCTCCTACTATGGAATACCAAATATTGATTCCATTTCTGTCCATTTTCCAATCTTCCGTTTGTTTGATTTTATGAATCTTCCATTTAGATAATGAGAAAACACTTGTTTTTAACAACTTGTACTGGAAATAATAAACAGAAAGCTGAAAGAAAACACATTTATTGAAAACAGCTATAAAATTTGAAGTGATTGACGATTTCAAAAATCCATTGCCTCCAGAAGTCAATTCGAAGTGGAGAGCTCGCTAAAGTTCAAGTAAAATTACTGGGAGCTACGGAAACAGAATTAGGGAACTTTGGTTTAAATTATTTTTATTTGTTCATCGCTAAATAAACTTTATTGAAAAGGTAATCAATTAGTAAAAATATTTTGTTCAAAGGTTAAAAAAAGTTCATTGAATTTGCCTACAAATTATTGTATAGTTCAGCATTCGTCTGATATGCTGTTCCTTTTTGTCAGTGCTAAATGTACCAGCTAACTGTGAGTCAAAAAGAAACGAGTTATATGAGATCCGAAATGGTGAATTCAAAGACACTTTGTAAAGAGCCTTGCTGCTCCAACCAGGAATCGAACCCTCGATCTCCAAACTAGCTAGCCGATACTTTACCGTTGAGCTACTGGGACGAAATTGCAGGCGCTTATCGTCGAAGTGGACTCAGCATTCTCCACCCTCTAATGCCAGATTAGCGAGCAACTGGCAATCTTTCTGACCACCTCCTGCTATGTTTACCTCAGGTTAGCCTCCTGCTACTACTATTTTTACCCAGGTTATGTATCATGCATTGTCGTTATCCTCTCAGTTTGAAATCGGCGCTTAATCTTCCAGAGTCCACTGAATCCGTATCAGATGCACTAGGGTCACTTTCAGACCTCCGACATATTCACATTAACCTACAGGGTTGATTTGTTCGGGTGCCATTGTAAAGCACCTTGCTGCCCCAACCGGGAATCGAACCCTGGATCTCCGAACTGGCCAGCCGAAGCTCTACCGTTGAGCTATTGGGACAATATTGCAAGGTCTTATCTTGAAAGTGGACTCTGTAAGTAACACAACTGAAGAAAAATATTTTTTCAGGAGAGCAGAAAACTAAACAAAACTGGGCTACTGTTTGGTGTAAGAAATGATTTTATATTTAAAAAAATCTGATGTGGGCAGCACATGACTTTCCTTATATAATGCAATGAATTTACTACATTTACAGTAAAAAAAATAGATTACTTTTATAGTAGTGTTATTTATATTCTTTCCAAGATATTGAATTTTCTTTAAAGAGTCGTCATTTTTCATGTCGTCATCATCAATGAGACGTCATTGATTTAGCGTCATTTTTATCCATTTGGCGAGTTTTTTTTTAATTTAGCAGCATTTCAAAAAGTCAAGTTGGCGACTTTCCACCAAATTTGTCACCAAAATCTCGGTAAGCGATATGGACGGAGAAATAAGTTATTTTTACAACAGATGAATGACTATTAGCGTTCAAATACAAAAGTATTACGAAATTCCAAGTTCTTATCTTCGAAGTGGACTCTGCAACTTAAAAATTTGAATTAATTACATCTGTTTCAGTTAAACTGTAAATACACAGTTTGATTCATTGATGATCTGGTTCACATCGTAAAATGCAGAGCAAATAATAATATGTTAGTTTCGTAAATAATATGATTTTTCTTCCTCAGTGCAACATGTCTAAACCTGGACACCCAAAAAAGCATAAGACTATGTTGGCCAAACTGAAATGTCTGAATAACAAATACCAACATTGTGTTGAAGACCCAGACCGACCGGCTCGTCAGCAAGGACATGAGCAACCGTACCAACATTGTGTGTGCGTTTTCAAATTTTCTAAACTATCTAGGAATGATAAGCTGTGGGTTAATACATCCAATCAAAATTGAACAATGCTTCTAGAAATCGTCTGTAGGGGTGTTCTAGAGTTTGAATCGCGATCCCATTGTCGATAACCCCAACAATGGATTTTTTTCCCACAAAAATTAATAAACTCGTTTTTATCTGTGTAAGTAATTTTAATACTCTTTTCAAAGTTTCAAACATTCATTTTCTCTTTGTTAAAAATATTGAATGCACTAATGAATATTTTATTTCTTTTAGGTAAGTATATCTGATTTTCATTCCTTTAAATGTTGTAAGATGACGATGGCTGAAGGTAAATTTTTTATTATACTACTTTTCCATTTATGGAATGTATAAATATTTTCTGATTTTCATAATTTGAAGAGCATTTCTATAAATATTTCGAAGTATAAATATGATTTATTATTGCGGCAATTTACTACCCATGTTTTGTAATGCACAGAAAATGTTACATAAATTATCTGTATAAAATCCCTAAGCTCGATTAAGTACCGTATTAGCTGGAAAACGGATTAAAATTGAATGAAAAAGATTCACTTTTGGATTGCATTTCTTACGGGAATGGGTGGTGATTGGGTCATTGACCAATCGTCAGAAGTGGATAGGGATATATATTCGCAAGATTAAAATTGCTATGTTAAGTGCACGGCAGAATAAGTGCCTCAGGATAATAATGTACATTTTCTGACCTAACACTATACAGGGTGTCCAGTGCTATCGATGCCAAATGGCTATTTCCTCAACCGTTAGTCACAGAGATACACTTTCAATTGCAAAAATGTTTTAAATTTTAAAATCTATTATCTTAGAAAAGTTTAAATCAATAAATGCATTTCTGAAAGAAATACGAAATATAAATTTTTACAGTTCCCCGATCCTACCAATTAGATTTAGGAAAATCATTATCATACAATTTTATGCAAATAAAAAAAATCACCCTTTTACGACCAAAATTGACCGATTTATAGCTGTTTAAAGTTGGAGCACTTTTGTGCTGAGAAATGGTCAATACGGTCCCTGATTGTTTGGTTGGTTGCCTGGAGAAATGGTCAATACGGTTCTTGATTGGTTGGTTGTCTGAAACGGGACATTTTTATGCGTGGAAAAGTGACTTAAGTCATAAAGTTTAATGCTTCATAACTCGGTGAATTTTGGTCGTAAAAGGAAGATTTTTTTTTATTTGGCATAAAATTGCATGAGGATGATTTTCATAAATATAATTGGTAGGGCCTGGGGACCGTATAAAAATTTATATTTCGTATTCCTTTCAAAAATGTATTTATTGATTTAAACTGTTTCTACGATAATAGATTTTAAAATTTAAAACATTTTTGTATATCTCTGTTACTAACGGTTGAGGAAATAGCAATTGGGCACCGATATCACTGGACACCCTGTATATAAAAAAATTATTAGCATACAAAACTAAAGCCAACTAGAACTCAATCATATTAAGTAAAAATGAATTAATGATTAAAAATTGCTAATTGTGTAATAAAAGATTATTCGTAATCTCAAATACATTTAATAGCTCTTACTTTTTCAGTAGAGCTACATTTTAATACTATTACCTCAATTAATTAATTAATCCACTATATTTTAATGGACTGATGTACAATCTTGATGAATATATCAATGATGACAGGAGTAAAAGAATTCAACCTTAAAACAATTTGACTGCTCCTTAATTGTAGATTCTACCGTGATCAAATACATCCTAATGGAGTCTATAATAGATTTTGTTGAATAATACATAAATTAATACTTTTCTGAAGTATTTATTTTTCTTTGGGAGCAGTGTTGAGTCCATTCCGTTGAGTGATTTCCTGTTATTGTTCTTTGTGGTGAGTGGGAACGTGATGTTTCTTCCGGAATGAGTTGATGAGGTGGAGAAGGAGAAAAGAATCGGTGTAGAAATTGATACATGATCTGGTTATTGTTCCGTGAAGGATCGTGCTATAGCATGTTTAGAAGAAGAGTTAAGATTATACATATTTTATTACAAAGTTGTATAATCTAACATATTTAATTTGCCAATTACCTGTGCAAAGCTGAACAAGAAAGCCTTGAAGAGAACAATTATCATGCTGCAATTTTCGAATATTTCTTATAATAGTGGACATTTTTTCGAATTTCTATTTTTGTGAAAATTTACTTATATGCTGGAAATTTTACTTTTATGTTAAAAACTTTTAATACTACCTATTTCATTACCATAAGCAAACCCTCCGAATTTTAGGTCACTAATGTCCAATAAATTTTGAGAAAAATAGTTGTCATTTTGATTAATTTCTTCTTTGATATTTATTGTGATTTTTAGGCCCACTTGCAGGCTTACTGGATATGAAAATAAAAGTGCTTTAATAGTAACAGAACAAGTAATTAATCAAACGTATCTATTGCATTATAAGTAAAAAGAGCCCTCTTAGGATCAGGCGAGACATTATTTTTTCTTTGTTGAAATTACTGCTTGCTCATTTTGACAACCAATGCTTGTTTTAACAATTGAACACGTTGATACATTTCAAAAACTGCTTATGTTGTTTCTAATGAATTATATATTTTTTCAAACGATTTAAGATAGTAGTTTGAGCTATTTTTTTATTACTTGAATATTTTTAATTAGGGTGACACGAGTGGCAAGTGAGCTGTCCCGCGTAGTATTTAGGTTGTCTGGATAATATATTCCGCTAACAAAATAAAGTTCCAAATAAACCTTTAACATCGAATGATTTTTAACACTATATAACATAGTTGAAAAGTGTTTAACACTTTTTTCATTCTGTCTGTCTGTCCGTTCGCACGATAATGCCGTACAAATGACTTTATCAAAATGACATTTTAGTATGTTGTTGAGACTGTCTGTGGGACATATGGGAATGTAAATGAATGGTATCACCCAATTAGTTTCGGATTGAATGCGGGTTGAAAAAATGAAATACATTGAACCCTATGAGACTTAGATTTTCAAACATTTTTTATGCGACGTTAAAATTCACAAATGACTTCGAAAATTTTAGGTAATATTCAAATTATACCATAAAATTTATAAAAACATCGGTAGTATTTTAAATAAAAATAAATATAATAATTACACCCATATAATAAGATGAGATTACGTGACCTAATTCAAAATAAAGTATATCATCCATCTTTTTCTCCCAAAGTAAAAATCGGGATTTTTAAAATCCTTTTAAATTTATATTTAGTGTTGCATCCGTCCTAAAACCGCTTTATTTTTGCGTATTTTCTGTACATCTAAATTCTGTCCAACGCAATTACAGTATTTTTGAGTTTAAATGATCCACAAACTTTGATTATTTCTACAACGAAGCCTACTTTTAATTTATGCAGAATGTAAACAAGTGATTATAAACTGAGATGTATACTAATTACTGATTTTTTTCACACAAAATTATTTAACTCTGGAGCCTGGAATAAAAGCGTATGAATGAAATATTCACTGCTTTTACATAGAGAGCCAGACGATTTACATTTCGATGACGTCATTTGAATAAAGTTCATTTTTTTCGATGAAGTTTTAAGTTTTCAGGTAAAATAAATTATTATAGTTCTGTGAAAATTAAAAAAAAATCACCGCTGAATGTATCATATTTTACAGATGTTTAAATAAAATTGCATAACAGTTAGAAAGTGTTTCATAATCATAGCTTTATGCCTGATTGATCTTTCTTGTTAGTTATATCATAGTTACTATCAGTACAATTGCTCTTCGTATGGGAAGAAAAAACTTGAAATGCACAATTCACGGTGAAATTTTAATATCTGGAGTCTTTCTCTTTGAGATTTTATACTCATTCTAACAAAACGGAAAGTGGTGAGTTCTCTGTTTAGGTAATAAACAGACAAAAGCGCAACTTACATTTTTTATTTATATAAATAATAGCAGATATACACGAATGTGCTTGTAATTTAAAATATGTTCAAATTTTTGCAGTATTATCAATGACACTTTTATTTAACATATTATAGAGATATTTAATTCTACTAAAAGGTGTACGAATAAATGTTCTTGTTATTTAAAATTGCCTTCAAAGATCTGAAAGTAAAAGCATCCTGGTCCCGTTTGTGAACAAATTTACAATTTTTTATTATAATTTCATAATCAATATATTTGGCATAAATTGGTCAATATATTTGGCGTATTAATCAATATATTTGGCATATATTTGGCATATAAAGCGTATTGGTTATTCCGTGCTAAGAGTATTTGTATTTGAAAAATGTATGCGTTTTAATGATGATATAGTAGTATAGAAGATATACCCGGCGTTGCCCAGGGTTTAAATAATATATATATATATATATATATATATATATATATATATATCTATATATATATATATATATAGTGTATACATATATTATATATATATATATAGTATATACATATATCATATATATGTATATAGTATATATATATATATATATATATATATATATATATATATATATAGTGTATACATATATTATATATATATATAGTATATACATATATCATATATATGTATATAGTATATACATATATATATATATATATATATATATATATATATATATATATATATATATATATATATATATATATATATATATATATATATATATATATATATATATATATATATATATATATATATATATATATATATATGTATATATATACAGGGGGATTCAAAGAAAAAAGGGGGCAAACTTTACGAGGTGTTAATACACAGCAGACCAAGTCTGCCGTCCAAATGGTTGCACGAGTCCTTAGGATGAGTCGGACGGCTTGGGTCTTCAACACCAGACCAAGCATTTTTCGTCATAGTTTACTGGGTCGGAAATTGAAAGTAAAGGCGTTACAGGAAGCTTACTCTTTTGGAAGAGGTCGGTCTGCAAACTTAAAAGCGTCATTCTGGTTGCTGTTTCCTGCTTGAAGAAGAAAATCACGTATGCAAATTTCATATGGGGAAGAAGAAGAACACTTATGCAAATTTTCGTAATCGAGCGAGAGGTAAAGAACTATCTGGATGTCACTTTTATGGACGGATGGATTGGGCAAGGTGGCCTTATAGTTTGGTCCTCACGATCGTCCGATCTGCCGTGTCTTGACTTCTTTATGTGGGGGTATCTCAAGAGCCTCGTTTGCGGCACTCGCCTTGAATCTGAAGAGGAACTCGTCGGCAGAATTTCGACCCCCTTCTGCCAAAGTGAGCGACATGTCTGGTCTGTTCGAGGGAGTTTGCCAATCCCTCTATCGCAGCTGTGAGCCACATTGAAGCCAATTATAATTCATACCATTACGTGAAATTGTATTTTACATAAAACCATAACTGTTGAGGTTAACTGAGTAATTTATAATTTAAACATGAATTATAGTTTCGAAAAACATGGTAAACTAAAACCATGTTGCAAGCAAATTTCATTAATATAGAAATCCGCTAAATAGTCCAAATGATAATCTAAACTTTCTTTTATACTTTCAACGCCATTTAGCTGAAGCCCGTTCGTTTTTATAAGTCTTAATTGAAATGTACTTAACAATCATTTGTTTAAAACCCTAGTTAAATACACGCTTACAATTTTTTAATATGTCATAATTTTTACTATAGAAATAGCTTTTTCTAATATAATGCTGAAACATTTCTTTTAAGAAAAGCATCCTTTCCCGAAAATTGCCTACTTCATACCGACAGGTACCTTAAAAGCTGTTGCCACACAGTAAACTTTTATGATGTGTTAAAAGAAAAGGTATTCTTTTACACGTTGAAAACATGTTTCAGATAAAGTAGTTTGTTGGGAATATTTAGTTGCCCTTTAACCAGTGATGCAATAGTTTCCTTTCCGACCTGAGGTCTTTTTACCTGCTAAACTCGTCTTCCCTAGATACTTCTTAGAACATTGCTGCTAGTGGGTGAATTCAATTACGGTGTTAAGGAGAAAAGTAGTTTTGCAGATTTGCTGAAAAGGTTAAGAAAACAGTTTTTCCAAGATTTATCTTAACAATCTTTTCGCCCAAAAGATTATTTAGATTAAAAGATTACAACCTTTTGTATTGGTATAAAAACTATGTTTCGGGATTTCATTATATTTATATTAATGATATTTAATTCCTTACAAAAAATTCATTCTCCATGTCTGTCTGTCTACTTGGAGATCATTTATTGAAATATAAGCAAATTTGGTGACCATAGCGATAAATTTGATAAAATAGATGACTTAGAGACTTATATCACCAAAATGATGAAAATGTCACCAAATTGAAGAAAATTTAATATCTTGGAAAAATGGTATAATTTCTTTGGTAATCCCCTTCTCTTTGTGGGAATTACTAGGTATATATTCCTGATGTAAAATATAGTAAGTTTTACTGTTTATAGAATAGATACGATTTGCTAGAAATGCACCTGTTTAACAATACAAAAAAATCTGATGTGGGCAGCACATGACTTTTCTTATATAATGCAATGAATTGACTACTTTTACAGCAAAAAAAATCTGATGTGAGCAACACATGACTTTCCTTATATAGTGTAATGAATTTACTACATTTACAGTAAAAAAATAGGTTTTTCTTATAGTAGATACTAATATTCTTTCCAAGATATTGAATTTTCGACAATTGGACGTCAATTTCATTGATTTAGCGTCATTTTTATCCATTTGGCGAGATTTTCGTTAATTTGGCAACATTTCAAAAAGTCGCTAAGTTGGCGACATTCCGCCAATTTTGTCGCCAAATCCCACCAAACGTTATGGACGAAGACATAGGTTATTCTTACAGCAGATAAATGACTATTGGCGTTCAAATACAAAAGTATTACTCAAAGTATTTTTTTTTCATGAATGGAACGAGCTAAATCCACGCGAATGATGTCACCCAATGTATCGCATGGTATTACATATGAAAAGTGAACATGTTTCTCAATAGGAAATATTGTTTTTTTATTTTGCATGACTTTTTGACAATTTTTTTTTAAAATGTGCAATATTTCGAGAACGGTTCGTGTTAGCGTTCTAAAATTTATGTCAATCGTTTTCTAATGAAATATTACATAAGAAATGTCTATTTGCGTAACTTTATACGTGGTTTTGATTTTTTGACGATTTTTTCAAAATTTCATTCGAAAATTTAGGGGGATTCTGAACATTCGATTGCGTATAAAAACAATAGGTTTCCAGTGTTTATGGATTGTGATTTTTGTACCAAATTTGGTTCGAATCGGTCCATTCGTTCATCAGTTATCGTCTCCACAGACTCACTGACACACACGCACACACACACACACACATACACACACACACACACACAGACATCACTTCAAAAGTGTTTGATTCGTGATTAGGGATGCTTGAAACGTGCTCTCCCGTCGAAAACTCGAATTCGAATTTTCGACCCCGTCGCAATACTTTCCTTATACATTACGTATATAAGGAAAGTAATAGGTTATTCTTATAGTAGATATTTATATTCTTTCCAAGATATTGAATTTTCGTCAATGAGTCGTCATTTTCATTGATATAGCGTCATTTTTATCCATTTGGCGAGATTTTCTTTGATTTGGTAACATTTAAAAAGTCGCCCAGTTCGCGACATTCTGCTAAATTCGTCGCCAAAATCTCACCAAGCGTTATGGGCAGAGAAATAATTTATTTTTATAGCAGATAAATGGCTACTGGCGTTCAAATGCAAAAGTATTACTCAGAGTATCTTTTTTCATAAATGGAACGAGCTAGATCCACGAGAATGATGTCATCAAATTTATCGCATGATATTACATATGAAAAGTGAACATGTTTCTAAACAGTTAATTTTTTTTTTAATTTATGGGGTTTTTTGTTTTAAAACAATAGGCTTCCAATATTCACGGATTGTGATTTTTGTACCAAATTTCATTCGAATCGCTCCATTCGTTCGTGAGATATCGTCTCCACAGACTCACTGATACACACACACACACACACACACACACACACACACACACACAAACACACACACACACACACACACAAAGACATCATTTCAAAAATGTTCGATTCGTGATCAGGGATGCTTGAAACGTGCTCTTCCGTCAAAAACTCGAATTCGAGTTTTCGACCCCGTCACAATACTCTCCTTATACATTATGTATATAAGGAAAATAATAAATATTCTTCAGATAATTACTTAGGTTTCTGCATCTTGAAAGTACCTGCAACCTAGCTTCTATTAAAAATATTTATATTAAATACATCATAAACCATTCGAAACACATTTGCGTTTACCCCTGCAAGCAGTTCTAATGAAAACCATTTTATCCACTCTTCATGGCTTAGAGGTAAATAAAAGAAAACCTAACTACTGACAATTTAGAAAACATCCAGCAAAATGTTCACAATTATTTACGGATTAGAGTTTTAGACTTTCATATTTTTTTTCTTTCAAAAGATAAAAAGTGATTGTAAAAAGTGGAGGTAATATTACAAGCTTATTTTTACAGTGTTTCTGAAGCTGAATGTATTTTGTTCCTATAGCTATTTGTTAATAATTTCTATGCTTAAGGGATAAGCACTTTGAAAAGCTGGTATGCATGATTTTTATTCTGCCTAATAAAAGACACTACTTTGTCATTCAAGCAACTTGAGAAAATATTACAAAGGGAATACATAACGTGAAATTCGAATTTATATGAATGCATATTTGGACTTTTTGTTTAATGTAATATAAAGGTTAGAGAAATTAAAATTTTCTATAGAGAAATTTTTAGAGCGTGAAAACTAAGTCATATCTGAGTAATTTTTACATTCCTTACATACATATAAGGAAAGTATTGTGACGGGATCGAAAATTCTATTTTCGACGGGAGAAAGCACGTTTAAAGCATCCCTGATCACGAATAGAACATTTTTGAGGTGATGCCTGTGTGTATGTGTCAGTGAGTCTGTGGAGACGATATCTCAGGAACAAATGGAGCGATTCGAATGAAATTTGATACAAAGATTACAATCCATGAATACTAGAAACATATTGTTTTTAATCACAATCGAATGTTTAGTACACCCTCCCCTAAATTTTCGACTGAAATTTTGAAAAATTCATCAAAAAATCAAATCCTTCAATAAAGTTACTCAAATAGACATTCCTTATGTAATTTTTTCCTTAGAAAACGATTACCATAAACTTTAGAACGCTAGCATGAATTGATATTGAACGTGATATTGAACATTTTTCAATAAATTTATAAAAGAATCCCATAAATTAAGAAAAATAAAATTGATCGTGATATTGAACATTTTTCAATAAATTTATAAAAGAATCCCATAAATTAAGAAAAATAAAATAACTGTTGAGAGACATGTTCACTTTTCATATGTAATACCATGCGATAAATTTGGTGACATTCTCGTGGATCTAGCTCATTCCATTCACGAGAAATTATACTTTGAGTAACACTTTTGTATTTGAACAGCAATCTGCTATAATAATAACCTATTTCACCGTTCATAACGCTTGGTGAGATTTTAGCGACGAGTTTGGCTAAATGTCGTCAAGTTGGCGACTTTTTACAATGTTTCCAAATTAAAGAAAATGTCGCCAAATGGATAAAAATGACTCTAAATCAATGAAAATGACGAGAAATTGACGAAATGTCAATATCTTGGAAAGAATATAAGTATTCCCTGTAAGAATAACCTACTTTCTTTTACTGCAAAAGTAGTAAACTCATTGTATTATATAAGGAAAGTCATGTGCTTCCCACATCAGATTTTTAAAAACAGTTTAGCACTTCTATAAGATCATCAAATTGGAAATGGAAATATCCTATATTAAAAATCCATTGATATGATTTTTTTAAAGAAAAAAAATAATTTTATACAAAACATCAAGAGGAACACATGATTATACTTACAGACTGACAGATTTTGTTTTTCTAACATTCATTCAAAGTAGTTTCGTTGCAGTGAAACCCATTTAAATGTGAAACTAGTACAGAACCAAGTTCTTAAATATACTCTCTGTTGCATAAAACTAGCTGAGCCCATAAAAAATTGAGCTATATCCACGAAACTCGTCACATATGTATCGTTTGAGGAGATATGCCAATTAATAGAATTTGGGAGAAAAAATAAAAGTTTAGAAAGAAATAGCGACAACAAAAGATGGCATTTTAATAAGTGGTATATCCTCCCCTGGAAGATATACAAGCCAATATTCGATGCCGCAATTAAATTGCTTGGGAGTCATGTAAATAAGCCTTATTTGTAAACATGGACTCTTACATTCATTAGACCGTGAGTTGGCGACCAGGTCTCGTTGTTAACAACATTCGTACACAAGTATATTTAGTCGACGCCAAGGAATAGAGGGGAAAAGCCATGTTTCGAAATAGGATGATCCGTTTTCACTTCTAGTAAATTGCAGGATCATCGTTTGCCTGCCTGCAACGTCCATATATCACTGAAAAACATTCTGAAATCTTTGTTCATTTTTTTTCAGTTAATATGTTGATCATTTCGGTAAACTATCAGAAAAGACGCAATTACAGGCGTTAATGAATATTCCAGCTTCATTTTTGAAATATTCAGATAATCATCGTCTGCTGAAGCATTATTTTTGTATTATATATATACAGGGTATCCCCAAAACATTGACATCGGCTTTTATACACTAAATATTGATCTTAGACATATATAATAAATTACAAAGTTGCGTATAAAAGGGTACAGAATTTTATGAATTCGATCAAAACTTTCAGGGTATTTAATTTGAAGAAATACAATATTTAAATTTTTATACGGCCCACGTACAAAATACATTTCCAATGAGTAAAATGTGCCCCATACACTAATAAAGTGATGTACAAAATTTCAGCATTTTATCATAAAAAGTCCCAGAGATATGTTTAAACAAAGTTGGTGAGGGATTAATCACAAATTAAAATGTAAATGTTTACAGCAAGAGTGCAAATGACACAACGCAAAAATGCATCACAGGCAAATATCTGCCTCTTATCTTTAATGGATCTTTGGCATGGATGGAAAACATTTTGAACAAGCTTAGTAATCTTTGTGTAAAGTTATTATTTCTACACAGTGTAGATACTTTTGTTCCAATAAATAGCAAAATTATTATTTATTTATGTAATCATTGTTTTTTTTTTTCGTAATTTGTGTATGACCCCTGAAACGCGATCTGCCGACATCATTTATCCCCTCTTAGAACCTATGTAGATGCATCGAAAAGCGGTTTAAGTCAGCATTTTTGTCTTTTCATATCTCTGGGACTTTTTATGATAAAATGCTCAAATTTTGTACATCACCTTATTAGTGTATGAGCCACATTTTACTCATTGGAAATGTTTTTGTACGGGGGCCGTATAAATAATTACATTTTGTATTTCTTCAAATTTATTCCCCTGAAAATGTTTATCGATTTCATAAAATTCTGTATCTTTTTTTACGCAACTTGACATAAACTTTAGAACGCTTTTGACTAAACTTTAGAACGCTAGCATGAACTGTTCTCGAGATATTGCACATTTTTCAATAAATTTATAAAAAAATCCCATAAATTAAAAAAATATATATATGTCTAAGATCAATCAAGGAATAAAAGTCGAAGTCAATGCTTTTGGGACACCCTGTATATATATATATATATATATATATATATATATATATATATATATTATCATAACTATCAGGAACTTACTCCCCATTAAGGACAGCTGATTCCCCTGAAACTTTCAGCAACATGCTTGTAAAGGTTTTGCAGTGATACAAGGGAGGTGGACCTTTTTCGGTGTAGAAGTGGCCAATTGCACTCAAACGTGATAAAATTGATGTTAGTACAGAGAACTGATTAGAGTGTATTGCTACGATTATCACGCTGTCAAGTACTTGTTACTATATCTTGGATAATATTTTTATCTGTTAGTGTAGTTGGGGAGAACAGGTATGTTTGTGTAATAAATTGTTTTAAATAAATATATTGTTCATATAATTTCTTCTCTTTTTGTTCGCAAAGACTATAGTTTTATTTCTATAGTTTTATTAAGACTATAGTTAGACTTCGCATTGACTATAGTTTTATTACTTTCCTTATATACATAGTATAATGTATAAGGAAAATATTCTGACGGAGTCGAAAATCCCAATTTGAGTTTTCGACTGGAGAGCACGTTTCAAGCATTCTTGATCACGAATCGAACATTTTTGAGGTCATGTATGTGTGTGTGTTAAAGTATGTGCGTGTGTGTGTATGTGTGTGTGTATGTGTGTGTGTGTGTATGTGTGTGTGTGTGTGTGTGTGTGTGTGTGTGTGGAGACGATAACTGACGAACGAATGGACCGATTCGAAAGAAATTTGGTACAAAAATCACAATCCTTAAACACTGGAAGTCTATTGTTTTTATACGCAATCGAATGTTCAGAACCCTCTTAAATTTTTGAGTGAAATTTTGAAGAAATCGTCATAAAATCAAAACCGCTAATAAAGTTACGCAAATAGACATTTCTTATGTAATGTCATTAGAAAACGATAGAAATAAATTTTAGAACGCTAACATGAACCGTTCTCGAGATATTGCACATTTTTCAAAAAAATATTTAAAAGGTATATAAAATAACAAAAAATATTTCCAATTGAGAAACATGTTCACTTTTCATATGTAATACCATGCGATAAATTGGGTGACATCATTCTCGTGGATCTAGTTCGTTATATTCATGAAAAAATATACTCTAAGTAATACTTTTGTATTTGAACGCCAATAGTCATTTATCCAATAGTAAGAATAACTTATTTCTCTGTCCATAAAGCTTGGCGAGATTTTGGCAATAAATTTGGCGGAATGTCGCCAACTTGGCGACATTTTTTATTGTTGCCAAATTAACAAATATCTCGCCAAATTGATAAAAATGACACTAAATCAATGAAAATGACGACTCATTGAAGAAAATTCAATATCTTGGAAAGAGTATAAGTATCTACTATAAGAATAACATTTTTTTTAACTGTAAAAGTAGTAAATTCATTGCATTATATAAGGAAAGTCATGTGTTGCCCACATCAGATTTTTTTCTTCTACCTTGGTATGCTGTCTAGTTCATTTGAGTAACCTTTAAAATTATTTGCTAAGGGCTCTATAATCCCTTTTATGCGATCGGGCATATCCACGTCACTAACCAAACGTCAAATTTCGCTGAGATTTGATTAAAAATTTATTAAAAATTTATTGGGTTGCTTAGGAATAACCATCGGTAAGGGTCAATCAAACACCTTACTTGAAGGTCCCAAATATCAGTATACCATATACGATTAATTGGACCCACGTATTCAATGTTCTAACCGAACCGAATTTCGTTTATTCCATCCCAATAACCCTCCTCCATGGCCTCGCAATGCAACGAAGACAACGATATGCTTATACCGTATTCATCAACGCTACAATACACTAATCCACAGATTCATCGGGATTTCAAAATAGTTTCTTTGTCCGTAATATATAAAGTGAAGTTGCTCTGTTAAAAAAATATTCTGGTATTTAATAATTTGAAGCAGAATTATATTTTCCTTATAACTAAACAATTGGAAATCTTGCAATTATATTTTGTAACAATACCTAATGTGTAGTAAACACAATCTTTAAATCAAAAGTATATTCCAACAGATCCTTCGTTAAAAAATCTGAAGTGGGCAGTACATGACTTTCCTTATATAATGCAATGAATTTGCTACTTTTACAATTAAAAAAATAGATTATTTTTATAGTAGTTATTTATATTCTTTCCAAGATATTGAATTTTCATAAATGACTCGTCATTTTCCATGTCATTATCATCAATGAGTCGTCATTGATTTAGCTTCATTTTTATCCATTTGGCGAGTTTTTCGTTAATTTAGGAACATTTAAAAAATCGTCAAGTTGGCGATAATCCACCAAATCCGTTGCCAAAATCTCGCCAAGCGTTATGGACGAAGAAATAAGTTATTCTTACAGCAGATATATGACTATTGGCGTTCAAATAGAAAAGTATTACTCAAAGTACCTTTTTTCATGAATGGAACGAGCTAGATCCACGAGAATGATGTCACCAAATTTATCGCATGGTATTACATATGAAAAGCGAACATATTTCTCAATAGGAAATATTTTTTTCTTTTATATGACTTTTTGATAATTCTTTTAAAAAATATACAATATCTCGAGAACGGTTCATGTTAACGTTCTGAAATTTAAGCCAATCGTTTTCTAAAGAAAAATTACATAAGAAATGTCCATTTGCGTAACTTTATTAGAGATTTTGATTTTTTGACGATTTTTTCAAAATTTCATTTGAAAATTTAGGGAAGTTCTGAACATTCGATTGCGTATAAAAATAATAGGCTTCCAGTGTTTACGGATTGTGAATTCTGTACCAAATTTCGTTCGAATCGGACGATTCGTTCGTCAGTTATCGTCTCCACAGTCTCACTGAACACACACACACACAGACATCACTTCAAAAATGTTTGATTCGTGATCAGAGATGCTTGAAAAGTGCTCTCCAGTCGAAAACTCGAATTCGAATTTTCGACGCCGTCACAATACTTTCCTTATACATTATTATTGTATATAAGGAAAGTAATATATGTTTAAAAATAATATTTGAATAATCGTTTTATAAAGCTTTTTTTTATATAACAAAACAATCAGAACTAGTTGGAGATATTGTAGTTTTTAGAATTTTTAGCGATAGCGCCATTTTAAAATGCCACGTCGCAAAATGAAAAGGAAAAATTCTATTAAATTTGCAAATTGCTTTTACTATTTTCCTTATATACATAATGTATAAGGAAAGTATTGTGACGGGGTCGAAAATTCGAATTCAAGTTTTCGACGGGAGGGCACGTTTCAAGCATCCCTGATCACGAATCAAACATTTTTAAGCTGATGTCTGTGTGTGTGTGTGTTTTTTTTTTGTTGTTGATGTTGTGGAAACCCAGACCGTCCGACCTACCAGAAAGGTGTAAGGTAACAGTTTGAACGGTCGGGAAGGGCCTCCCAATTTAGACCGGAACCCAGTGGGGGAGGCATCCACAGGGACCGTACCCTTCTTCCTCTACCACCAACCTCTCGGAAGGACTTACGGACCCACATGTTTAACGTGATCGCACTCCGCATAAACACGGCGGCAGTTTTGGCAGTGGCTGGAATCGAGCCCGGACCTACAGAGTTCAACTCCAACGCGCTAACCACAGGGCTACCGCGCCTCAGTGTGTGTGTGTGTGAGTGAATGTGTGTGTGTGCGTGGAGGTGTGTGTCAGTGAGTCTGTGGAGACGATATCTCACGAACGAATGCAGCGATTCGAATAAAATTTGGTACAAAAATCACAATACGTGACTACTGGAAGACTATTGTTTTTAAAAGCAATCGAATGTTCAGAATCTTCCTAAATTTTCGAATGAAATTTTTAAAAAATCATCAAGAAATCAAATACTTCCAAAAAGTTAATCAAATAGACATTTATGTAATTTTTCCATAGAAAACGATTGACATAAACTTTAGAACGCTAGCATGAACCGTACTCGAGATATTGCACATTTTTCATATAAATTTAAAAAAAAATCCCATAAATTAAAAATATATATTAACTGTTAAGAAACATGTTCACTTTTCATATGTAATATCATGCGATAAATTTTATGACATCATTCTCGTGGATCTAGTTCGTTCCATTCATAAGAAAAGTTACTTTGAGTAATACATATTTATTTAAACGCCAATAGTCATTTAACTGCAATAAGAATAACTTATTTCTCCGTCCATAACACTTGGCGAGATTTTGGCGACGAACTTGGCGGTATGTCGCCAACTTGGCGACTTTTTTAAAGGTTGCCAAATGGATAAAAATGATGCTAAATCGATGAAAATGACAACTAATTAACGAAAATTCAGTATCTTGGAAATAATATAAGTTTCTACTATAAGAAAAACCTATATTTTTGCTGTAAAAGTAGTAAATTCATTGCATTATATAAGAAAAGTCATGTGCTGCCCACATCAGACTTTTTTTAAATGAGTATCCATTTCATCCGTTACAAACGTGTAGAACACAGATTTACGTGTATAAAGAGAAATAATGATTTTGATTATGGAAAATCATGTCCTGTCTACATCAGATTTGTCACTGTGTCTCTTGTCTATTACATAGTCGTCTCTGTTTTGTTTTCAATTCATGGGCTATGTGTTCTCGTTATCAGATTTCTGTTTTGAAACGTCTTCCCTTTCATTTTAAGGGGGTATGGTAACCAAATTTCTGAAATCTAATTTTAGAAATTAAAATATATATATTTTTTAAAAGCTAAAATTTCAAAAATTTGACAAGTTTTCTTTTTGATATAAGTAGAAAAATATTTTTTCTAAAATTTTAATTTGAACATTTTTTAACATAAAAATATGTAAGAAATGAATTCTCTTCGCAGTTTTTGTAAATATGAATCAGAAAAAATTCAATAAGGAATAATACAAAAGAAACGAAATTTTAGACTACAAATATTGTTTTCGAAAATCTTAATAAAAAAACAAACACATAGTTCAACAGTTGCTGAAGATTAAGGAAAAGTATGTATATAACAATTGTTCCAAATTTCATTCATATCCTTGCAGTAGAATTTGACTGTATATCAATTTAAATTTATAAAAATGGCGAAAATCACGTTTTTGAGAAAAAAGGCATTAAAATTTAAAAATTATGCAAAATAGCTGTTTATGAAGATATTCTATTTCATGCAGCAGAAGTTCTATTTAACGTAGCAAGATGCATTATGTGTCATTGGAATCAGAAAATTATGAGCTTTTTTTAAATAATAAAATATTGAGATTTTTCGGGATTTTTTTGGGAACCATACCTTATTAAAATCTTCACTCTGCTTTGAAAAGACAGTTAAACACATTAGATTTTTTCTAAATTGTACATATGTGGATTTCTGGTGTCTGTTAAATTTTGCATAATTTTGAATTTGTCTTATAACATTGATTTTATGATATTACTAAACGTTGCCGTGGTCTTTGGTAAAACTGAATATATTCAGTCATAAATAATCTACACTATAGTCAACTAACTTGACAACATATAGGTTGATAACATAGAGGTATACGTGCAGTGTAGAGGTATTTACAACATAGAGGAATAACTTGACAACATCGAGGTATATGTTGTTGTTGTTGTTGTTGAGACCCAGACCGTCCGACCTACCAGAAAGGTGTAAGGTAACTGTATGGACGGCGACATCGAGGTATATGTGAAATACTGAACTTCCGCTATGCAAAAGTTTTATGTGTTAAACACTAGATATACATAAAAGATAAACTTTAGCTGTATAACACCAGTTGAATTTAAATCAATAGATTTCTAAAATTGAAATTGAAGGTTACTCCATTGTTTTCGGGTTTCAATACATATGTGTTGTTCTTAATGTGCATTTATACGCAATCTGTTATCTCGGTAACCATCTACACGTGTCAACCCATAATAAGCATCTTACATCATTCAGTAAGACTAATTAACGAAGTAATATCAATTACACTAACCAAACTACTGAAGCTATAAACTTAACACCTTGCATACACGTGGAAGTTGACCTATAAGTAATGAGAAAGATATAAAATCTTGAAATTTTGCTCAAATTAACTGGAGGGTGACTCCACTCGACTTTCTCATACCAGAATCCAATTTTTAAGTAGCTCATGATTGTGTCTTTTACTTTCCCTGCAATACATGGTAATGTGTAGGGAAAGTATTGGAATCATACCGAAAATCGCAAATCGAGTTTTCGACGGATCTACACGTTTCGAGACGTCTAGATTACGAAAAAACTATTTTTAGCGCGACGTCTATGTGTGTGTCAGTATGTCTGTGCAGATTTTGTATCTAGTCTGACTCAAAAATGTACCGAATTTCATACAATTTGGTAGGTGAGTCACTTGTAGGCGAATCTGGTGGTGATTAGTTTTTGGTACGATTCGGGATAAAAGAACCCGCCTTATTTGGCGAAATGGCCCGCAAAAGTTTGTATCCACTCTAGCTGGAAAACTAATGAACCGAATTTCACAAAATTCGATAGATAAGTCCCTTGTGGGACACCCTAGTGCTGATTAGTTTTTGGTACGATTCGGAAAAAAATAACCTGCCTCTTTTTGCAAAATGGCCCGCAAAAGTCGCCAAAATCTAAAATAAAGGACTATATCAAATATATCCAGTATACTCAAATATATCCAGTAAATGCTTGTTTAATACGTAATGTTTAACGAAGAAAAGAATAAGTCCAACCCCATTACACTAGGACTAGCCGTTCTCGAGATATTTTAGTTTTTTCGTATTTTCTCTACGCCATCTATGAAAATAAATTATCAAATGAGAAAGAAAATTGAATTAAAAGTGAATTAAATTTAATTAAAATCAAGAGAACGTGAATATAAGTCTGCAGGGAAAGCCATGTGCAGCCCACTCAGATTTTTTACTTTCCCTGCAATACATAGCAATGTATAGGGAAAGTATTGGAATCATGCCGAAAATTGCAACTCGAGTTTTCGACGGTTCTATACGTTTCGAGACCTCTTAAATACGAAAAAACCTATTTTTAGCGTGACGTCTGTGGGTATGTCTGTGTGTCTGTCTGCCTGTGCAGATTTTGTATCCACTCTAACTAAAAAACTAATGGACCGAATTTCATAAAATTTGGTAGATAAGTCACTTGAGAGCGAATCTGGTGCTAATTAGTTTTGAATACGATTTGGGATAAAGATTCCGCTTTTTTTTTGCGAAATGGCCCGCAAAAGCCTGTATCCACTTTAGCTGAAAAACTAATAGACCGAATTTTACAAAAATTGGTTGGTTAGTCACTTGTATATTACCCTGGTGCTGATTAGATTTTAGTATGAATCGAAAAAAATAACCTTCCTTTCTTTGCAAAATGCCTGCAAAAATCGTCAAACTCTAAAATAAAAACTACGTATTCTCAAATAAACATATTAAATTCATGTTTTATACGTAATTTTTAACGAAGACGAGAATTAGACCAACCCCATTACGTTAGAATTAGCCGCTCTCGAGATATTTTTGTTTTTTCGTATTTTCTCTACGCCACCTCTTAAATAAGTCCGGTTTCCAAATGAGAACGAAAATTGATTTAAAAGTGAATTAAATTTAATTAAAATAAAGAGATCGTGAATATAAGTCTGCAGGGAAAGTCACGTGCTGCCGACATCCGATTGTTTGCTTTTTTCCTTTACAAATTTTACCAAAAAAAATTTTTAAATATCGGTATCTTTGCTATCCACATCATCACAGCTATAGTATCCTACTTATATAATGCAATGAATTTACTACTTTTACAGTTTAAAAAATGGTATTCTTATAGTAGATACTTATATTCTTTCCAAGATATTGAATTTTTTTCAATTAGTTGTCATTTTGATTGATTTAGCGTCATTTTCATCCATTTGGCGAGATTTCTGTTAATTTGGCAACAATAAGAAAAGCCCCCAAATTGGCGACATTTCGCTAAATTCGTCGCAAAATTTCGCCAAGCGTTATAGACGAAGAAATAAATTATTCTCACAGCAGTTAAATAACTATTGGCGTTCAAATACAAAAGTATTACTTAGAGTATATTTTTTCATGAAGGGAACGAGCTAGATCCACGAGAATGATGTCACCCAATTTATCGCATGGTATTACATATGAAAAGTGAACATGTTTCTCAATTGGAAATATTTTTTGTTATTTTATATACCTTTTTGATATTTTTTTTAAAAAATGTGCAGTATCTCGAGAACGGTTCATGTCAGCGTTCAAAAGTTTATGCGAATCGTTTTCTAAGGAAAAATTAAATAAGAAATGTCTATTTGCATAACTGTATTAGAGGTTTTGATTTTTTGATAAATTTTTCAAAATTTCACTCGAAAATTTAGGGGGTTCTGAACATTCGATTGTGTTTTAAAACAATAGGCTTCCGGTATTCACGAATTATGATTTTCGTACCATATTTCATTCGAATTGGCCCATTGGTTCGTGAGATATCGTCTCCAAAGACTCACTGATACTCATACACACACACACACACACACACACTTTTACAGACACACACACACACACAGACATCACTTCAAAAATGTTCGATTCGTGATCAGGGATGCTTGTAACATGCTCTCCCGTCGACAACTCATATTCGAATTTTCGACCCCCTCACAATACTTTCCTTATACATTATGTATATGAGGAAAGTAATAGGAATAGAGCTGATGCTAATGGATTACGCTTCCGTCTTCATTGGGCTTCAATATGTTTGACGAGTCAACTCGTATATAGAGGAAGGAGCCTTAGATCAATTTCCTACTCAATAGTGACACATCATCGAGACTCGTCGATAATCAGACTACCTCTTTCTTCAGGAGCAACGGCTTTTCTATCTACTATTATCGGACAGAACTTAACGTAGCCTGATTTTGTATGTATCCCATGGGATTGAAGAAATTTGTTTTAAAATGTTGATTGTTTCTCCATTTGTTTTTTACTTTCCTTATATACATAATGTATAAGGAAAGTATTGTGACGGGGTCGAAAATTGGAATTCGAGTTTTCGACGGGAGAGCACATTACAAGCATTCCTGATCACGAATCAAACATTTTTGAAGTGATGTCTCTGTGAGTGTGTGTGTGTGTGTGTGTGTGTGTGTGTGTGTGTTGGCGTATGGTGGGAAGTGGGGACATTCATATGTTTACACACCTTCCAAGTGGGGACGCACCGGCAAGTGGGGACGTCCTCGCTTTGGATTTTTGCAGAAATGTGCTATTTAATGACAGATAATATTCTGAAAAAAGTTTGGTTGACTTTTGGCATAGGTCCCCAGTTAGGTGGTATATGTATATAGTCTGTGTATAACTGTGTATAGCTCGCGAATATCTGTGTGTGTCTTGCAAAAAAACACGTCCGCGGTTTATCAGAATTGCAACATATTGTGTGTATGCGGAACTGGTTTTCAGAGGGAAGGCGTTAACTGCCCTCTAGCTAAATCTGCGAAACACCCGTGTTGGTCTTTGAGGGAAACCGAGGACAACTCATAGAACTATTAAATTGAGGTATTAGCTTCTTGGGATCCCCTAGAACCAATAGAGCCCCCCCCCCCCCCCAAAGAGATATGCATACATTTTTTTAGCAGACACAATCCCCTCCGCAAATTGTTGTAATTTTGATTTGGAAATATATTTCTAATTCGCCAGAAGAGAAAAATATTGCACTTCTGAAACTAATGTATTTTTTTTTCTTTTGAGGTTCCATTTATGGTTTGGGAGCTAATGTTATAAGAAACAGATTCTAGCCAGACTGTCTTTTATTGTTTCCCATATGTCAAGAAATATTCCCGTCCAGGAAGCTAAAAGTGTTTAGAAATTAAGTACATACAACCATCTCCACAGCATATTTTTGCATAGAATTTATAGAAATACAGTGTGATTCAGTTTTTGAAGAGTTGTGTGTAATTGTAAAATACAGTCTTTCTCTCTGTATGTATATTCTGTATCTGTGTAAGCATTTGCCTGGTAATAAATGGAGCACAGGTTCGGAATTCAAAACACGGATAAACTCAAACCGCGAAGCGTAACTTTTTTTTTTAATTAAATTAAAACTTATATTTCAAATACTTTTTTTTTATTTTCTTTTAATCCTTAGACCCTTGACACTGCATTTTCCCTTTAGTGAGTTAGAAAAACATCTCTCCTGAGATGGTTCAACAGTTTATTTGTTGCTGCTAATACGAGTTTTAAAAAGACTTCAAAAAATCGGGAAAATGGATGTACTTTATTTTAAATGTAAGCAGTCTGAGAGCAAAAATTTTGTTCTGACTTTAATATATACACCTTTAAACTTGCTTATACACTTTTAAACCACGGACCATGCATATACACCTTTAAAACGCGGACCATGCGAATACACCTTTAAAACGTGGACGGTGCATATACACCATTAAAACGTGGACCATGCGTATACACTTTTAAAACGCGGACAATGCATATACACCGTTAAAACGCGGACTATGCGTATACACCTTTAAAACGCGGACGATGCATATACACCGTTAAAACGCGGACGATGCATATACACCGTTAAAACGCGGACCATGCGTATACACCTTTAAAACGCGGACAATGCATATACACTTTTAAAACGCGGACCATACGTTTACACCTTTAAATGCGAATTATTTTTCAAAAAATGACAAAAAAAAAATATATCTTAAGTGGGGCGCATATTATCATCTTGTGTTTTTATATTATTTATTTGATTTTCTAAAATAAATATTCAGAACTTGATTGCTTTCTACTTGGTTTCTTTCCTCCGAAAATTAATAGGTCTTTGAGTGATGTTCATTGATTGAAAAATGCTCACCAAACTTTATTCGATTTATCCAATTTGTTCGAAAGATATGGCACTACATTAAAAAATATATAGATGAATATATGTTTCAATATCTCGAGAGCAGATCGGAATAATTTCTAAATAATGATGTCCATTCATTTCGGATTTAAGCTGTTTGTTTATAAAGCATTCACTCATTTGATAATAGGGAATTTATATTTTTTTTTCCGAATTGTTCCATTTTTGACCAAAAACATAAACTATCTCGAGAACAGTGCATATAAACCTCATGTAAATGATGACATTCGTGTTAAAAAGCTGACATTATAAATACATAAATATTTTTCTAACATTTTTAAGTTTACTTATGTTTCCGAATTTGAAAAGCATGATAAAGAAATAAGATCTATTCTTTGATCCGTTTATCCCAACAGGTAATAGGCTTCTAACATTTACCGATTGAAATAATCGTACCACATTTTTTTCTGTATTATCAACTTATTCGATACTATTGTACCCACAAAGAAATAGACAGATGGTTGAAATTGGTTAATTCGTATTCAGGGATGCTCCAAAATGCGTATAACCTATAACCATCAAAATAAATAAAATAATTTGATTTTTGACTCATCAAATTTCTTTTACATATAGTCGTATACTATGTGCTGAAAGGAAAAAAAAATAGTCATATGGGATTAATTGATTTTAATGAAGTAAAGGGAAGACATGGACATACTCATAAGGGAAAAATTACTTAATAAGAGAATATTCACCACGTTCATGCTCCATACTAATAAAACCACAGAAACCCAATGGGCACAGTCTTTTAATGCCATCTGAGTTGAGCCCCTTTCCACAATTTTGCATATCCGTTTAATTCGAAAAGTATCTATGTTTTAACAATGGAAGCCAAAATATAGAACACTAAACGCGGACGATGCATATACAAAAACGCGGACTATGCGTATACACCTTTAAAACGCGGACCATGCATATACACTTTTAAAACGCGGACCATACGTTTACACCTTTTAAATGTGAATTATTTTTCAAAAAAAGATTAAAAAAAATATCTTAAGTGGGGCGCATATTATCATCTTGTGTTTTTATATTATTTAGTTGATTTTCTAAAATAAATATTCAGAACTTAATTGCTTTCTACTTGGTTCCTTTCCTCCGAAAATTATTAGGTCTCTGAGTGATGTTCATTGATTGAAAAATGCTCACCAAACTTTATTCGATTTATCCAATTTGTTCGAAAGATATGGCACTACATTAAAAAATATATAGATGAATATATGTTTCAATATCTCGAGAGCAGATCGGGATAATTTCTAAATAATGATGTCCATTCATTTCGGATTTAAGCTGTTTGTTTATAAAGCATTCACTCATTTGATAATAGGGAATTTATATTTTTTTTCCGAATTGTTCCATTTTTGACCAAAAACATAAACTATCTCAAGAACAGTGTATATAAACCTCATGTAAATGATGACATTCGTGTTAAAAAGCTGACATTATAAATACATAAATATTTCTCTAACATTTTTAAGTTTACTTATGTTTCCGAATTTGAAAAGCATGATAAAAAAATAAGATCTATTCCTTGATCCGTTTATCCCAACAGGTAATAGGCTTCTAACATTTACCGATTGAAATTATCTTACCAAATTTTTTTCTGTATTATCAACTTGTTCGATACCATTGTACCCACAAAGAAATAGACAGATGGTTAAAATTGGTTAATTCGTATTTAGGGATGCTCCAAAACGCGTATAACCTATAACCATCAAAATAAATAAAAGAATTTGATTTTTGACTCATCAAAATTGTTTTTACGTATAGTCGTATACTATGTGCTGAAAGGAAAAAAAAATAGTCATATGGGATTAATTGATTTTAATGAAAGAAAGGGTAGATATGGACATATTAATAAGGGAAAAACTACTTAATAAGAGAATATTCGCCACGTTCATGCTCCATACTAATAAAACCACAGAAACCCAATGAGCAAAGTCTTTTAATGCCATCTGAGTTGAGCCCCTTTCCACAATTATGCATATCCATTTAATTCGAAAAGTATCTATGTTTTAACAATGGAAGCCAAAATATGGAACACTAAACGCAAAATACATATGTTTTAATATGCGGAAAAAGTACAAATATTGCTAAATTTCCCTGTATAGATTTTTAAAGAAACCATATGTACAAATTTGCTATGGCAATTCTGTCCACAATAGAACAGAATATAGAAATACGTATATAGAGCAAATAGCTGAGGTTTGAGAAGTTAGTCGGTATCAGAACTGCCTATTGCACGATAATTTATATGAGTATTCTACCAACTAACCAAAAAACTACTTTCTGACAAGTGAATAAGATAAAACTGCATACATTTGACACAAGCACATTCTCCTGATGGTTTAGAGTGCTTGTCTCGAGATCAACAGGCTAGGGTTCTAAATCTTTATAGTCGGTACAAGACTTCATACAGACTCATGTTCGGTATTGTCGACTCTGGTATATTAAATGAATATAAGTGCAAGTATGTGATAATTTTTAAAAAATTAATTCATTTGGTAAGGCCAAGAAGTATTTTCATCGAATTAGTAGGAATATATTCTGAAGTGTTCGTTATGCGGTCAGGATAGTATAGGCAGAGGCATATATGAAAAATATTTTTAAAAAGACTGAGTCACATGTACGTGACCTCAATTTTTGCATAATATATCCAAATAAAACATGCTTTTCTGGAAAAGTTTGTTTCCTACTGTAAACATATAGCATATATATATGATCATTGTATAGGAGTGGAGAAAATTTTAGTCTCAAGTTCCAAACAAATATATCGATTGACTGGAGTAGCACAATGTACCCCAAGTTAATTTCCAGTTAAAATTGAGACAGGAATGTTTTAATCTTAATTCATTTTTGGTTCGAAGTACTTAAAAAGCATCGACTTATTTTATAATACCGAAAGTATTTAAAAAACTTTCATTTATTTTGTAATACTGAGCATTTAATTATATGATCTTCTCATTTCAGAACAAAAAACGTGCAATCTTTTAAAAACGGAACATCTTTGCATCCTAAATGATATTCACTTATAAGTGAATAATTTTATATAAAATGACTAATTGCAAAAAGCTTTCAATACAATTATTTTGATAATGTTATTTTAATTATCGAAACAAAACATGTTTGAAAGATTGAGTATACCCCTTGTCTAATCTCTCTGAATGTCAACAATCTAAATGTATCCATATCTGTTATAGATTATATTTTTATTCAATTTATGAAAATTATAGTTAAATAGAAATATTTGATCTTGTTTACCTGATACTGGAACAAAAGGTTACACGAAAATTTTGTGAAACTAGGGTAAAATAACTTTTTCTTCCTATTTTTTTATATAAAAAGAAAAAGAAAAGTGCAAAATCATAAAAGATACAAATTATTGTGTAAAATTAGTTGATCAGTAAAATAAATAGGCCACTAAGTTTACTGATTAAAATAACAGTGCGAAACTTCATTTGGAGCACATAATTTGTTCGAGAGATATCGTGTCTACAGGGAGACATCGTTTAATGATTGATTTGTATTCAGGAAGACTCAAAATGTTTAAATTCATCCAAATCGAAGAGTCGAATTATTTACCAGTACGTTATGTATAGTAGGATAAGTGAAAACAAAGAAAATCTTGATAGATTCTGTGGAGAATCACTACCTTGAATTTTCATACATAAGCGAGAATTACTTCTCTATACAAGAAATGCTGTGTAGTCTCGATTGTACAAGTAAAACTATTTGATTCATAAAAATGCTAAATATCATTTTCATTTAAGTGTCCAAATTCAGTTTACTTATTTGACTCTAAAAATGCGCTCAATATTAATGATCAGAATTTTTTCAAAGAAGCTTTAATAGTTAGAATTGTAAAAATTTTGGGAGTTTGTTTCTTGCTAAGCCAGCGAGGTGTTTTAACTACAAAGGGAGATAGAGTGTTCAAATTTTTGTATTGTGAACAATGAACTTAGTTTGAGGGTGATGGCCCTTTCTTCTATCCCGATTCATATGGTGCTTTAAATGTGTGAAAGTTTAATTATTTTTTTCGAGCAATGTTAATTTTTTTTTCTATCCTTCATTGCGCCTTAAATTGAAAGGAAAACGATATCATTTAAATGAATCTGTTTCCTGAAATCTGGTATTAATTCTCGGTGCTTTAATTTAGGTATTGTCTTGAATCGAAGAAAAAAGCAATTTACAAAAGTTATAATTTCCTGAAGGATTACCTTTTTTATAATTATTTAATTACCTAATTCAAGTTGAATCTTAGTTGTTAGAGGAAATACTATTAAAATTATGTTTATATTTTCTTATTACTAAAGCACTGTATTTTTGTTGACGTTCCGGTTTTAGAACTAGAGAAAGTACAGTGCTTTGTTTAAAAACAATTTTTAGTTTTTTAAACTAATAATAAAAATTTCAATTTCGGCGCCCCTGTGAGACGGCGCCAGAGGACGTCGCCTCGCTGTCTTATTCCTTGTCACGGCCCTGACTATTAACACAGAAGTAGACTGAAACATCTAACTTTAAAATCAGTATAAAGCTATAAATTTCCATATTTGTTTTTTGTCAGGGTGTGTGAGTGGGGGAGAGTTACATACAATAGCATTTTACAGAAAGGTTCAGAAGTTCTGAGGGCAGTTTGTTGCCGTAGATTTCATGTATAAGAATTTTTTCATGTAATCTAAAATATTCCATGTGTGAGAGACTTTTAGTATTACAAAAGCAAAATTTAGAAATAAGAGTATTATTTTATTATTTATTCATGGATCTACGAGAGAAATTCTGACATACAAAATAATTAATTAATAATTTTATTTTGTTTCATTTCCACTGATTAGAAATACCCATAGTTCATATATTTTTATCTCATGTAGTAAAATAAATTGTCTTGTCTCATGTGCGTGTCGTCTGTAACCGAAAATCGAAGTTTCGGACAACGGCGAAACTTTGTGCGGTACTAAAGTTCTC
The DNA here is from genome assembly GCA_951213105.1 of Amaurobius ferox. NCBI lineage: Eukaryota > Metazoa > Arthropoda > Arachnida > Araneae > Amaurobiidae > Amaurobius > Amaurobius ferox. The sequence continues at coordinate 138,327,920 of OX578151.1, forward strand.
TGAATAATACGGTTCGACGAGATTTTTTTAATTCAAATTAGCTTAACATTAGGGGGCTGGACAACCCAGTGGTTAAAACATCACTTAGAGGATCCACGTTCGATTCCTGACTCTGACCAAACTGTTCCCGTGTTCAGAGTACATATTTGTATAAGTGCTTTGTACAGTCGCGCATAAGTAACATTCAAAAATACCGTCGTTTTAAATGTCAGCAATAATCAACGGATATCCATAAAAATTCTTCTTTCAGATCCTTGTGGAAGAATTCTATGGTATGTTTAAAATAGTGTTAATCATTTTTTAAGATATTCACAGAAGAAAATGGAAAATATTTCAAAAATGGCGTCACCGCATCAAAATAAAAAAATGACCTGATCGCATCAAAATAAAAAAAATAATAATTAATTAAAAAAAAACTGGATTATTCTATGTAACACGTGAATATTAACTTTATGCTTATTTTTATGTAAAAAAAGAATGTATTAGACGATTTTTGGAATGCTAGAATTATCTGCTTTTAAGCTGTTATATTATCGGACACTGCTGTTATATTATCGGACGTTATGAATTGAGTAACCCTTTTTATTGTAAAAATTCCCCAATATGTTTATTTCATAACAATTAAATAAATTCTCCTTTTGAAGGAATTTCAGTTTTCTTAATATTTCGACGTTTATGAATTTAAAAAATATAACTTTGTATCGCTGAACGCATATGACATTTTACTAATTTACTCGAATTTTACCGATCAACAAAATAGGAGAGGGGGGAGGGGGAATAAACCAATTTTGTCTGCGTATGCAGGCAGTTGAAAATCGATCGAATTTAATTTTGAATTGCTGAAATTTCTCTGAGCAAGAAACTGTCGGACACCAAAACTTGAAAAAAAAAAAAAAAAAAAAAATGCGAAATTCTTACGATCTATAGCTTCAAGATGAATAGAAAGTATGGCTGGGAAGAATAGTAGCCTTTAAACGCGCTATTTTTACCACCATCCTTCATATTTACCGTATAGTTGTTTATGGACAGTACATAGTAGGATAAAGTAGAACAACAATACTTCGTCACAATATCAGCAATTTGGCTGGGAAAAGTCCCCCCCCCCCCTCCATTCCCAAGGTTGATGTCCTTTATTTGCTTTCTGCTCCGTCAGCTGCAGCGTATATTCAAAACTAAGGTGCCTTATTCAAATACAGGAGTCTTATAACGAAACTATTGCATATAGATTAATTTTTTTTTAATTTATCGTAATGCAAAATATGTTACAATGAATATTTAACCAATAAATAAATTTACAAGCCAAAACTAACGGGTATGAGTTTCGCGCAATATTTTAATTTTGATACACAACTTTAATTCCGATTACACATCCGTTTTCGGAAACCCTTTAAAATTTGAGGCAGTTGTATAAACGATGAAAACCCTTAGTACAGCGTGTGAAGTTCAGCAGGGCGCTGGTGGGGGTCAAAGGATAGAATTGCCACCTCCGCGCCAGGTCATGTATCAAAACACATTCTATATATCTAAGGCGTTAGACGTCTATAAAATATAAAACGGATATATTAGACGAAATATCTACGGATAGAATATCTAAGGAGTTTGGCCGGTCATTTCGTTAATCGCTAGTTTTTCAAATTGAATCGCCGACGTGGGAATTTACGACGTGGGAATACCTTAGAGCAGGAATAAGAAGTATGTCTTCTTATCCCTCCTCTAAGGGGGGCCTGGGAAGAATGAATGCTCCACCCCAGGCACGGGAACTATGAAAACCCTTTATGATAACGGAGTGTGTCGCCCGTATGTTTAAAATACCTTGTGTGTCGCCTATCTTGAGTGGTCATGCTCAGAGGGTTATGATTTCACCCTGGGGGCCGCAGGAAGCCGACAAAGGGCCGTAGTTCACAACCCACTCTTTGGTTGTAAATATTGCTGGACTTTGCGTGGCTTTCAGCGATCGATAGGTATCCTTACAATTCTTTCTCCCAGATACTTCTGCAAACATTCTATTGTAAGTCTTAAAAGTGCTGATCATCTTAATGATCTAAGATGTTTACAGAAAAAAAATTGAATAAACGACAAATGTGGCGTTCACTTTAGCCGGTTCACATCAAAATTAAAAATATCAATTATTCCTATATTTAGCTCGAGAAAATGTACTTTATGCATAATTTTATGCAAAAAAAAATAAATGTGTCGATTTTTAGAATGCTAGAACTGTCTATTTTGTAGGAATTCTTCACTTATAGACATTTAGAAAAATAGTTAATGTGACGAGATCCTTCAAAAGCAAAATTCGGCAACTATAAATTCATTTCTGCAGTGCATATGCTTCACAAAATATGATAGTTTGAACTGTCCTGTTAAAAATTCGTTAAAAATCCATTTAAAATTTGTTTTAAAAAGTCGTTTAAAAACAATCACAGTTAAAAAAATTTATAAAAATATTAATTTGTAAAACTAATATATTGATTATGACTAAAACTCGAAGTCTATGAAATTTCATATTTGTATATGCAATTGCATATATGAACACTTATAGAGCATGTAAATGCATAAAAGGCCTTTAAATACATATTTCAAGTACTTCATTTTCTTTTAGCTTGCATTTTTTTTCATTTTAACTATCTTTTTATCTTCTTTAACACTTTACAACAAAGCTGAAAAGTGTTTATGCCTTTGTTCATTCTGTCTGTCTGTCTGTCCGTTAGCACGATAACTGCCGAAAAAATGAATTTATCAAAATGAAATTTTAATATGTTGTTCAGACAGTCTATAGGACCTACGGGAATATAAATGAATAATGTCACCCAATTAGCTTTGGATATAACCGGGTTGAAATAATGAAATGCATTGAACACTATGAGGCCTAATTTTTCAAACATTTTTTAAGCGGATTTAAAATTCACAAATTGCTTCGAAAGTTTTAAGAAATATTCAAATTGTCCCATAAAATAAATAATAAAAATTTCAGAAAAATATATTCAGTAGTTTTTTAAATAAAAATTTAAATAATGATTACACCTTTTATATGAAGCCATCACGTAACCATTATATATATAGAGATCACATGACCCACTTCAAAATAAACTATGACATCCATCTTGTGCCAAAATTGTGATTTTTAATGTTCATTGTAAGTCATATTTAGTGTTTAATCCGTCCTAAAACCGCTTTATTGTTGCTTAAATTCTGTGCATCTGCATCCTGAAACACTGCAATTACAATATATTTGAGTTTAAATGATCATCCAACTTTGACTATTTCTACAACGAAGCCTACTTTTCACTAATGGAAAATGTAAACACCAAAATGTGTAAAATGAGTTGTATAAGAATTGTTGCATTTCTTTAACGCAGAATTATTTAGCTCATGGAGTCTGCAATATAGCTGATATGAATGAAATATTCATTGATTTTAGAGAGTAGGACGATTTTTTCGATGAAGTTCAAAACATAGAGTCTAATTCCTTTACCTCCATGGTCTTAAGTTTGAAATAAAATAAATTATTATAGTATTGTGATGAATGAAATGAATGGAAAAATGTTTATGAATGAAATGCTGATTTTATAGAGAGAGCCATGTGTGTTATATTTCGATGGCGTCATTTGAATACATTTTATTTGTTTTTGATGAAGTTTTCAAATATAATAAATTATTGTAGTATCATAATTTTAAAAATATTATTTAGAAATGTATCGCATTTTATAGATGTTTAAACCAGGCAATTTATATTTCAATCCCGTCATTTGAATGAAGTTCATTTTTTTCGATGAAGTTTTAAGTTTTCAAATTAATGTAGTATTGTGATAATTTTTAAAATATTACCGAGGAATGTATCGAATTTTAGAGGTGTTTAAATAAAATTGCATTGAAGTTGGAAAGTGTTTCATAATCAATGCCTTAAGCATGATTCATCTTTCTTTTTAAATAGCTAGATAAGTTAACATCGGACGAAGCTAAACATATTTCTCATTCATCACCCAAATTCCGTGAGCTACTAAGGTCATGCAATTATCATAAGAAATGGTGAAATCTTTTCAGGGTAAAATATCAAGAGACATGTCTGGTAAAAGAGATGGAAAGTCACGTTATACGAATATCTGAAGTTTTGCATACGTCGTTTTCAAAGAGCTGTTCTGTAAAATTTTCTGTATAAGCATTGTGAGTAAAAATGCCTAAAATTAAATCTAATAAATCAATCCGAATAAAATCATGTATTTATAATCATAGAAAAATCTGAATACAGATGGTGTTTTTATATTATGCAATATGCGAGAAAAAAATTATTCAGAAAAATATCAGATCAACATGTAAAAACTGCTATTCACATTTCAGAGAGAAAAAAAAAAAAAGAAGAGTAAACACGCAGTTATAACTAAGCCGTTTTCAGCATGGAATACCCAAGAACTAAATATCACTTTCAGTTCAAAATATGACAAGTACTGTCCAATAATATCAGTTGGTATTAAAAGAACATTTTTAGCATTAAAATGTTTTTAGATGATAAACGACAAAGTCTACGTGTCAAGAACTTAAAAAAGCACATTAGCTGGTTACAGCAATAAAATTTACTCACTATATGAAAATTTTGACTATATTTGAACAATGATATAAAAACTTTTGATTTGCAATAATAGTTTGCTTGAGTTTGGTTGAAATTCCCCGTTTTTAAATGCTTTCAGATGCATTAATGATATTCGAACAAAATATATAAATACATGTATTTTATGTTATAAGTAATTAATTATTAAATTTTAGGTGCATATTTGCATGCATATTTTGACAAATTTTAATGCATATATTAGTTATGATATTAATGTAGTATCAAATGAGACATATCTGTGTCTGCAGTTACGTAGGAAGCGTCATAAGCATTCATTGATAATGATTACGTTAGTTCTCCATATATAATTGCATTATATTCTTCACAGAGTATTGGTGTATTAAATCCGACACTGTAAACTACCACATTTGATCTTCGACCTCCCTTCCCTGTTCAAGATCCTGACGACACCTATATACCAATCTTGACACTTTTTAAAAAATAAAAAAATTGTTGATTTTCATAAATTTCATTGTAATGTCGGCAAAAAAAAAAATCAATATTTTCCCTCAAAAGGTTCTCTCTCTCCCAAGAATGCCTTATCAGCAAGCACTATTGAGAGGAAAATTATACACTCTTTTTAATCATCGAGATTTTGCAATAAATTAATTTTTAGCATTTGGCAACAGAAGTTTGAATCCTTTAATTTCTATTCTTAAATTATTACAAGATATTTTGAGCTATCTATCTATCTATATATATTAATTGTCAAGTGTCCGTCTGTTCGTCTGTCTGTCACGTTATTTTAGGCACTCCCCGGATAAATAGAGACTTGCAATTCGGTGCACAGGTCGATCGTTCGATAAAACCCCCTGGAAAAATCGAATTTTTCGAAAATGTTCCGTCGAGGGTATGCTCCACACCAAAACGTTCGAAAAGTGAAATGATAGAAAAGTATACTTTGCGATGAGATAGAGATTTCAAATTTAGAGTATGTAAACCATTCTAAAGGAAGAAAGTGTGCAATTTTAGATTTCAATATTTGCTACTTTAGTGGGTGGCGCGCACCGAAATGTTCGATTTTCCGAACAAATGAGAAACGCTTGCTTTAAATTTGATAGAGGCTTGAAATTTGGTATACGGGTTAATCATTTGATGAAAACACTCAAGACAACATTGTTTTTCAAAAATGTTCGTTTAAAGAGGTTGCTCCAAAAACGAAATGATGAAAATTCATGTTTCGAGATGCAATAGAGACTACAAATTCGGTGTGCGAGTAGATAGTTCGAAAGGAAAAACACGTACAATTTCAGTTCTCCGATATTTTCTACTTTATGGGGGTACCGCAAACCCAAATATTCGTTTTTCCGAAATAAATGAGAAACGCCTCCTTTCAAAATGTAATAGAGGTTTGATATTTGGTATTTGGGACAATCATCTGATAAAAAACACAAGAATAGAGTTCTTGAAATCTGTTCATTTAAGAGGGTGCTCCACTCAAGCAGAGATGTGTATATATACCCAAGTCAGGGATTAAATAATGCTCAAAATTAATGATAAAAATCGCATCAATGCAAAGTTAAAATATTTTATTTTTGTTTAAAATATTTTATTTTTGTTAAAAATTGTTTCAAATCGCTTCTGAAAAGAAACTGATGTTATATATTATCGTTAATATTAGCATTGAACAAATTAAAGGTGTCAACCAATTTTTCAGAGGCAAAAAACAGCCTCCTTTCGTCAAAGCAAAGACTGAGAAGTTATACCAGCAAAATAATTGCTAAATGAAAATTAGAAAAAATGAAATGAAAGAAACTAAGAATAATATAAATAAACAGAAGAAAGATTAACTTGGTCATGACCAAGACTACAAATTTAAGTACGCCATGATGGAAAAAATATAAAATAATCTGTTTCGGAAAATACATCACGAGCACCATCATCAACTAATTTAAAATATATATTGGCGCAAACCATTATAAAAATACTTATGAATAATCGACTAGAAAATTGTGTAGTATGTAATAAAAAGTATATGAAAGAAACAAGCTACTTTAAGATATTGAAGAATTTTATGTGCCGGTGTCCCCCCTCCCACACACACACACAAAAAGAAAAGAAAAAAAATCAAATTTTAAAATTTTGTCCTGCTTGAAACTTGTCATTATAAATGCAAACTAAGCGATCCATGTGGCAACCCACATATTTGCAAAACAAGATTATAGACAATAGTATTCAGCTGAAAGTGATAGAAGATAGTACATACAAAACTCTTTACCTTTACTCAAAATAAATAATGTAGTATTCATTATATAGTTTATCAAAAGATTTGGAAAAAATTGTAATTTGGGTATCTGTTTCCATTGCTCAAGTAAAAAAAAAAGAAATAAAAATAAAATAAAATACATGACTCTATAAAGGGGTGAAACTAAGGCATCTCGGGTCTCGTCTTCAAACACACAGCTCGTATATATGTAAAAGAGTATACTTTATTTCACGTATTGTTTATTTCATAAGCATATTTGCACAAATAATATTTTTAGCACTTGCTTTTATCCATCAAATGAAAGTAAGACATAGATTTTTGAAAGTAAATGCAGTTGAGGTACAAGACATTTTGCGCCCCCCCCCCCCTTCAACTCATAGCTTAAACAAAATATAATATAATATACTTTATATAAATTTTATTAGAATATTTACAAAAATCTTGCAAAAAATTCTAACAACAGTCTTTTTAGTAGCTTAGGATACGATACAGAAGTTAAATTGACTTCGATTTTGAATGAACACGGAAATGGATTTTATTTTCAGAAAATTGGAAATACAAGAATGAACTATTTTATAAATTTTCGACTTTTTGCCATAATTCATTATATTGAGGTACAACTCTTCAATGATTACTATGCTACTGTCGAGTTTATTCTATATACTATTATATTTTATTTCCTCTACCTCAATGAATTCAACTGATGAGAAAAATGTGATAGAAACAAGAAAGATTAATCTTGCAAAAAGCAATGACTATGAAACACTTTCCATCTGAAATGCAATGTTATTTAAACATCTCTAAAATGCGATACAATCAGCTGCGATGCTTTTTTAAATTATCATAGTACAATAATTTTTTTACTTAGAAACTTAAAACTTCACTAAAAAAGGCAATGCTATAAAATCCCTTGCTTCTCTATTTAAGGAAAACCGATAAATATTGCATTCATATCACTTATATTCCAGACTCCAGAGCTAAATAATTTTACTTTGAAAAATTCAGCACTTTTTGACACAAGATGGATGCCATATTTTATTTTGAAGTGGGTCACGTTATTTTTTCATATAATATGGGTGTAATTGATATTTTAATTTTTATTTAAAAAACTACCGAACCTATTCTGTTGGAATTTTTTTTATATATCTTATGGAATAATTTGAATATTTCCTAAAATTTTCGAAGCAATTTGTGAATTTTAACTTCGCTTAAAAAATGTTTGAAAAATCAGGTCCCATAGGGTTCAATGTATTTCATTTCTTCAATCCGGGTTCAATTCAAAACTAGTTAGGTTATATTATTCATTTACATTCCCATGTGTTCCACAGACTGTCTCAACAACATACTAAAATTTCATTTTGATAAAAAAAATTTTACGGTAGTTATTGTGCCAACAGACAGAGAGAATGAACAAAGTTATAAGCACTTTTCAACTATGTTGTAAAGTGTTAATAAAAATAATTTCGTCATTTGAATGTTGGATACTATTTTATATCTACTTATAGTGTGATTGTAAAAGGAACTTGCACAATAGAATTTTGCACTATACACGTAAACCAACATTAGTAGATGGTATTTTCATTTTGTGAAGGATGCATGGCTTAAAACTTTCTGGCGACACAGAACGAACAAACAGGTTTCGGATTCCTTTGAAATATGGGGTACGGGTGATGGTTATCTGAGCGTCGAGAGCCAGATACTGGATATATTATCAGCAGTATTGTTCACGCTGGCACCTTCTACTAAGGGAACTATGGCTTGAAGGCATGCTCTACCTTGTGGCAGGGCTGTAGAAGTAATGGGTTAAGTCTTAGCACCTGTGGGTCTTAGCGCCTTCTTCCTTGAAACCGGAAATGCTTGTTAAAGCCGTCACGACATTGCATGATGAAAATTAACATTCATAGGATTTAATGGAAAGTTTACAATTTCAAACTAAAAATAAACTCTTGTAAAATACAGAAAATGAAAATCAAACATTTGTAACTAAAGCTCCAATTGAATTTTATTATTAGGGCGATGTCACTTGCGTTTTCTTGACACGAAACAGTATTTTTAATTGTTTCTTTTGAAACATTTTCAATTTTTATTTTCAATCTGGTTGTTACAATTAAAAAGCAAGTCACAATTAAAAAATATCTAGAAAGTGGAGATATATTGATGTACGTAAAGAAAAAATTATATTTCAAATTTTGTGTCCAAGTTATTCTTCTAAAATATAACGTAGAAATACCACATTAAAAGTAATTTTTTGTTTAATTAGCGACAGCTTAATCACGCTGATAAATGTACGTTTATGTGTATTATACAACTTATACATTTAGTATAATTTCCTGGAATAAACATTATATTGAAAACAAATTATTGCTATAAAATCTGAAAGTCCTAAAAAGTTGAGTTCTTATTGGGGAAAATTAAAAAAGAATGTTATCAGATTCCACATAATAATTTGATATTAGTAGCTGCATTCCTTATTATCGTGTTCTTATCTCACACATTCAATAGTATTCGAGGAGGGCTCAAAAAGTTTTGAAACCTGCTTATTTGTTAATATCTCTAATTCGAATAACTTCTAGGAAAATAAATTCCTTTTATACAATTAGTATGAGAAAGTACAAATATGTCATTTACAAGGAAAATTATTTTAAATAGAAGATTCATTCCGTTTTTTAAATATAAAGGATCTGGAGTTTAAGTATCCACTGGACTTTTTTATATATTCGTTATACCCCATTGGTTAAGTCTACTTCTGTCACAATCGTCATCAGAATATAAAAAATATATATTTTATTTTCACATACTATTGTATAGAATAGGTATTGTTTTCTTGAGAAATTTCGAATTCAAAATTTTGATGGAAGATATCCTGACGGAAGACAATTATTGAATTTCATAATTTGATTAGATAATTTTTGAGAATAAGTAATATATTAATACTAATCAAATTGTTTCTGGGCAAAATATAATTTTGAAAAATATATAAAAGAAAAGAGGACAAAATAAAATATTCTTTATATATAAATCTAGAAAAATGGAATGCTTTAATGACATATATTAAAATAGATTTTATTAATTTTATGCTATTCTGTAAAAGAAACCGAAAATATACAATTGCTTAAAAAATACGATAACCCATATGGATGAAGCAGAGGCTATGGTATTTAAATGACAGGTGTTATAATGGCGTGGAATATAAATAGAATACAGTGTCTGATTACATACGCAAGTATATAATTTTATCTGTTGCTATATTAGCTTCAAATATTCAGTGGAACGGTCTGTTTGGACATCAGAGATAGTGCCACACAATTAAAACCATAACCCAGTGGGAGCGACATCCACAGGGACAGTGTCCTCCTTTCTCTAACATCAACTTCTCGGAAGAACTTTCAAACCCACATATTAAACGTGCCCGTATTCAGCGTGAACAGAGGGTCGTCAGTTTAGTCAGAGCTAGAAATCGAATTCGGGTCCTCCAAGTGCAATCCCCGTGCCTTAACCACTGGACTATCCCACCCCAAAGTTCATCCATCTGTCCTTCAGACCGTATGCAATAGAGCAAAATCCACCGGGTTCATGAATAATAATTTAGTATATAGAGCATTTGGCGAAAATGTTATCGTGCCCAAATAACATTTTTAAATAAGTTATTTTTAAAACATTTTATATAAAATACACTTCTCATTGCAGATACTATCTTCCATGGACAGGTTTCGCTCTTATTCTGCGCTTGTCAGCAGGGAATAGCAGAAATCTGTAATGATAGTAAGAAACATGTTACAATTTTTTGCGAACTTCTATGGGAACTGACAATTTCAGTCCTTCCACGCGGTTGGTATAACATTTGCTTACAATTTAACTCAGGCCACACGGAGCTGCAAAGGCAAATTTCATAAAACACAAATCCGCTTATAAGGGACGTCTCCCAAAAATATGAAAGATATCCCAGCCACAATTTTTAATCAATTTTATGCCGGTCATATAGAAGGATTTAAATTGTCATTTTCCATAAAAGCTTGTAAAAATTGCGGATTTTAGCGAGTTTTGTACTACCTTTGCAGCTGACGAGCTGTATCTTCCATGCTAACGAGCGCATAATAAACACGAAACCGGTCCATGGATGTTGATATCTGCAATGGGAGAGCCATTCTTATTTTGGGGGGCGCCCTTTATAAGTGGGTTTTGTGTATAATACACTTTTATATGTTTAATAATTTTTTCTCAATTTTTCATTCATTCGGTTATGTGTTAGGGCATGGAATGTGTTAGGGCATGGTTATGTGTTAGGGCATGGTTACAGAATGTATAATTTCTTATGTTTCTTCCCTTCTAACTACGAACGCATCTTTTATTTATGTAATTTTAGTTCACTTTTCAACTAGTTTCGAATGAAAGAAGTTGCAGCACATATAGCGTATATATATAAATATTACACAGTTATCAGTTTTAAATAAGTAAAAATGTGTATTCACGATCCTTAGTTAATAGATATACGTACCCTTGTTTTGAGATATTAGATATACGTACGTTTACTCTCGGTAAGAACTTATATATCTAATGCCAGGCATTGCCCTCATTCTAACGGTGTATACACATGGCCTCATTCTAACGGTGTATATGCATCGTCCGCATTCTAACGGTGTATATGCATTGTCCGCATTCTAACGGTGTATATGCATTGTCCGCATTCTGACGGTGTATATGCATTGTCCGCATTCTAACGGTGTATAAACATGGTCCTCGTTTACCTTGCAAAAACACATACTTGAAATAAAACTATTTTTAAAATTTTCTTGCCACATATGTCATCAAATTCCTTCCAGGATGCCTAAAATGTGAAAATTATATCAGAAAAATCATTGTTTCTGGAGGTCCTCAGTTTGGTGGGTTCCCCGCAGCGTCCTCGTTTTCCACCAAAAACCAACCTGTGTGTGTGAGTGTGTGTGTGTGTGTGTGTATGTGAAAGTGTGTGTGTGTGTGTGTGTGTGTGTATGTGAAATGTGTGTGTGTGTGTGTGTGTGTGAGAGAGAGAGAGAGAGAGAGAGAGTCTGTGGAGACAATATCTCACGAATGAATGGAGCGATTCGCATGAAATTCGGTTCAAAAATTACAATCCGTGAATACTGGAAGTTTATTGTTTTTAAACATAATTATATGTTCAGAACTCCCTAAATTTTGGAGTGAAATTTCGAAAAAATCATCAATAAATCAAAACGTTTACAAGTTACTCAAATAGACATTTATGTAATTTTTCCTTAGAAAACCATTGACATAAACTTTAGAACGCTAGCATGAACTGTTCTCGAGATATTGCACATTTTTCAAATAAATTTATTAAAAGATCCCATAAATTAAAAATAATATATATCAATTCTTGAGAAACATGTTCACTTTCATTTGTATTATCATACGCTAAATTTGGTGACATCATTATCGTGGATCTAGCTCGTTCCATTCATAAGATAAGTTACTATTGACAAACTTTAGAACACTAGCAAATATTGGCGAGTAATATTTTTGTATTTTAACGCCAATAGTCATTTATCTGATATAAGAATATCTTATTTTTCCGTTCATAACGCTTGGCGAAATTTTGGCGACGAATTAGGCGGAATGTCGCTAACTTGGCGACTTTTTAAAAGTTGCCAAATTAACGGAAATCTCTCCAAATGGATAAAAATGACACTAAATCAGTGAAAATAACGACTAATTGACGAAAATTTAATTTCTTGGAAAGCATATAAATGGCTACTATAAGAATAAACTATTTTTTTTTACAGTAAAAGTAGTATATTTATTGCTTTATATAAGGAAAGTCATATGCTGGCCACATCAGATTTCATAATGAACTAATAACAGAAGTATTAAATATGCAAATATAAAGTCCTGCATGCAACTAATACTTGTTCCATCAATATATTCAATTATTTTCTTTTCTTTTAAAAATTCATTTTTATGTTTGTGCTTTTGATTTCTTTTATTATCCCCGTACTCTAGAACCTCCATCGCGTTAATAAAAAGAGTCCTAATTAAAAATTCTTAGGATACAAAGAGGCATAACTATCAATGTGAATCTTAATAACTTAATTCCAAACACAGAGATTTTTTGTGACAGGTTTTGAAATACAGCAGACGACGAATTTTATGAGAATAACGCTAATGGAGTTTTTGTAAAGGGATTTTTATGCACGTCGGAATGCGGTGAGGTGATTTTGGAAACAGAGCATTGAAGGATATTTTCTATTTTAATATTAATTAGCCTTATTGGTTATTCAAAGGAAAAATATTTTCATCTTCTGACATATTGAGAAATTTTATATTGAGAAAAAAACTTGCATTTCTATAGCAGAAAACATATTTAATTCTTAAAACTTGCAGGTATCTAAGGGAAGTTTTTTACTTTCCTTATATGCATAATGCAAAGGAAAGTATTGTGACGGGGTCAAAAATTCGAATTCGAGTTTTCGACGGGAGAGCATGTTTCAAGCATCCCTGATCACGAATCGAACATTTTTGAAGTGATGTCTGTGTTTGTGTGTGTGTGTCAGTGAGTCTGTGGAAGCGATATCTCACGAACAAATGGAGCGTTTCGAATAAAATGTGGTACAAAAATCACATTTCGTGAATACTGGAAGCTCATTGTTTAAAAACACAATCGAATGTTCAGAACCCCTCTAAATTTTCGAGTGAAATGTTGAAAAAATCATCAAAAAATGGAAACCTTTAATAAAGTTACACAAATAGACATGTCTTGTGTAATTTTTCCTCAGAAAACGATTGACATAAACTTTAGCACGTTAGCATAAACCGTTCTCGAGATATTGCACATTTTTCGAATAATTTGTTCAAAAAATCCCATAAATGAAAACATATATTAACTCTTAAGAAACTTGTTCACTTTTTATGTGTAATATCATGTGTCGCGAACGTTTTGGTATACTCGACAGAGAAGACAAAGTTTTGAAATCAAACACATTTATTAAACATGAAATAACAAGGCAGTTGATCGAAAACAGTGGAGTACAAGCATTTCTCGCAATAACTCAGAGTTACACTCGGTAGGGTGACCATTAAGAACACCCCTGGAGGAAGAGGAACCAAGAGAATACACATATTTTCTGATACATAAAATAAACACAATATTCCTCATATTATACTTGACATTTATATATCACATTTGTATACTTTGAACATATACGACATTTTCATATAACATCATCAATGACTCGATACTCATGAGGATTTGACAATTAACACTCTATTCGTTAGGTGGAAGACTAAATATATATAAAACTTTACCTCGTCTCTTTTAAATATAACATTTACAATTCTGTACCATGGGAAAGGATATCAGGATGGACTCTCGGCATAAACTCATCGAGATTCTTGCGCAGAACAAAATCCATAATGGTCGGGAAACTTGACTACACAACATCATGCTGGCGGAATTCGACATCTTGGTTGGTTACGGAGATTGGTTGATTCGTACCTTAGGACACAAGGAGGAGTCAGGCCAATACAAATCGCTATAAAATGAGCTTTCCCTCTTGCCCTATCAGCGATTCAAGCCGACCAGTGAAAGAACCATTTTCTCTTTTCACAAGACTCATTATTCCATTACTACCAGGCTGATTCATTTAAAAACACGAGTGACTCATCTCTGAACCGAGCCAAACGACTCTACGCACAACTTGTCGAACTATGTTACATATTTTAATCACATCCTTCCACTTTCAAAATTAATCCACCTTTTCTTAAAATTCGCGATCATACGCGAATCAAACACACACGTCTACATTTCTCCACGACTCCTTCCACTCTGCTTCCAAAATCCTTTTTCAAACGCGCGCGTGCGCACAACCTGCAAGTTCCCAACTAGCGACTGAGAAGCGAAAATACAAAACTATTACTATTTTTCTGGAACATAAACACTTTTGCGATTTTAGAGTTCACTTCCCTTAAAAGTCAATGTAATTGAAAACATGTAGAAAAGACATCTATATTTCGAAATTGACACTTTCAATCACACAGAAATAAAACAATACTTTAATATACAATTTTAACACAGAGGTGTGAAAGCCTTATCACACTCCTTCGGGGCCCGGGAGAAAAATTTCCTGCAAAGCGGGGAATTTTTCCACACAATACTAGGAAAATACCTGCATTAAGTTCCCAATGACATATGTTCCATTGAGAGGAATTTAGTGTAAATTTTGAGCGATGTACATGTACACCAAAGAAAAAACAAAAACAAACAAGATCATGACCAGCATAATAACCAAAATCCAAGAGTGGCCTAAAGTTTGACTCGTGAGTCAAAAAAAAAATAAGTCTCAATACAAGCATAGACCTTTACAAGACAACACCAAATTAACAAGACACAAATGATGAAATTGCCCCTTTTAAAATTTAAACACTAATACATTTTCTGGTGAGTACCACAGAGACATGAAAATTTAATTTACTCAACTCACAAAAAGTTTAACTAAACAAAAAGTTTTCTTTCTTCAAAAATTTTACAATTAAAATTCTATAAATTTACTTTTCACAGAAATCAATTTATTAACTATTATCCAACCTTGCCAACAAATTACTTTAAAGGACATTTAAAAAAAATTACTAATTTAGAAAATGAGACAAATTTTCAAACCAAGAATGTTGATCAGGCACCCAGGCAAGAAACAAGTCCATTAGAAAGTTGCAAACCTAGAGGTGGCGGTACCCCCAACCAATAAGTCAACAAACACCAAATGACAAAAAAAAATTTCTAAAATTTACTAGACCTTTAAATTAAAAAAAAATCATTCACACATTCATAAAATAAAACAGAGATAAAAATTATCAGTTATCCTTAAAAATCCTTACCAAAACTCTAATCCATCAAGTACTTAATTATCTTAAAATTACTTTAAAACATTACTGCTTATCATTAAAGTAAAGCAAAAAAAAATTATTATTTAAGTATTTAGAATTTTAAAACACTACTTCAACCTGATTAACATGGCACTCACATTCAGAAAGCTGCACTGGCACAGAACTTGCAGTACAGAACATTCAGCTGACTGACACATAAAGCAAATTACACAGAAGTTCAGAAATATTGGATCCATTTTAACATAGCATACAGTTTTGCAAAACATTTTGTGAAACAATTGAAAATATAATATTATGAAACATAATTGTCCATCTCACAACAATATCAGTCTTTTTTTTTTTTTTTTTTTGAAAATGTGAGAATTTCATAATCTAAACATTTTACTTTACTTTTGAGCCAATTGCTCTCTTGACATATTGCCTTAATTGACAAGTAACTTTAATGAATAAATTGGCCTCTTGGGCGCAAGTCATACTTGTGTGAATTAGGAACATTTTGAGTTTTAACCCTATTTTGATGGTTTAGAAAATATCTACTTTTAAATTGTCTTGTTTCTTGAGTTGAAGAATTATCAATGTTATCATTATATGTGCTAGAAATCAATTCACTACGTCTAGGAGGTAAAGGAGTTAATCTATTAACGTGGACCAATTGCTGATTACATGGATTGTTTTTGTGTTGAATGACAAAGTTAACTTCAGTTGTTTGCTTGATAACTTCAAAAGGACCATGATTTAAAGAACTGAGTTTTTTTGATTGGCCTGGCCGAATATGAGGTGTGTAAAGATAGACCAAGTCACCAACTTTAATCTTAGGCATTTTAGCAGATTTATGTTGTTGAAGTTGTTGTGATTCCTGAGCTTCCTCAAGGTTTTTCTTAACAGTTACAAAGGTCTTTTTTAAGCGAACCTGTAAGTCATCTGAATAATCATGAGTAGATTTGTAAACTGGATATTTTACACCTGTTAAAAGAGCATCAGGTAGCACAGGGTCTCGACCAAAGACAAGATGTGCTGGGGACTCGCCTGTTGAGGCATGGACTGACGTTCTATGAGCCATTAAAGCAAATTGAATCATCCGATCCCAATCGCCCTTATCAGAATAGACCAGATTCTTTAAGGATCTAACTAACGTACCGTTCAGTCTTTCGACTAGCCCGTCTGACTGGGGATGGTACGCTGAAGTATTATGTTTTTTTATGCCTAATTTCTTGTATAGATTGTTGGCAGCTTCAGAAATGAAGTTACTACCTTGATCCGTAATTAAGTGAGCAGGAATTCCATGAATACTTATAAATCTCTCTAAACAAGCGAGAATATCCTCAGTTTTAACTGTAGCAAGTGGATAAGCCTCTGGCCATCTAGTGAAGTAATCTGTAATGACAAGAATGTACTTCATCCCAGAATTCGAGATAGGTAGTGGGCCGACTACATCCATAGCCACACGTTCAAAAGGATAAGTTGTAATAGGAAATTTCTGTATTGGAGCCTTGTTGTTACGAAAACCTCTGTTTTTTACACAAGTTGTGCACGACTTCACATAATTTTCAGTCTGAGCATGCATGTCTGGCCAATAATAGTTAACTGAAATTTTTGCCAGAGTTCTTTGAAAGCCACAATGTGCAGCAACAGGAGAATCATGGCAAAGCCATAGAATTTCTGAGACTAAGTCTTGAGGAATAACTACTCTCTCATTATATTGCTGTCTCTGCTTTGGATTTTTGTGTATGCAATGTAACATATCATTTTTCATGAAAAATGAAAGTTTTTGTGGGTATGGTTTTACACCTTTTTCCAGAAGATTTTTGATTTTTATACATCTAGGATCTTTCAATTGACCAATAGCTATCCTAGTTACCAGAGAAGCTTCCACAGTAGTCTGTACTTGATCTTGAGAATTTTCAACGATTGCATTTATGTTTTCACTACTATCATTATTCTGTACCACTACTTTTCCAGAAATTTTCGTAGGGACAGATTCTACAATACTTTTAGGAACAGTTTGTTTCTGAGTGTTTTGAGATTTCTTTGAAGAAGACTCATCAATACATCTCGAAAAATAGTCAGCTACAACATTATGTTTCCCCGGTTTATGAATGATTTCATAATCAAAAGCCTGCAATGAAACGATCCAGCGAGCTATGCGCGAAGTAGGATCTCTTAATTTGAAAATGAACGATAAGGATGCTTGATCACAGTAAATTTTGAAATGTTTGCCTAAGAGATAGTGCTTAAATTGCTGGGTAGCCCAAACCACAGCCAAAGCTTCTTTCTCGACTACACTGTAATTCATTTCAGCACCTTGTAATTTTCGACTAGCAAAGGAAACTGGGTGAGATAACCCATTTTCATCCAATTGCGAAAGAACTGATCCCAAAGCGTAATTAGAGGCATCTGTATGCAAAGTAAAGGGCAAATTAAAATTTGGTAATTTTAAAATTGGTTCTTGAATAAGCTTGTTCTTAAGTATTTCAAAAGCTTCCTGAGCCTCCTGACTCCACACAAACTTTTTCTGCTTTGATTTTAAAAGATTAGTTAGTGGAAGAGTAATCTTTGCATAATCTGGTACAAACTTCCTATAAAAGCCTGTCAAACCCAAAAATTGTCTGATATTCTTGACACAGGTGGGTACTTTAAATTTTTGCACTAAATCAATGTTATGAGGGTCTGGCTGAACTTTTCCCTCAGACACTCTGAAACCTAAGTACTTTATTGTCTTTCTGAAAAAGAAGCATTTTGATGGCTTTAACCTAAGACCATGTTGAGATAATTTAATAAAAACTTCTTCTAATTTCATCATGTGTTCTTCAAAAGTTTTTGATGAGATGATAACATCATCTATGTATATTCCTGATAACCCTGCCAGTACAAGAGACATTAATCTCTGAAAAGACGCTGGTGCGTTTTTTAGACCAAAAGGGGTCCTACACCATTCGTAGTGACCGGTGGGCGTGGAAAAAGCTGTTTTGTGTGAATCCTGTGGATTCAAATGCAATTGGTAGAATCCTGAAGTTAAGTCCAAAGTTGAGAAAAATGTAGCACCTGCTAAATTATCAATCAATTCACTAATGTTAGGAATTGGAAAATTTTCTGTAATAGTAAGTTTGTTTAACTTGCGAAAATCACAACATAATCTATAAGAACCATCCGGTTTCCTTACAAACAGTACTGGCGTATTGTAAGGTGAAAAACTAGGTTTAATTATTTTAGCTTCTAATAATTCTGTGACTTGTCTATTGAGTTCCCCTTGTAAATGATGTGGAACTTTGTATGGTTTCTGATAAACAGGAACAGATGTTTCCAAATTTATCTCATGTAATATGGTTTTACAACCAGACAACTCAGCAACATTCTTTGCAAAAACTTGTCTATATTTATTCAACAAAGTTGATAATTTATGTTTTTGATCTTTTTGGAGATGACTCAGGTCAAAATCTCCTCCCCAACTTTCAAAAGGCTCCAAAGGTTCACTGGAGTCCAACTCTCCCTCCCTCACTACATTAACTTCAACCTCCTCAGACACCTGAATTTCCTGAACATGAGCCACTTTTCTACCCTTATTCAAATGATAAGGTTTTTCCTCTGGGTTAGCAACACGAACCCAAATAATTCCATCCTTAGGAGCTCTATATACAGCTCTAGCAATGAAGATGTGGTCTCTGATTCCAGAAGCAAGGTGGAATTTTCCGGAAACCCTTCTGAAAGTTTGATTTTAATAAATGATTCAGATAAAGGAGGAATTATACATTTTTGTGAATTTTTCACAATAATTGGCTCTTTAATTTTTGTATTTAGAGTTTCTTTTACTCTACATAAGTTATTAACAGTTTTAATGTTTAAGTTCTTATGCTGTGCCACTTCTTCAGTACCACCTCTAACATGATTTTGCTTTTCCCCCATATGCAAAGTAACATTCTGTGCATTTACTACCAAATCTCTAAAAGATTTGCTTCCATTTTCCAAATCGTTAATATGTACCTCTTCACTACCCAAATGTGGCACTACATTATTTTCCGAAAAATTTCTGCTCACATACTCTTCCCGAATGACCTGAGACTCATTCACTACCGGTGCCAGATCTGCTTTGCATTTGGCACATGCATTCGTATGGAACTCTTTCGGTTTACAGTCCTCTACCACACGAACATTTTTTCCACTACTCATCTGCGAGTCAGGCACAGCAATACGCTTTGCGACACTACTTAGGTTTGAGTCTGCAATTTCCGACTCATTTGCCGGTTCATGATTTGAAATCGAAAGTAAATTATTCGTACATTGATAACCAACAAAAGGAATGGAAAAGTTTGAAAACTTAAAACAGAAGTGATTATAATCTATAATAGCATTATGTTTATGTAAAAACTTGTTACCAAGGATTACATTATATGAAATAGGAGCTGGTGATTTTAACACAAAAAATTCGGTAGGGAATCTTTCTTTTCCCAAATTTAGCGAAATAGTGGCTAAACATTCAACTTTAGTATCTTGTGAACTAAAGCTACGCAAAATTGTTGGTTTGTATGTTAGCAACATATGTGCAATGGGTACAGTATTTAAAGCTTCCTCATACACTAAATTAATTGAACTACCCGTATCAATCAATATTGACACTTCACTGCTCACTAATTTTCCTTTTATAATAGAAGAAGATGACAAAAAAATTTGTAATATTATGACAAATATTATTTTCCTCAAAATGTGATGTTTGCCTATCAAAAGTTTTTCTATTATTATAATTGTGCATGGGATATCTACTCTGATTCCCAGAAGAATGATTTTTGGAATTTTGCAAAGATTTATATGACTCCTTATTTTTATAATTTTGCGTTCCTTGCTTTCTATACTTCCACTCATTTGCAGACATTTGCCCTCTGTGTCTTTCACCCTGGTGATACCTAGTTCCAGGACTGGTATAAATTTTCCTACATTTTATACCGTACACATCTCTTTTTTGAAAAACCTTTTTCCAACACTGTTCTTGAACGTGACCTAATTTACCACATTTTTCACACTTTGGACGCGGTGAACGCTTTTCGTTAACTTTATCTGAATTAAACTTAAATTTTTCTATTTTACCCCTAAGAAATTCAATGTCCCTTTCCTGTTCTAACACTTTTCTTTTTAAATCTGACATACTTTCACTTTGATCTGGTGTGAGAACATATTTTTCTGGTGTGAGAACACCTTTTTTTTTTTTTGTAAGTACCGGATTAGTCAAGTACATAGCATTATTTTCATTTAAAATAGATTCCTCAAGAATTGCAAGTTTTCTAGCCGAATAAAAATCTCTAGGGTTTTGTGACAACACCAATCTTTTTAGTTCCGGATATAAACCATTAATAAATGAAGTTTTTAAAAGTGTTTGCCTGATTTTATTCTCACTTTCGGAATCTACATCTTCCGGAATAACCTTAAATGAAGCAGCTTCGATTCTCATCGAAAACTGTTTAACCGACTCATTTGGTCTCTGTGTAAAGTTCACGAGTGAAATTATGTTTTTAGTGACATTTTCGGTCACTTCAAAATGATCTTTCAAAATGTGAATAATTTCCTGCAAATTTTTACAATTTCTGTGCTTTGGATTCTCTTCAATCAATCTATTTGCTTCCCCCTCTAAATTCAATCTCAAACAAACTAATTTGTCACACTCACTCCAGTTTGCATGAGTGGCTACTAAATTTAACTTTTCCAAAAACTGTGACAACGAAAGCTCTGAATTTCCCGAGAATTTTGGAATATGATGTGCGAACTTAGGTGTGAAAATATGGAATGATTTTAACATGTTATCATTTACCGATGAAGCACTGTTTTGATTTGGCAAAGTGCCAGAAGAAGAATTCAAACATACCGGCGATTTATCTGATATATTTTCCTCATTAGATTTAGCTTTGTGGCTAACACTTTTAACTTTACCTCTAGAATTAACAGTATCCGACTCAGTAGCAATATCAAGCGACAAATTCAAGGAGGAATTTAATTTTTTACTTGAATTTTTACTCATCTTACCGACATTTACTTTTTTGTTTCTAGTAATTGGAGCCATTTTGCATAACAATCAAATATACTCGTATAGTTTAACACAATATGCAATTGCAATGTTCTTAAACAGTATTTACAATAAAACCAGTTTTTATCAAATCAAATGACATAAATATGCAAACAAATCAATTTTTTTTATCAAATGGCACATATCAAATTCCAAGAACACTCGTTTTTGAGAACACCGAAAGCAGAACATGGAACTCTGTTTACTTAAGAAAACACTCATTTTAGCACAACGGTAATTTTTAACCTTCAAAATTTCAATTCTTAAGAAAATTTTTAAAAATTTTAATTCTCTCAGCTCTTCCCCACTCACCGAGAAAAGTAACGGCACCAATTCTGTCGCGAACGTTTTGGTATACTCGACAGAGAAGACAAAGTTTTGAAATCAAACACATTTATTAAACATGAAATAACAAGGCAGTTGATCGAAAACAGTGGAGTACAAGCATTTCTCGCAATAACTCAGAGTTACACTCGGTAGGGTGACCATTAAGAACACCCCTGGAGGAAGAGGAACCAAGAGAATACACATATTTTCTGATACATAAAATAAACACAATATTCCTCATATTATACTTGACATTTATATATCACATTTGTATACTTTGAACATATACGACATTTTCATATAACATCATCAATGACTCGATACTCACGAGGATTTGACAATTAACACTCTATTCGTTAGGTGGAAGACTAAATATATATAAAACTTTACCTCGTCTCTTTTAAATATAACATTTACAATTCTGTACCATGGGAAAGGATATCAGGATGGACTCTCGGCATAAACTCATCGAGATTCTTGCGCAGAACAAAATCCATAATGGTCGGGAAACTTGACTACACAACATCATGCTGGCGGAATTCGACATCTTGGTTGGTTACGGAGATTGGTTGATTCGTACCTTAGGACACAAGGAGGAGTCAGGCCAATACAAATCGCTATAAAATGAGCTTTCCCTCTTGCCCTATCAGCGATTCAAGCCGACCAGTGAAAGAACCATTTTCTCTTTTCACAAGACTCATTATTCCATTACTACCAGGCTGATTCATTTAAAAACACGAGTGACTCATCTCTGAACCGAGCCAAACGACTCTACGCACAACTTGTCGAACTATGTTACATATTTTAATCACATCCTTCCACTTTCAAAATTAATCCACCTTTTCTTAAAATTCGCGATCATACGCGAATCAAACACACACGTCTACATTTCTCCACGACTCCTTCCACTCTGCTTCCAAAATCCTTTTTCAAACGCACGCGTGCGCACAACCTGCAAGTTCCCAACTAGCGACTGAGAAGCGAAAATACAAAACTATTACTATTTTTCTGGAACATAAACACTTTTGCGATTTTAGAGTTCACTTCCCTTAAAAGTCAATGTAATTGAAAACATGTAGAAAAGACATCTATATTTCGAAATTGACACTTTCAATCACACAGAAATAAAACAATACTTTAATATACAATTTTAACACAGAGGTGTGAAAGCCTTATCACACATGCGATAAATTGGGTGACATCATTCTCGAGAAAAGATACTTTGAGTAATACTTTTGTATTTGAAGGCCAATAGTCATTTATCCACTGTAAGAATAACTTATTTTTCCGTACATAACGCTTGGCGAAATTCTGGCGACGAATTTAGCGGAATGTCGCCAACTTGGCTACATTTTTAAATGTTGCCAAGTTAACGAAAATCTCGCCAAATGGAAAAAAATGACGCTAAATCAATGAAAATGACGAATAATTGAAGTAAATTCAATATCTTGGAAAGAATAAAAGTATTTAGTATAAGAATAATGTATTTTTAACTGTAAAAGTAGTAAATTCATTGCATTATATAAAGAAAGTCATGTGCTGTCCACATCATATTTTTATAAATAGATTAAAAGTTTAATTACAAGCAAAAGTTCCATAAATAAAGTATTAAACAACTGTCATTTTGCTTTCCTTATATACATAATGTATAAGGAAAGTATTGTGACGGGGTCGAAAATTCGAATTCGAGTTTTCGACGGAAGAGCACGTTTCAAGCATCCCTGATCACGAATCAAACATTTTTGAATTGATGTCTGTGTGTGTGTATGTGTGTGTGTGTGTGTGTGTGTGTGTGTGTGTGTGTGTGTGTGTGAAAGTATGTGTGTGTGTGTGTCAGTGGGTCTGTGGAGACGATAACTGACGAACGAATGGACTGATTCGAACCAAATTTGGTACAAAAATCACAATCTGTGAACACTGGAAGCCTATTGTTTTTATACACAATCGAATGTTCAGAACCCCCCTAAATTTTCGAATGAAATTTTGAAAAAATCGTCAAAAAATCAAAACCAATAATAAATTTACGTAAATAGACATTTCTTATGTAATTTTTCATTAGAAAACGATTGACATAAATTTTAGAACGCTAACATGAACCGTTCTCGAGATATTGCACATTTTTCAAAAAAATTATCAAAAGTCATATAAAATAGAAAAAAAAAAAATTCCTATTGAGAAACATGTTCACTTTTCATATATAATATCATGCGATAAATTGGGTGACATCATTCTCGCGGATCTAGCTCGTTCCATTCATGAAAAAAGATACTTTGAGTAATACTTTTGCATTTGAACGCCAATTTATCTGCTGTAAGAATAACTTATTTCTTCGTCCATAACGCTTGGCGAAATTTTGGCGACGAAATTGGCGGAATGTCGCCAACTTGGCGACTTTTTGAAATGTTGCCAAATTAACGAAAATCTTGCCAAATGGATAAAAATGACGCTAAATCAATGAAAATGACGAATAATTGTGGAAAATTCAATATTTAATAAGTTATATAATATATAAATATATAATAATAGCTATATAATATATGTCGAAAATTCAATATCTAATAAGTTATATATATATATATATATATATATATATATAACTTATTTCTTCGTCCATAATGCTTGGCGAGATTTTGGCGACGAAATTGGCGGAATGTCGCCAACTTGGCGACTTTTTGGAATGTTGCCAAATTAACGAAAATCTCGCCAAATGGATAAAAATGACGATAAATCAATGAAAATGACGACTAATTGTCGAAAATTCAATATCTTGGAAAGGATATTAGTATCTACTAGAAGAAAAACCTATTTATTTTACTGTAAAAGTAGTAAATTCATTTTATTATATAAGGAAAGTCATGTGTTGCCCACATCAGATTTTTTATTTCACGTTGCATATATTTTCTTTATATGTAAAGGGAACGAATTACTGGATGTTCTCAGAGTTTAAAATAAAAAAACTACATAAATAATATAGATACATATACCACCACTCAACTTCTAAATTATCTGTTTAGAACCAAAGTAATTTTACCTACCGTTTCATTCCAAATCTCAACGTATGCAGCGTGGCGTGGAATTACTCCCCTTAGAGACGCCCACCCCGCTGACTGAATAGCATGCATCAAAACGGAACGGTATCGAAAATCAAATTATTTATGGTTTTGGTTGGGAATGAATAGAAAATCAGAAAAGAAAGTAACTCAATTGTTTTTCTAAAATGAGAAAATATATGCCTATACTTTTGCCAACCAACGGAATTGTGCGATTCTTTCCTTGTGGACGTGGCGAAATAAGATGATAGAACACGAATACTTCAAATTCACATATACAAATAATGTAAAGAAGTAATATTTTTCTTTTGTTTTTTGTTTCAACGCTTCGTCATAGTAA
The DNA here is from genome assembly GCA_951213105.1 of Amaurobius ferox. Lineage (NCBI taxonomy): Eukaryota > Metazoa > Arthropoda > Arachnida > Araneae > Amaurobiidae > Amaurobius > Amaurobius ferox. Next base: position 138,353,363 of record OX578151.1, read on the forward strand.
ATAATTTATCTTCTAATACATTTTTTGCATTTTTTTTGTGTGAAATATCTCAGAACGAGGAGTGAGATTTGTTTGTTTGTTTGAGACCCAGACCGTCCGACCTACAAGAAAGGTGTAAGGTAACCATTTGGACGGCCGGGAAGTGCCACTCAATTCAGACCGAAACTCAGTGGGGTAGGCATCCACGGGGATCGTACCCTCCTTCCCCTACCACCAACCTCTCGGAAGGACTTTCGGACCCACATGTTTAACGTGATCGTACTCCGCATTAACACGGCGGCAGTTGTGGCAGCGTGCAAATGCAGCGCGCAAATCACCGGGCTACCGCGCCCGAAATGTGCCGACAGCCCGCGGTGTTCCCAGGTGGTCACCCACCCATGTACTAACTGCGCCCGATGCTGCTTGACTTCGGCAATCTAACAGGAACATGTGTTTTCATCACGGTAGGGTCGTTGGCCCCGAGGGGTGAGGTGTAAACCATGAGAAAAAAATAAGACGAAGATGAAATAAAAATATGTAACGGAAGTGGCATCATACTGTTACGTAGGGGAAGTTCGGGTAAGTTGACCAACTTCAGCATTACTTACGTGTAAGTTCTTACAGCTTGAAATTAGAGCTGCAGTTTCTTCTGTATTTTGTACACTATTAGTTAGCTTTAACCACGAATTATTAGATTATTTTTAAGCAACAAGAAAAATTAACACATTTTATTGCATGAGGGCAGTTTCGTCATCTTACCCTGACTTGCGGGTAAGATGACGAACAATTAAATTGTATAGAATTGGAAGTTAATTTGGGGATTTTTTCAGTCATTTCAGGCCATACAAAAATCACATATATAACGCTTAAATTTAGCTTTTTTTGGATCGATATCAGTGCATTGGGCTTGTGCCCAATCTCTGCAGAGAGAGAACTGAAACCATAGTTCATATTTACCATACTCACAATCAGAACAAATAATGCATTCTCTCTCTTCATTAGAGAGACTGTCGTCACTTTCTTGATAATCAATGTGAATTGATGAGTCAGATGATGTTTCATCTAGATCTTTTTTGAAAGCTTTTTCAGCTTTCTTGCTCATTGGGAATTTACGTTTAATGCCTGATTTTCTTTGTTTGTTAATATCTTCCTTACTTTTTGCAATTTTTCTCTTTTGTTTCTCCTTTTTTGTTTCTGTTTTTCTATGTTATGGAACTTTTTGGACAGGAGAACTTGTATTATGGTGAGAAGGCAATTTTTTTCTTTGTTTCCGCTGCTGTGGAGTTCCATGGGGCAAAGGAGACAAACTTGATATTTTCTGTGTTTCTTCAGCAGCAGAAGAAGTGGATGATGTTCCAATTATGGGAACATTCGTGGAAAATCCACTGCAAACTTGCCTCAGGGCCTCTTTCGTAGCATCTTCATACCAATTTCGTTGGTTGATCTTTCCGTTGTACGGTTTCACCATCTCTGAAAGGAACAAAAAGTATTCATAATTTGTCTATTAGCCTACTTATTTTGAAAGAAAAAAGGTTTTTAAATTTCGGGTAAGAAGACGAATTCGCCATCTGGCCCTTACTACATGTTGGACATCTTACCCGAAAGAGCCATCTCCGTCAGATGACTTCAAATAAAAGCATCAAATAATTTATCAAGAAGAAGCTATTTTACCATGGTTTACCAAGAATTTATTGATAAAGCGGTTCAATTTCCAGAACATTCATTTTAATGCCGGTTTAAAAGCCATTTTAAATACTTGAAAAATTATAACAAGACCTACATGTAGCTTCGTTGTTCCGTGTCATCACAACAACGCGGCCGATTCTTCTCACATTAACGATGGAATCTTTGGTGGATATTCCGAAGCTCTTACTTGTTGATGAGTGCTGCCATTTACAGGGTTTCAGAGAAACCTCGATTTCGTCAACTTACCCGAATCTTCCCTATACGTAACAGAAAACTATTCTTGTAATTTGATGTTCGGGACGCTTGACTTTAGTATTCACATTCGGAACTCTTTTATAAGAATCAAGAGAGGTTTCGTAAAAAAATTGCAAATAAAAGAAAAGTATAATTGCTAAAGCGAATCTTAATTTATTGAATCAATACCAAAAAAAAAAAAAAAAAAAAAAAAAAAAACTAAAATGTGAAATATGCGAGAATAATCCCATCAGATAGTGTTAAGTTGGAAATTCTGCGATAATATACTTTATCATTCAGGAACCGATTTAATTGAAATTCACACGAAATGGCACTTTAACATTTAATAACTAAAAAGTAATTTGAATTAAAAAGAAATTTTGATAAAATTTTTCCTCTCAAAAACCAAGGTGCTTCTAACCAAATTTGCTCAGATATTCCTCTACAGACAACACATTCAGACAGACATACACGCATACTCTTCCTTTATTATTTTGAGACTAGTAAAGACAATTAGAGCAGACATGGAATAAAAATTAAAATTAATCCGTTTAATTATTCCGTAGATTCATTACTTTTCTTATATACGTAGTATAATGTAAAAGGAAAGTATTGTGACGGAGCCAATTTTTGAATTCGAGTTTTCGACGGGAGAGCACGTTTAAAGCATCCCAGAACACGAATCAGACGTTTTTGAGGTGATTTGTGTATGTGTGTGTGTGTCAGTATGTCTCTGGAATCGATATCTCACGAGCGAATGAAGCGATCCCAACAAAATTTGGTACAAAAATCGCAATCGGGAGAATACGGGAAGCCAAATATTTTTACATGCAATCGAATTTATAGAACCCACCTAAATTTTGAAATGAAATCTTGAAAAAATTATCAAAAAATTAAAACATTCCATAAAGTTACGTAAATAAGCATTTCTTATGTAATTTTTTATTTAAAAACGATTGGCATAAGCTTTAAAACGCTCGCATGAACCGTTCTCGCGATAGTGCACATTTTTCAAATTCATTTTTAAAAGAATCACATAAATTTCATAAGAGTATTAACTTTTGTAAAATCTTTTCAATTTTCGTATGTAATATTATGCGATAAATTTATTATGATCATTTTTGTCGATCTAGCTCTTTCTATTCACGAGAGAAGACAGTTTAGGTAATAGCATTCTAATTTGACGTCATTTGTCTTTTATTTGCTATAAGAATAACCAATTTCTGAATCCACAATGCTTGGCGAAACTTTGGCGACAAATTTGTTGGAATACGAGTTTTTCAAATGTTACTAAATTGTTGCTAAATCAATGAAAATGAAGACTAATTGATGAAAATTCAATATCTTGGAAAGAATATAAAAATCTACTATAAGAGAAGATTCTTTGGTTTAATAGTTTTGTATTTGAACGCCATTAGTCTTTATCCACTACTTTAAGAATAACCTACACATTTCTCCGACCATAATGCTTGACGAAAGTTTGGCGACGAATTTGGCGGAATAAAGCAAATTTGGCTAGTTTTTAAATGTCGCTAAATTTATCAAAATGTTGCCAAATTAATACAAATGTCGACAAATTGATAAGAATGGCGATAAACAAATGAAAATGACAACTAATTGATGAAAATTCATTATTTTGGAAAGAACATAAGAATAACCTGTTTCTCCGTCTGTAACGCCTGGCGGAATTTTGGCGACGAATTTTGGCGGCATATCGCCAAATTAGCAATTTTGTTTTCGCTGTTTCCAAATTGACAAAACTGTTGCCAAATTGATAAAAATGTTGCTAAATTTGTAAAACTGTTGCCAAATTGATAAAAATGTCGCCAAATTGATAACAATTACTCCAAATGGGATGTAATGTTTTGCAAATTTTTAATTCCGTCATATGATGGTCATACCTTTAAGAAATGCTCTTCTAAATATCGCCAACCTGGTGATATTTAGCCCCGCATTGGCGAAAATATTGTCAAAATTATAAAAATGATGCCAAGTTAATGAAAATGTCGCCAAGTTAATGAAAATGACGCCTAATCGATGAATTTATTACTAAAATATCTAAATATATGGACTATATTGCTTATTTAGGATGATATCAATATTGATAATTGTTAATTTAGAGTTGCGTAAAATATAAGTTAATTGGATACGAATAGCTTTAAATGTTGTCATCCGGAAAAGCCAAAAATGTACAATTTAACGTTACAAACACTGTGTCGTGGATTTTTTTATCACTTTGTCACTGTTAAAGAAGTAAATTTATTGCATTATATAAGGAAAGTCATGAACTGCCTATATCAGATTGTTTTTTCAATTAAATATTCTAAAATATTACTCCGCTAATTCATTTCATATCAATAATTTCTCGTACAGTTAATTTTAATATTCGTAATAAAATTAAATATATGTATTCAGCAGAACGAAGTGTAAAATGAATTCAATTACATTCTTCATAAGTCGTTTGGAATAAATCAATACAGGCAATAAGAGTAAGTTATATAAATTAAATCTGAGAATGACGAGGATATGAATAGATATAACTAAAATTTTCGAAAATGTAATTGGATCTTTTACGCAATACAAATTGATATTAATCAGTTTATCTATAATGTACATACAACTTATGCATGCTAAAATATTACTTCGTTCAATATTATTTATTTCTATTTCAATTATGTCCGCATATGAATTTCATGACCATATTCGCAATGAGATTAAAGATATAAAGTGCAAAATGAATTCAACTGTCTGCCTCATGCATCCTTTGACATAAATTAATAAGAATACGAAGAGTCACTTATATAAATTAAATCAAAACTCCTTTAAAATTCATCTTCAGAAACGAATTCACACCTAATAATGCATTTATAGCATTTTTGAAAATCTACATATATCGGTTTTCACGTGGCTTAATTCCATTATATTTACTGCTTCAATATTGAGATTCTTCGTGCATGTGGTTGAAAAATTCTGAAAGATTCTACTGGAAAATTTTTATTTTCTTCATGTGGACTTTTTTATAGCGTAAAATTTTCAGGAAATGTATTTGGAACGGACGGGTTACACTTCTATTTATTTTATTTTTGTGATTTTTTCAATTATTAAAAAAACGTGCAATATTTCAAGAATAGTTTTTATTAACGTCTAGAAAAATGCATCATTCCCTTTAAATTAAAAATTACGTAAGAAATATTGAAGTAGACCTTTTTCAACAATCGTATTTTTTTTAATCTGTGAAACATATATTTAATATTTAAATAAATAATAAATAAATTTAAATAAATAAATTTAAATAAATAAATTTAAATAAATATATTTAATAATATAGCAAATGTTTAAAATATTTAGAACATTAGCATTGCAGTTCAGTACAACATTTTACATAATCATGCATAAAAAGGATTTTTTATGGCTGAAAGATAACGATATTTTATAGTTTCAATCATTGTTACGGAAAACAGTCGCGATACAAATTATTTTGATCGTGATGTCAGTAGTCCCCTTAGGGTCAAGTTACCCCCCCCCCCGGGGGATACATTGTCAAGTATGATATCGATCGAAAAAATTTTTCAAGACCTTTAAATCGAAGTGCAACACGCTGTAGTTGCAATCACTTAGACACACGATACGAATTTTCAAAATTTTTCTTGTAAAATTTAAAAATTCTGGTATAAGAAAGTTGAGTTGAGTCTGACTCCAATTAATTTCCATTTGTTTGAGAGTTATCGAGTTCAAAGGCACGTAGACTTCCTTAAAAATGTTTTATTCGTATTCAAGGATGCTCAAAACTTATATATCCATCCATATCCGAGAGCTGGAAATTTGACCACCTCATTACAATTTTTTTTATACATACTAATCCTTGTAGTAATTGTAATAAATATTTAATTAATATACTTACCTCTGAAAGATGCATTCAGATATATACACATGATGTTTAAAAAGAGGGAACAGTAGAAGGTTTTTTGAACGGCTGATAATAGACTGATAGTTCTAATTGTAGAAATGTTTTAAATAAGGTACGAAATTAATAAATAGTTATTTAAATGAAAATTAATATTTTTGTAAAGCATTTAAGATATATAACTTTTATATAGCCCCTCTACCGGAAAAGTTAATCTGCAAAAATATTATCCATGTCCTATTTAGTAAATCTAATAATAATTCGGCTGTAACATGATCCAATATGGCATAGTTATTATATAGTTGACATTAATCATTCATTGGGGAATAAGGGGACATCTAAATGTCTATTTCGGTTTCAAATACTTAATAAATATTTTATGCTTATTCAAATCCATTTTATGTCAAAATAACAGTAAAATTATTACATGATCATTACATTGATTCACAATATACATTTAGTAATACATGTAGCTCTGTTATATAATTAGATATTATAAATCATTTTATGCTTATTCAAATTTATTTTATGTAAAAATATCAGTAAAATTATTACATGATCATTACATCGATTCACAATATACATTTAGTAATACATGTAACTCTGTTATATAATTAGATATTATAAAACATTTTATGCTTATTCAAATTCATTTTATGTAAAAATATCAGTAAAATTATTACATGATCATTACATCGATTCACAATATACATTTAATAATACATGTAACTCTGTTATATAATTAGATATTATAAAACATTTTATGCTTATTCAAATTCATTTTATGTAAAAATATCAGTAAAATTATTACATGATCATTACATCGATTCACAATATACATTTAGTAATACATGTAACTCTGTTATATAATTAGATATTATAAAACATTTTATGCTTATTCAAATTCATTTTATGTAAAAATATCAGTAAAATTATTACATGATCATTACATCGATTCACAATATACATTTAATAATACATGTAACTCTGTTATATAATTAGATATTATAAAACATTTTATGCTTATTCAAATTCATTTTATGTAAAAATATCAGTAAAATTATTACATGATCATTACATCGATTCACAATATACATTTAATAATACATGTAACTCTGGTAAATAACTAGTGTTGTAATTCTTGTTCTCTTCAATAATGCCGAACTCTGTGAGATGATTATGATTTACGGCTAATGCAATAATTCCCTTCCTTCCAAATGCGATCGATCTTCAATCTATTTAAAAAATTACAAGACATGCTTATTTTTCCATAGATTTTGTTAGGAAAACATCGAACAAACCAACAAAGCCAAAATTATCAGTTATATTTTGCGGTATTTAAGGTTGAAATAACTTTTAACCAGTCTCAACTGTCTGGCCTTAATAATGTTAAAGACAAATTGCTGCAAATAAAAATTCGTTTTAAAACTCCACTTTTGTGAATCCATTTAATTTTGAGCTGCCTTTGAATTTAAGTATTGCGATGATTACAAGTGTATCGAAAATCTACGATAAATTGACATAAGTGAATTTTACAATTTATTTTGGTTTAAATTTTCATTTTTGAGATCCAATTTCTTTTAGTTTGTCTCTATGAAGTACGGATTATATTTTTGTAATTTAACTTTTTACTTTCCTTATATACATAATGTATAAGGAAAGTATTGTGACAGGGTCAAAAATTCGAATTCGAGTTTTCAACGGGAGAGCACGTTTCAAGCATCCCTGATCACGAATCAAACATTTTTGAAGTGATGCTGTGTGTGTGTGTGTGTCAGTGAGTCTGTGGAGACGATATCTCACGAATGAATAGAGCGATTCGAATGAAATTTGGTACAAAAATCACAATCCCTGAATACTGGAAGCCTATTGTTTTCAAACACAACCGAATGTTCAGAACACCCCTAAATTCTCGAGTGAAATTTTAAAAAAATCATTTCAAAATGAAAACTTTTAATAAAGTTACGCAAATAGACATTTCTTATGTAATTTTTCCTTAGAAAACGATTGACACAAACTTTAGATCATTAACTATTCCCGAGATATTGCACATTTTTCAAATAAATTTATCAAAAAAATCAATTAAAATAAATAAAATATTAACTGTTAGTAAATATAACTAACTAATAAGAAATATGTTCACTTTTTATATGTAATATCATGCGATAAATTGGGTAACATCATTCTCGTGGATCTAACTCATTCCATTCACGAGAACAGATACTTTGAGTAATACTTTTGTATTTGAACCCCAATAGTCATTTATCTGCTGTAAGAATAACTTATTTCTCCATCCCTAACACTTGGCGAGATTTTGGCGACGAATTTGGCGGAATGACGCCAACTTGGCGACATTTTGAAATGTTGCCAAATTAAATAAAATCTCGCCAAATGGATAAAAATGACGCTAAATCAATGAAAATGACGACTAATTGAAGAAAATTCTATATCTTGGAAAGAAAATAAGTATCTACTATAAGAATAACATTTTTTAACTATGAAAGTAGTAAATTCATTGCATTATATAAGGAAAGTCATGTGCTGCCCATATCAGATTTTTACCCTAAAGGAGCTATAATTTTATTATTTTTTTTACAGATATTATTGAGCATTATTTGAATTACTATTGCATAATTTTCTACATTATATGAAATATTTTTTTCAGTTAGAACTATGTGTTTAAATCTACTGGTTCAAAAAAACTTTCGCTGTTCACATTTTTAAACATCCTATTTAAATTTATTAAACCTTATCCCAACCTAATTTGCTGAATATTGCAAAATGCAAAGAAATTTATGAAAACCTATTAGGAGAGATGTAACATTCATGAAAAAAGATATCATATTTTACTCAAAACAATCTTTACATATCCCAAACGGATGCTAATGTATAACGTGCGCTTGTTAATAGTCTTTGTGATACGTAACAATTCTTCATTAATATCTTATGTTGCATTTAATTTATGCCAAACATTTTATGCTAAATGGAGAATAAAAGCAGTTTAATGAAAAATGTAAAAACTTAAAAGAGTAAAAGCAATTGAGCTGGAGCTATATAAAGAGAATATTAAATAATTTGGATAAGTAAAATGATAATGGATGTTTGAAGATGATTTTTTATTTTTGCAAAATGCAATTATTATGATAAATTGACTTTTGATGCCATTTATAAAATTGAAACATTATTTTTTAAATAGATAAGATAATTATTTCTTGTTCCTATTTATAGCATAAATATCTCATAAAAGTAATATATGTAATTTAAAGTTTAGTAAATTCTTTAAATCTTAAAAAAAAAAAAAAAAGTTAATTCGAAAAATAATATAAACATGTATAAAAAAAGTAAATACGTGTTTTTCTGTAATGTAAATAATACATGTGTATTCAATACAACGTAAGTTTTGTTTTATTCGACTCTAGTAGAACTTCATCGTAATGTTTTGTGTCAGAGACCAAAAATGCATTAACGTATTAATGATTTATAGTATATTACTTGACATTTTACTTCCGAAACAAGTATATCTTTCATTTTTAGTTAATTCGTAATTTTGCAGTATTTTATTCATTTTTTGTTTTAAGTAATTTGGTCGAATTATTTTTAACGTAGTTTGATCGAATGTCCTTTGAATTTTGATGAAGGAGCTTATGTAGTTTTCTAAAACCAATTGAGTTCCTTTGTTTATATTTCATTTCCCAATTTTCTATATTTTATAAACTGGTATTGTTTGCGATAATTTGAATGATTGGCTTGTGACATTTTTTGAGAAAGTGAACTTATTTATTTATTTATTTCTGTCAGTTATACAAAATGGAACAAGTCCAATTACAATGATCACAGTACAGGGAACCATCACAGTAAAATTCTCAACCACACATTTAAGAAAATCAGACATAACAAAAAAATCGACATAAATATCAATCACATAAATATCAATCACAATAATATTTGAACATAAATTAAATAACATATATTTTAAAAACAGAAGAGTTTTTCTCCGATCATTGCGATTAACATTAGCTGTAATGTGGAATAGCGTATGACACCTTAATCTAGGTTTGCTAGCATAAATATCATTCACATTAAAAAATGCACTACAATCAATCTTATTGTTGAGTAATTTCCTAAAAACACACCATACACAACATGTTCATCCAATATTTAAATGAATTAATATAAAACAAGTCCCTGAGATACACAGAAGAAATGATATCTGTGTTTAAGCCATTGACCTCAAAATAAAGAACCTCACAAATTTATTCTGAACCTTTTCATTTGGGTAAAAAAATAACCATATTTGTCTTTCATTTCGAAAGTACTTTTACAATTATTTTTGCGCATAATTTTTGAAGTTAGTTCATGATTTTGCTCATGTAATTAATGTTATATTCATATCTAAGTAAAACATGCGTGTTAAGAGCGACACAAAAAAATATAGATAGGGGTGTAATTTTTCTATAAAATAATAATAAAAAAATCAAAGAATTTTATTGAATTGCTTTCTTTAGATGTAAAATATTATTAGACGGACATATATAACGACAAATTTACAAAAATAAAATTATAAAGCAAAAAATATGAAAAATTGAAATTTTACTGTCTTAAAAATATAGTCATAAATTAGCTTTATTGCAAAAATTTAAAGCCACCTGACTCCTCTAATGCGAATATGTTTACTTTGTTTTATAAGTAAAACCAACCAATATTTTCAAATTAAAGCACCATGCCAAAAGTCATCGCAGTTCTGGAGAAAGAGGGACATAAAATGTAGCAAATTAAAGAACAAGAAAGATCAATCATGCTTAAAGCATTGATTATGAAATACTTTCCAACTTCAATGCAATTTTATTTAAACAAGTCTAAAATGAAATACATTCCTCGGTAATATTTTGAAACTTATCACAATACTGCATTAATTTATTATATTTGAAAACTTAAACCTTCATCGAAAAAAATGAACTTCATTCAAATGACGGCATTGAAATATAAATTGCCTGGTTTAAACATCTCTAAAATGTTATACATTCCTCGGTAATAGTTTTAGAATTATCATAATACTACGATAATTTATTATATTTGAAAACTTCATCAAAAACAACTGAAATTAATTCAAATGACGTCATAGAAAAAATAACACGCCTGGATCTCTCTATAAAAACAGGATTTCATTCATAACTTTCTCCCATTCATTTCATTTATCCCAATACTATAATAATTTATTTTATTTAAACATTTTGTTTAAGACCATGGAGCTGCAAAAAATTAAACTCTATGCTTGAAACTTCATCGAAAAAAATCGTCCTTATCTTTATGAAATCAATTAATATTTCATTCATATCAGCCATGCAGACTCCATGGACTAAATTATTTTGTATTAAAAAAATACAGGAATTCTAATACAACTCATTTTATATATTTTGCTGTTTACATTTTACATAGGTGAAAAATAGGCTTAGTTGTAGAAATAATCAAATTTAGATGAGCATTTAAACTCAAATATATTGTCATTGCATTGTTTCAGCATGTAGATGCACAGAATTTAAGCAAAAATAAAGTAGTTTTAGGACGGATACAACACTCAATATGAATTAAAAAGAACTTAAAAAAATCACGATTTTGAAACAAGATGGATGCCATATATCATTTTGAAGTGGGTCATGTGATCGTTTCATATCATGGTCACGTGATCGTTTCATATAAGAGGTGTAATTATTATTTTAATTTTTATTTAAAAAACTATTGAATATATTTCGCTGAATTTTTTTATATATTTTATGGAACAATTTGAATATTACCTAAAATTTTCGAAGCAATTTGTGAATTTTAAATCCGCTTAAAAAATGTTTGAAAAATTAGGTCCCTTAGGGTTCAATGTATTTCATTTTTTCGACCCGGGTTCAATCCAAAACTAATTGGGTGATATTATTCATTTATATTCCCATAGGTTCTACAGACTGTCTGAACAACATACTAAAATTTCATTTTGATTAAGTCATTTTTATGGCAGTTATCGTGCTAACGGACAGACAGACAGACAGACAGACAGACAGAATGAACAAAGTCATAAACACTTTTCAACTTTGTTGTAAAGTGTTAAAAATGTAGATCTGTTTTTAAAAGTTGCGATTGCTGGACATCAGTCGAAACTAATTATTTATTACGTGGCCACAAGTATGTATCGAAATTTCGTTCTGGAAGGTCGCGAGCGTCAGCTTCAAGAGGTGACAAAATGTTAGGACTCTGTCTTCGAATCGAATTCTGTCTGTAGGTCAAATGAAAACCAAATAGGAATGGAAATATCGAAGGATACTATGAAAATATACTATATGGCGACGCATGGCTGAATCGGAATATTTTCAAAAACGAAAGACTGCTCGTCAATATTTCTTAGAACTTTGTCCTAAATGAATGAGACTAAATTAGGCATGTGAAGATATGACTTATCGCGATGAATAGCTCATGAAAATCTAATCGTCACCACTAAATTAGATGAAAATCTAATCGTCACCACTAAATTAGATGAAAATCTAATCGTCACCACTAAATTAGATGAAAATCTAATCGTCACCACTAAATTAGATGAAAATCTAATCGTCACCACTAAATTAGATGAAAATCTAATCGTCACTACTAAATTAGATGAAAATCTAATCGTCACCACTAAATTAGATGAAAATCTAATCGTCACCACTAAATTAAATGAAAATCTAATCGTCACCGCTAAATTAGATGAAAATCTAATCGTCATCACTAAATTAGATGAAAATCTAATCGTCACCACTAAATTAGATGAAAATCTAATCGTCACCAGGGTAACATACAAGTCACTTCCCAACCAAGTTTTGTCAAATTTCTTCCAATAGCTTTTGAGTTCGAATAGATACGCACATTGAAAACACATATACACACACTCACCGATGCCACGTAAAAAATGATGGTACCGTGGTGGTACAGTGCCTGAAACGTAAAGCTGTAGATACGTCGAAGACTCGATTTTTGATCTTGAACTAATCCTTATACCAATACTTTCTCTCTATACATTACCATATATTGTAAGGAATGTAAAATGAATCTGTATACAAAGTAAATTAATGCGCCATACTGTATAAAATAAAAATATAGATTTTGAAAATTATATCACTCTAGGGTTCTTAATAACATGATTACATCTTATATGTTAAATTCCTTCTGTCCAAAACAGTAACGACACATTATACAAAAAAAAAATACTACTTTATCTTCATACACCAAACGCTTTATAAATCCACATTTAAAGATACTTTTCAACTTCAAAATTTACGACGCCGATAAATTCATAATGTCATAATAAGATGAGAGTTATCTACTGAGAACCCTACTAAGAACACAGCCTGGAAAAAAAACACTCTCGTCAGAAAAGGTTAAAAAGTGTTACTACAAAATGAAAAAAAAAAAGAAAAAATTTATATGCTCTAATACTCTGAGAACTACGCTGCGGTAGCTCTGCATGTACTTTTTTACCCCCACTATACTTCCTCCACTAATGGCATCTGTTGAGCGTAAAATCATCAGCGGGGTTCATAGTTCACATGCGAACGTTGACAGAGAACATTCACTCACAATTAAGTTCGGGCTATAAGAGTGTTTTATGGAATTGAGAAAATGGCCAGGATATATAGGCGTTATTAAGATAGATTTGAAAGACAATTTTTATAGTAAAGAAAACAAGAGAATTTAAACAGAAGCGTAGTGATAAGAACAGAAAAAAAGAGGACTTGAAATGACTTGATAATGTAATATTTGTTCTATGTCATTAATATTAATTACAATTTCAATTAACTGGAGTTGAGGCTCAACTCAACTTTATCATACCAGAATTCATTTTTTTTTTCAAATTTTATAAGAAAAAAAAATTCAAAAATCGATATTATGGGTCCAAATTGATACAACTGTAGCGTGTTAAACTTTACTTTGAAGAGCTTAAAAAAATCTTTCGATTGATACCATACTTGACAATGTATCCCCTCGGTAAGTAATTTGCTCCTAAGGAGTAGGGGGACTAATGATATCACGAACAAAAAAATCTGATGTGGGCAGCACATGACTTTCCTTATATAATGCAATGAATTAACTACTTTTACAGTAAAAAAAATAGATTATTTTTAGTAGATATTTATAGTCTTTCCAAGATATTGAATTTTCGTTAATGAGTCGTCATTTTCATTGATTTAGCGTCATTTTTATCCATTTGGCGATATTTTCGCTAATTTGACAACATTTCTAAAAGGCGCCAAGTTGGAAACATTCCACCAAATTCTTAGCCAAAATCTGGCCAAGCGTTATAGACGAAGAAATAAGTTATTCTTACAGCAGTTAATGACTATTGGCGTTCAAATATAAAAATATTACTCAAAGTTTCTTTTTTCATGAATGGAACGAGCTAGATTCACTAGAATGATGTCACCCAATTTATTGCATAGTATTACATATGATAAGTGAACATGTTTCTCAATAGGAAATTTTTTTTTTATTTTATATGACTTTTTTATAATTTTTTTGAAAAATGTGCAATATCTCCAGAACGGTTCCTGTTAACGTTCTAAAATTTATGTTAATCGTTTTCTAATGAAAAATTACATAAGAAATGTCTATTTGCGTAACTTTATTAGCGGTTTTGATTTTTTGGCGATTTTTTCAAAATTTCACTCGAAAATTTAGGGGGGTTCTGAACATTCGCTTCCGTATAAAACAATAGGCTTCCAGTGTTTCCGGATTGTGATTTTTGTACCAAATTTCGTTCGAATCGGTCCATTCGTTCGTCAGTTATCGTCTCCACAGGCTCACTGACACACACACATATACTTTCACACATACACACACACACAGACATCACCTCAAAAATGCTTGATTCATGATCAGGGATGCTTGAAACGTGCTCTCCCGTTGAAAACTCGAATTCGAATTTTCGACCCCGTCACAATACTTTCCTTATACATTATGTATATAAGGAAAGTAAAAATTGTATCGAGGATTTTGTAATTGTTTCATAACAATGGTTTAAAATATTTAGTCTCAGGATCATTGAGCCATACATAACCTCTTTTATAAATGATGATATCAAATTTTGTCCTATACTGCCATGTAAACTGGAATTTCGAAAAAAATTCGCTGGAATTACTTTTTTTATCTAGTTTTGATTTTTTTGATAACAAAGCCGGATATAAAATTTCGTAAAAATCCATTCATATTTGTGGCTGTTATGGAGTACACAAGAAATCGTCCACAGACAAGTCATCACTCCAAAAATATTTAAAACGTGTTCAGGCGGTCTTAAAACATATATTGGCAACAAAATATCGACTTTGTACTAGGTACTATTGAGAAAAATCCAATGTGGGCAGCACATGACTTTCCTTATATAATGCAATGAATTTACTACTTTTACAGTAAAAAAAAAATTGGGTATTCTTATAGTAGATACTTATATTTTTTCAAAGATATTTAATTTTCGTCAATTAATCGTTATTTTCATTTATTTAGAGTAATTTTAACCATTTGGCGAGATTTTCTTTCATTTAATAACATTTAAAAATTCGCCAAGTTGGCGACATTCCGCCAAACTCGTTGCCAAAATCTCGCCAAGCGTTATGAACGGAGAAATAATTTATTCTTATAGCAGATAAATGACTATTGGCGTTCAAATATAAAAATATTACTCAAAGTATATTTTTTCATGAATGGAACGAGCAAGATCTACGAGAATGATGTCACCAAATTTATCCCATGAGATTACATATGAAAAGTGAACATGTTTCTCAAAAGGAAATATTTTTTTTTATTTTATATAATTTTTTGACAATTTTTTTGAAAAATGTTCAATATCTCGAGAACGATTCATGCTAGCATTCTAAAATCTATGGTAATTGTTTTCTAATGAAAGAATTACTGAAGAAATGTATATTTGCGTAACTTTATTAGAGGTTTTGATTTTTTGATGATATTTTCAAAATTTCATTCGAAAATTTAGGGGAGCTCTGAACATTCAATTGCGTATAAAAACAATAGGCTTCCAAAGTATTTACGGATTGTAATTTTTGTACCAAATTTCGTTCGAATCGGTCCATTCGTTCGTCAGTTATCGTCTCCACAGACTCACTGACACACACACACACACACAGACAGACATCACCTCAAAAATGTTCGTGATCAGGGATGCTTGAAACATGTTCTTCCGTCAAAAACTCGAATTCGAATTTTCAACCCTTCACAATACTTTCCTCATACATTATTGTATATATGGTAAGTAATATACATTATGGTATGTAAGGAAAGTAAAAATCGGTCTCGTTAGGATTTGCCCCGTGATCAACACTATAAATAGTGTTGTTGTTGAGACCCAGACCGTCCGACCTACCAGAAAGGTGTAAGGTAACTGTTTGGACGGCCGGGAAGTGCCACCCAATATTTTCACACTATAAATAGTGTGAAAATATTCAGACTTCTGGGTCACCGGGGTGATTCTGGAGAGTCTGGAAATATAAAAATACGTTAGCTAATTATTATATAGATTATCTGTTTTCAAGGAAGTGGAATGGAAAATGCGGGTCTAATAGATTATGTTCAGTAGCCTATACAACAACTCTGAAAATATTGATTTCTAGGTCACCCGAGAGATTCTGGAGCGTCTGGAAAGACAAAAATACAACAGTTATTTATTATATAGATTATCTGTTCCCGAAAAAAGGGAATAAATGATCCGGCTCTGTTAGGTTCTGTCCCGTAATCGATAAAACAACTTTGAAAATATTGACTTCTAAGTCAACCTGCGGATTTTGGAGGGTCTGGAAAGACTTCAAACATCATTTTGTCTCCCCCCCCCCCTTTCGAAGAGAAATCGAATAACCAGCCCCGTTAGGAAATTTCCCGTTTAAATATTGTCTTTTTGAGATCACTTGGGCGGTTCTGCATTATCAGGAAGGACAAAAACACATTGAATAATTATTATACATAGACTTGCTCCATTATTTTGATTGATCTAATCTTACTAATATTTCAAAAATGGCTCAGGACAAATTCTAAACAATGGGGTATATTTATTTCTGGTGAAAAGTACTTACAAATCACCAATGTATTTAATAATATTTAACATATTACACATTTGATAATAGTTAACATATATATCATTGACATCAAATACCAAATATCTAAGCATGAAGGGCATGACCTAAAACTTAAAAAAATGGTCTGAAAAAGATCAAGTCGTATCAGTAAGATAATTTTTATAACTTTCTTTTACTAAAATGCAAAAAAAGATAAGAAAAAATGTTTTCTTTTAATAGATTAAAATAAAACTACACACATATTACTTTTTAAAAATTTTCATCCCTTATGCATAGAAATTCTGAATAAATGGCTAGAGGTACAAAATATATTAAGCTACAGCGACGTTGTAAAAATAAGCTGGGGACTTTATCCTCACCTTTTATTATTTTTAATGAAAAAATTGAATAAAAAGCTTCAAGCCCTAATCCATAAATAATTGTGAGCGTTTTACTGAACGTTTTCTGAATTGTTAGTAGTTAGTCTTTTTCTGCTTAGCTTTAAGCCTTTGAAGATGGGATGAAAGGTTTTTATATAGAATTGCTGGAAGGGGTTTATGTAGATTCATTTCTAACGTTTATGTTATATTATTTCAAAGATTGTAATATTTTAAAATAGAGATAGACTTGCAGGTACTCACACATCGTAAGATATATAACTTTTTTTTTTTTAGAAACAAATTATATTTTAATTTTGTTGGTACATATTAATAAATTGAATTTTTATTTCATTTTAGTCGTTGTTATAAGTACAAATATTATATGTATTGTTTTATACTGAAATAAATGAAACGTTGTTTATATTAGCTTCACAATGTATGGCGAAGCTAAAAATATCGTAGAAAAATGTGTCGATAACAAAAGATTTCCTTACAGGCTCAAAGATATTTTTTTATCATGATTCATAACCATTTTAATGACTTTTATAGTTTAAAATAATACAACTAATCAATTATTATTTTATATTACATCTCATTTCGAGGATTTCAACAATTCACTTAATTATTAGGCCACCGTGTTTAGTTTATTTTTAAACGACTTCAATCAGTTAAAATTTCAGTAAACGAAGGTACCTAAAATGGAAATTGTTTATACCAGCGGTAAGGTAATGGTTTTATTCGTCTCATTAACACTGTATAAAAAACAGACAATGAATATAGCTAAAACTATTTATCATTTTGTTTAATTATTTCGTTATTTCGAAAAAAGAAAGGCCAAACAATGAGTGATGCTAATCATCGCTGGATTGCAAAACAACATTTTGATTTTTTTATGCCCTTCAATTTTCGATTTGGATTTCTTTGAAGTTTTTCCTAACAATAAAAATTCAGTAATCTGATTAAAGACTCGTCAATGACGCACTGTTTCTTTGATGTGTAGCATGACGAACTCAATTTTTTACCTAGTGTCGATCTTTTTTCGTTCTTTAAGTTTATGTACTCTACACTTTATTTGTTTCCTTTTATTTGCTTATCAAGTTAATACGTATCTCTGCATTTTTCAATTTTTTTTCTGACGTCACACTAGGTGGTGTTCAGATACAAGGTTTGCCGTTTAGTCCTTTATCTATTTGCTCATCTTATTATAAGACATTTTGATGGCCAGTTCCAGACTTGGTCGCACTGAAGAAAGAAATCAAATTATTTCGAAATGTACGTCCGCTTGATAAAAATTATTTGCGCACTATGTTACGTTGTGATCAGGATTATTATAGTTAATTCGTTTATTAAGGGCCTAAAATGGGAAAATTCATAGAATTTGAATTTTATACCCGGTTTTATAATATATTCTTTTCTTTACTCTAAATGAATTATATATATATATATATATATATATATATATATATATATATCATATAAAAACCAGTAATCAAATTCAAATAGAATTCCTATGCATATCCACAAAAAGTAAAAGCACTGCTCAGGAAAAGGCGACAAGCCGCTCTATACTCCGAAACAGATAATAATCCAAGAAAAAGAAGATTTAAAGGAATATGGGATAACCAAATGCTTTGCATTTAATGGTTGGGGAGGATTGCGACTCCCCCTCCCGTTTAAAGCTGCTTTTCTAGCCTAGGCAAACGCTCACGGTACCAATACAAAGCAAAGGTTGGTCCCCAATGCGTGCTAATACGAAGGCACCCGGATACGGAAGAACAAGACCAACCAACAGAAGGAAACTGGACCAAAAGTGAATCCTGCCTAACTCGCTATCTTATATATGTTCATCTTACGCATGCGTGCAATCCTAGCAGGTACGCATAAACTTTATTTACTTGCAGTTTGATGAAGTAAACTGTCAAAATCCACTTGATCCCTGAAAATCGATTTATAACAATCCTTTAAGAAATATAAAGGATAATGTTTATATAAAGCCTCAGTTATGATTTTAATGTTGCTATTATTACAATCCTTTTTAAACGTATTGTAAATTTGGTTTCTCTTAAAGTGTCCGAGTATGATATTTCTGAAATTATTCTTGGTAAGATTTGTTTTCCAATCTTTGAGATGATTGATCTTCATTCTATATAATTCTCTTTTGTCATATAACGTTGTATAATGACCATGTAATCCATGTTTTTTTATTGAGATGTCCAGAAAATTTACCGCTTCATTTTCTTCTTGACAATTTTCTATTAATTCCAATTCCGGAGGGTAAAAAGTAAAATCGAAATTGGTGGTGTCTTCATAACACCCCAATAGCACATCGTCAACAAACCGGAAATATGGTATCTCTGACAAAATATGGGTTCCTTTTTCATATGTTGAGAGGTAAATATCAGCCAAGATTGATGAGCGGGCTCCTCCCATTGGAATTCCCCTTATTTGTCTGTAATAATTTTTTCCGTTATATAGAATATTTTCCTTTAATACTAGTTCAATAAGGTCAAGGTATCTTCGATAAGTAATAAAATCCTTCAAATGAAATTCTTCATGTAATTTTTCCAAGGTGGAGTATAAATTAGATAAATCAATGTTGTTAAAAAGGTCGCGGAAATCAAAGCTTTTAAAACATATATTTTTATTACAATGTTTTAAACGATCGATAACTTCTATTCCATTCTTGATCATGACATGATTCTGTTTTTTGATGTTTTCCTTCACAAACTTGAGGATGTTCAAAAGTCGTTTATTTGCTATTGTCAGATATGATCCACAGCCAACTGTAACTGTACGAAATTTTACAGGCTCTTTATGCATCTTTGGAATGAGGATTAAATATGGAAATTTAACAGATTTTATTTCATTACCGATTCGTTTGTACATAGCTTTAATCCTTTTGGATAGAACATTTCCATTATTGTGTACTGGGGTGTACATAGTACTGTCTTGGTAGCAGTGGTGAAGTGTATCTATGTAAAACTTTTTGCATGTAAATGCAAAATGTGATACCATCTTGTCAGTATAAGTTATAACAAAATTTTCTTTTATAGTTTGTATAGCTGCAGGTATTGAAAGATTCCTTATTTTGTTATCTTGTTTGTTGTAATATAACTGAAATTCTTTTGAAAAATTATATTTCCATTCTTGAAAGGCTAGGATAGGTAAACTGTGTTTTACTGCTATTTTATAAATGAATTCTTCTAGATCTTGATTGAAATTTTCGACTACTTGGTTCTTGTGATCTGTATTTAGTTCCGAGTTTGAAAATATTTTTTAGAGTTTTATCTGAGATAATATCCAGATCACCTGTAATGATGTGATTATGATAAGGATCTTTATGTTTGCTATCAAGGCATTTGCATTCTGTTGTTTTAGTATCTAATTCTTTACAGATATTGTTGTAGTTGAAGAATCTTCTACCGTTTGTGCGTACAAAGCGGTAAGTCAATTTTACCTTAAGGTCCTGAATAGGTAAGAAAGTTTTAATATTGTAGAGTATCGATTTAAAGGGAATTCCATCAAATTTCTTATTTCGGAATGTGGTTATAAAATATTCCATACTTTGCTGTTTCTGTATTCTGGGTTTTAATGTAATTTGAAATTTTCCGGCCCTTAATTTAATTAAGTCAAGCATAATGGCTATATGTTTATGTGTTTCTTCCATTTGAAAGTTAATAGGTTCTTCCAACGTATATTGCTGTGTGAAACCTCATATTCGAGGTAAATATTTGATTTTTATACTGTAAATGACGTCCTTAATCCAACTGTACTTGATTCCGTCTTTGGATTTAAATGATTCTATAAATTTGGAGATTTTTTCTTTTTTGTTGTTATAGCTATAATGGCATTTTCCTCTTCCTCTATGCCATCGCTGTGACTTCCTTTGTATCAATGAACTTGCTAATGGATAATTGTCAATATTTCTACAATAATCTAAATTGTAGCTTTCTTTAAAATTGAGGGAATTCAATCCATAAGGGAATGTCGTTGAATACTGTTTAATATGTGTGGCCTCCCACCACAATCTTTCCATCAATTGAGGTACTATATCAAGAATGGTGATGATGGTTCTAGAAAAATCATGTTGTCTGAAATGCCTAATTTCCAAACTGCTTAATTGTCGATCGAGTTGTCTTTTCTTACAGACTTGACTCCTGTGTAAATTGATCCTTATATTAAGTGGATTCTGAGTCTGTCCAATATATTTAGCTTGACATGTAAGACAAGTAATACAGTATATAGTGTTGTAAGATTTACAAAATATTCTGTTCTGATTAGCATGTTTCTTAATTTGAAGCGGGTTGGCCACAGGACACAGTTTGCATCTTTTTGATATATATATATATATATATATATATATATATATATATATTAGAAAGAAGTAATAATAAAAATAAAACTAATTTATTCAAGTAATCGTGAAATATTAACATCACCATAGAATCAAAACCACGGTCATAAAGCCGCTAATAGAAAAGATCAGTACCGGCCCAAATTCGAAGATTAAAAAGAATTAAAATCATCTTCAGGTCTCAGTATTTAATCATAATTAACCCAAACAAATGCCTGTTTCAGATTGGACAATTGTACATTACTATAATTGTCCGAACTTGGACCACAGGCACCAAAAGATGAAATAATGAAGATAAGAAACGTTATATATATATATATAGATATATATTTATATATATATATATATATATATATATATATATATATATATATAATATGAAAATACCGTGAAATATAATATTATAAAATCATCAGACATCACACTTAAAAGGCGCAAAGCTGCACTAAAAAGAGGATTAAAAATATTTTCCAAATGAAAAGAGGTATGGATGGAAACAATATACCAAAAGATGGCCGGTGGGAGTTGTGACCCCCTCAACCCGGTTAAGCATGCTTTGCGTCGCGACAACACTCCCGGAGAGCCACTATATTGCAAAATAGAATACGAATGTATCAAATTTTAAGATGTAAAACAGACATCATACACAAACAAATATAAGATATAATTGTCGAGATCCAGCCTTATCAAAAATCACTAACAGTAAATGTTTGAAATATGTTTGAAATATGTTCACTAGTATAAATGAGCAAAATTACATAGCTTCTACTTAAAGAAGACTTTAAATATTGACACTTAATAGAACAATTATAACAAAGTCTATCTCTAAAACCATTTACCTGAATGACAATTAATAGCATCATATATGAAGATGTACATCTCCATACCGCATCATACAAGATGAAGCAAATCTTCCATAACGTATTATACAATATATATATATATATATATATGTGTGTGTGTGTGTGTGTGTGTGTGCTTGATTATTTTGGTATTCCTTTTTTCGATTCCTCTCCTTTGACATTTGTTGATTTTCTTTAGCTTTCTGAACTGTAATATGTATTATAATATCCTCGTTATGGTTGAATTTCACTATATTTCATTGTAGGCAAGTTTTTAAGATAGTGTATTATGAGTTACTTCTTCCTTTCTACCATTGGATTTACTAGTTTAATATATATATATATATATATATATATATATATATATATATATATATATACACTCTTCTGCTCAAAGCATAAGTTCTAAATCTGGCATAAAAGGATTTATTTAGAAATTAAAAGTGATTGTCTGCATTTTTCCAAGCTTCGGTTAAAGTCTTATCAATAAGTCGCTATAAGCCAATGTGAAACAAGCATATGTTGGATCATCGGACAAATATGTTCGAAATCCGACGTTCAGAACCAAAACAGGATTAGGAACCTTTTTTCCTTCTCAAAATAATCTTCTAGTTCTGCGTGAATAAGCAATATTCATGTAAAAGAACCTCACTATATTTCGACTAACTTTAAACTGTGAAAGTTATGATTGGACTAAGTCAGACAGTTGCTTGTAAGAAAAATGCTTGCATATATTCCTTAAATAAAGCAGAAGTATGTCAGTAAACTGACGATAATTGTTTAGAGGATTTGCTCGAAGTGGCCTGGGTCATAGATTTGTTTAGAGGGCATTATACTATCTCAATTCCTAGAATAAAACAAGCATATGTCAATAAGGTGACTCCAATTGTTTCGAAGGCTTTAAAAGCCTCTTCGAAATGATTGTCGTTACCTTACTGACATATGTCTGCTTTATTCAAAGACGTTTTGCAAGCTTTCCTCTAAAATTGGCTGTTGTCTCAGTTTTGCCTTCATACGCTCACTATGGATACATTCATTAAGTGGTTTCCATAGTAGCAGAATATGAATTCGAATATGAATTTTGAGTACTTTTTATTAAAATATGAAAACCACGAATAGAATAAAGAATTTTTAAAGATATCGATTACTTTTAACTGAAATCGTTAATTAATCACAGTAAAATTTTAGTTTACAAATATTAATAGCGTTTAATAGATAAACTACATAAACTGGTGGGGGCTTATCTCTGTCGATAAGTAAGCTCTTCCGTAAGTAGAGTTAATCTGTAGAATTGAATAATAAATTATGCCTAAAAAAAGGTCTAATTAATGTGAAGGTGAACTTCAATTTTGGGAATCATCAAAATCATGCATAAAATATTCATTTCCGTTCCATTTTATTGCATAATATAATAACGCCAAAAGCATTAGGAAAATAACTTATTTCCTTTGCCTGTTCGCTCTTTAAATGTATTCATTTTATTTTCTTATATAAGCTTTGCTTTTAATGTGTTTTGCGCTTTGTATATTTTTTCTTTGCATCTTCTCTACTCATTAAGGTCTTTTTTAGGGAATCAAAAGGGAACTAATTAAAAAGTCTTTGGACACAAAAAGGTTTAATTATTAAAGTGAATCTTAATAACTTAATTCTGAAGACCATGTTTTTTCTGTTTTGTTTTTTTAGCAGAAGGTTTCCAAATACAGTGAACGAAGAATACATTATGAGAAAAACGCTAATGGAGTTTTTCAGAAGGGATATTTATGCAGGTAGGAATGCGGTTGCATGAATTCGCCCAAAAAATTTTTCATTTAATATTGATAAGCTATATAAGTAATTTAAAGAGGAAGTATTTATGCCATTCGCTGGTATTCTAAGAAATTTGAGCTTCACAAAAAATATTTCCACGACAAAAAAAAATGTTCATTTTTAAACATACAAGGTAATTATGCGCATTTTATAAATTATAAATATATTTGACCGGAGGGAACTTTTTAAGAGTTAGTTTTAAGAAGAATATTTTTCAAAACCAATATTATATTAATCTTCAAGACGCACCTCTTTACAGTCTGGGCTTCGGAATTAAAAGTTGTTCCATAAATATTCTGATCTTTGTAAATATGAAAGATAAATCGCACATCAGGATTTTGCTGTATACCGGATGAAATACAGCAAAACACTATATTACAAAATTTATAACAAGCTACATACCCTAAACTTATATCTCAAGAACTACAGTGGTTAAAAGAATGTTAGATGATCTGGTGAAAATACCTGTGGTAGGTCAGTATATTATTCTACAATTGAATTGTTGTATATTTGTAAGCGTCGAAAATACACTCTTCTGAATTTCAAAGGAAGATAACAATTTTATAGGTTTGTGCTTCTTACTTTATTCTTATTCAAACAACATTTCTGTATCAAAATTCAGTGTTATTTTGATAAAATTTTAAAGTGAATTTTTTCACAAATAAGGTAAAACAGGTTTACAAGGAAATTTGAATTTTTAGGTCCGTCTTCTGTTGTTTTAATCTAAACATCTAAATCTAGAAAAAGTGATATATTTTTTTTACAAAAGTTCCTTATTGCTTTATTGCTTTGCAAAGTGGAACAAATCAACACACACACACAGATATATATATATATATGTATATATATATATATATATATATATATATATGTATATATATATATATATATATATATATATATATATATATATATATATATGTATATATATATATATATAACATTAAGAACAACAAGTGAGTTTCAAATTCGAAATTATCACTTACTCAAAGCGACGACAGAAATCAAAATACCACTCAGGGACAGGCGCAAAGCTGCTCACATCTCCAGAGTAGGAAATATCCGAGTGAAAAGGAAGAAATGTCAAAACTTTGAAACGGGAGATCCAAATGCGTTGCATATTCTTTATGAAATGCCCCCATATTCTTTATGAAATGCCATATTTCCGTTATGTGGACGACGTGCTTTTGGGGTGTTTTGAGGACACAACTAACTTCGATTTCACCTTTTATCCAGGAGAATTGGAACTGATCGAAAACCAAGTTGACGAGAATGGTGCAGTTAATTTTTTGGACATATCAATAAACAGACATCAACGATATGGTACTTATACAACTTTATACGACAAACGCGATTTTTACAAAATCAAGATTGGCCATCTTATAGATTGGAGGACAAACCTTACTAAGAATGTCTTCAGAAACATCCTTGTCGGCCATTTCAAGAGAAATCTGGCTTATAACACTTTCAAAAGGGATTGCAATAAATGTAATCAAAAAATCGTAACCGAAGCTTTAAAAAAACACTATCCTATTTATTTCTTGCGGGCATGCTATAATTCCTTTTTCGGTAATAAAGAAAACTTTAGCCGTTTCCATCGGGAATTGGTTGGAATTTTATGATTTATGCGATACTGGCGTGTTGGCACGCATGCGTAAGTGTTGATATATAGGCTCTGGTACTTGGATCGTTTTTCATTTTGCGTCCATTCCTTCTGCGTCGATGTTGTTCTTGATCTTCGTGTATACGGGTGCCTTTGTCTATGCACATGTACGGGACTGTCCATTGTATTGTATTGGTTCCGTGAGCGTTGCCCGGGCTGTAAAAGCTGCTTTAAACGGGAAGGGGAGTCGCCACCCTCCCCTGCCATTATATGCAACGCATTTGGATCTCCCGTTTCAAAGTTTTGACATTTCTTCCTTTTCACTCGGATATATATATATATATATATATATATATATCATACATGAAAATCATTTACATACAAAGAAGAAAACCACTAGAAATCTCCCTAAGTCGCAATGCTACCCTTCAAAGTAAATATGATACAATATCCATAAGGGGAACATGAAAGAGAATGAAAAAGCAATGTACAACAACTTGACCGGGGAGGGGGGGGGGGGGTGATCCCCACACACCGGTTAAACAAGCTTTATGTCGCGACGACACTCCCTGTAGCCGGTTATTTGCCAAAGAAGTCTATACATAGGTATTAAAACATGTACAAGGAGAACCAAGCCAAACTATTTGACCGAATTCGAAAGAAAAATAGAATCTCATAAAACCCGTACAATCCAAACCTTAAGCAAATGTACAATAAAAATGTTTAAAAGCCACTCTCTAACTATCATTACCAACTATTATAAACACAAATGTATTATAAACCTCAAACACTATTTAAAACCAAAATAAAAACATTCAAAATACTAAACGATGCCTTTCAAATTACCGAGATTTTTTCTTAAACCACGGCGGAAAATACATCTACATCACCTAATCGAAACAAAAAGGCAAATTTACCACTAATATAAAATTTTTTAATAGTCGGGTCTTATAGTTAGAGAATTTTTTTTAAGCAGTTTCATTATACATTTGCTTAAGGGCTGGATTTTATGAGATTCTATTTTTCTTTCGAATTCGGTCAAATAATTTGGTTTGGTTCTCCTTGTACATGTTTTAATACCTATGTATTTACGTTTTTGGCAAAGTACCGGCTACCGGGAGAGCCGTAATAAATAATACCGAAAGTGTCGACATAAAGCTTGCTTAACCGGGGAGTGGGAGTCACCACCCCCCGGCCAATTTGTGCCATCTTGCTTTTTCATTCTCTTTCATATTTCCTTTATGGATATTATATATATATATATATATGGATATTATATATATGGATATTATATATATATATGGATATTATATACATACAGGCACGGAAATGAAAAATTTGCTTACGCACACCTATTCTTACTGTGTCCCGTACTTATTCTGATTTTCCATATTTTGCTTCCTTTCATTTTGTGGTTCTGTGGTTTTGTGGTTTCATTTTGTGGTGTAGTGTCATCCGTCCTTAGTAATTGTCCAGTAGTATATATATATATATATATATATATATATATATATATATATATATATATATATATATAAAATATAAATATATAGAAATTGAAAAATCGGAAATAAAGATGTTTTAGTAACTTTTGCGCAAGGCAGCAGAGGGTACCAAACACTATATATATAGAAAAATAGAAATATACAAAGTGAAAAAAACATGTAAAAAGGAAGGAAGGCTCGGCAAAAAGCTTACATTATGGCGGTAAGGGGTTGTGACCTTACTCCCCAGTTCAACGAGCTCGTCAAAATCGCCGCGGCATTTTCACTCCTGTTCGCCAGCCCTGGCCCAAGCCAACCTCCGGAGTGACTTTGAAATCATCACGAGACCTGGATAGAGATGTGTACGAGAGTCATATCACCACAAATAAAGCCAGCTGAATTGCCGACTCAAATGAAATGTAGTTCCAGCCGCGGTCCTGTGATCACAGTGCGGTCCTGTCATATGGAGGGTTCGATGATTTTGTCTCTAATTGAACTCAAAAAATACTTAAGTCTTACACCATATGCAAAATTGTTTCTGTATAAATTATCAATATTTTTAATCATAAAGGAAATTGGATATTTATTAAAAAATGCTTGTTTTAAAAATTCTTGATCAAAATTGATACGTAAATGTTCCTCTTTGATAGTTCTTTTTATTCTGATTAAACCTCCCAAGAAAACATTGCGAAACACATTCAAATGTATGTTGGAGTTCCAATGTATAATTCCAATAATAGGTAGTTTAAATTGTTTTCTTTTATCATATATGGTGAATATGAGAGGGATTTGACTATAGTTGATATTCAAATCCAAAAATTCGACTTCTTTGTTATTTTTATGAGGGTTTTCCTTCAGGATGAGGTTTGGTGGATAAAAATCAAAGTTCATTGTGTAGTTTTCATTCTCATAGCCAATAATTACGTCATCCACATAACGTAGGTATATGATTTCGTTGTTTATATGAGATCTTCTTTCATAAAAACTAAGATATATATCAGCCAATATGGAAGAACATCCCCCCCCCATGGGGATGCCCTTAATTTGTTGATAAATAGACAATCCGTTGTAAAGGTAATTTTCTTTAATAACTATTTTGATTATAGACTTGAATTTATTGAATTCCAGACTCCTTTTTAAATCATATTCTTCAAACAAGCTGTAAAGTATATTTGTCATGTCATCTAGATCTATGGTATTAAATAGCTCTTGGAAATCATAAGTTCTTAAGTGCAAAGGATGTTTATGATCTTTCAAAATATTGATCACTTGTAGACTGTTTTTTATAATATAGCTTCCTTGGTTATTAAGTTTCAGCAAAATAGGTTGTAAAATCTTCATTAACATATTATTGGCTTTCGTGAGATAGGTATTGCATCCGACAGTAACTGGTCTGAAAGTAATAGGACTTTTATGAAGTTTCGGAATATTAATCAGATACGGATACTTTATAATTCCTGTATATTTGATACCAGTTAATAAATACAAAGCTTTGATTTTATTTGAGATTTCCTTAAGGGAGAGGTTGATTTTACTGTAAAGAACTTCATTTTCATATTTTTCTTTCAATATGTTAATGTAAAATAGTTTACATGTAAATGCGTAGTTACTTGATGCCTTGTCAATATATGTAATTATAAATTGATTTTGAATGTTCTTCAGAAGATGGAAGTTTATTTTACATTGGTCAGGAGGTTGGTAGAGTTTTTTATAATAGTACTTGAAGTCCTTGCACATCTTAGATCGCCATTGATGGAATGCCATATCTGGCATACTGTATTGAATGGAAAGTTTATAAATGAATCGATCAATGTCCTCTCGAAATGCCGTAAACGGATCTCCATGATACGGATTTCTATATTTAGTACCCAGTTTGAAAGCCTGTATTAAAGTGGTATCTACAAGAACTCTGCAATCACCTGTTACTACATGACCCAATATTGGATCGGAATAGGGATTGTTACTGCATTTGCATTCTGTTAAATATGGTAGATGTAGATTTTGACTTAAAATATTATAGTTGAATGCTTTTCTTCCTAAAGGAATGACATAACGATAAGAAGTCCTGATTTTCAAGTTGCTGATTGGAAGGGTATCTTGATGGTCTTTTAAAATATGTCGAAATGGAATACGATTAAAAGTTTTGTTCTGGAAAAGGAGATTTAAATAAGTTGAGTGTGTAACAATATCTTCTTCTTCATTCTGTAATTTGATTTTAAGGAAGTTAAAACGTTTTTTAAGCCAATCGCTAGTAGTAGCCAAATTCAGTTTCTGAAACAAATTTGTTTCTTTCGTTTTCCAGACTGTTAATTGCTTTATCCAAGTTTTCCAAATGTTAAGCATGAATTTTTTGCGTATAGACAGAATATAAGTACGTATATTATCAGGTTTATGATCAGCATATCCATACACATCCCGTATAAAACTCCGAAAAGATTCCATGCTAAATTCCAAATTTTGTTTTTTCTTGTTTTTACTTCTGTACCATCTTTTTCGTATTTTTAAGGAACTATAATTGATACTGAAGTTTTGCTGAGAGTGGTAATAGTCATTATTATAAAGCTTATTAAATAAAACAGAGTTAAGCCCATAAGGGTAGATGGTATTTCTCTGCAGAATGTGTATGTTTTCCCACCATAAACGAGGTTGAGTTTTAATAACAAAGTCAATAATTGAAACTGTAATATTATTGAAAGAGTGATCCTGGAAATGTGTATAGAGCAAATGGCATTCTTGATTGTTGCTTTGATTTTTCTTTATGTGATTACGATGCAGGTTTATACGGATGTTTAAAGGATTTTTAGTCTGTCCAATATAGCACTTCGCACAAGAATTACATTTCATCAAATAGATGCATTGGAAAGCCTTGCAGAAAAGTCGATGTTTAGTAGATTGACTTATGATGTCTGGATCTGCACTAGGGCAGAGCATACATCGTTTTGATTTACACTTTTGAAATTTGAATGATTTCATATTACGAAAATTACTTCTATACTCTGAATCATTAATATGAGTCAAAATTTCATTATAATTATGAGGTTCAGCTGGTATATCGTGACAAGTACTTAGATCAATAGATTTTACAATTTTTTGTTGTATATCACTCTTTGCTAACGGTTGAAAATAGTTTCTGATTGAAGTTTTGCTTAAATCTTTTGCAGGTAGCATGATGTCGATCTCACGGATACCTGATACCGTGATACCGGGCAATTCAAGGATATAAAAATATACCTTAAATGTTTGCCAGTCGCTATCTCATTATATTGTGTATCATCATAAATTTGTTATAGTTTATACTCTTATATAGAGTGAATAGTATAAAGTTAGCCTACTTAAAAATAGCCACTGTACCATCAGTAGAAATAAAGCGTACAGACCATGCCCTCACAAAGTCCCTTCAATACTCAATCCAAATCAGAAAATACGTAAATAACATCCGAAGAAATAGAAGTGATATACTTTTTTAACAATATCTTATAATTTTTATGGAGATTTTATGTAGATTATTTAGTTTTTTCTTTTGTTTTTGATGAAGATTTCTGTAACATTCAAGAATTTCACAAGAAATACTCATTATACAACAGTTATACAAGACATATAAACACGATAAACTAAAAACATATATAGATATACCAAGCTGGGAAATAGACACGGGGATTCATGACTTCCTCTGCCGCAACAAAACTCAAGTACACTAACCACTCCCGCACGCGATATTTCATCACACGGAAGGCCAACTCCAACACGCCAGCGGCCCGAGATGTAACCCACGGAATATATCAAAGCCCATTGAAACGAGGAAGAGGGGTTATATTAGATATGTGTAGATGTAATTAGCGCATTGCAGCTGGATTACATTACTCAAAATATAAAATATAAATATATAGAAATTGAAAAATCGGAAATAAAGATGTTTTAGTAACTTTTGCGCAAGGCAGCAGAGGGTACCAAACACTATATATATAGAAAAATAGAAATATACAAAGTGAAAAAAACATGTAAAAAGGAAGGAAGGCTCGGCAAAAAGCTTACATTATGGCGGTAAGGGGTTGTGACCTTACTCCCCAGTTCAACGAGCTCGTCAAAATCGCCGCGGCATTTTCACTCCTGTTCGCCAGCCCTGGCCCAAGCCAACCTCCGGAGTGACTTTGAAATCATCACGAGACCTGGATAGAGATGTGTACGAGAGTCATATCACCACAAATAAAGCCAGCTGAATTGCCGACTCAAATGAAATGTAGTTCCAGCCGCGGTCCTGTGATCACAGTGCGGTCCTGTCATATGGAGGGTTCGATGATTTTGTCTCTAATTGAACTCAAAAAATACTTAAGTCTTACACCATATGCAAAATTGTTTCTGTATAAATTATCAATATTTTTAATCATAAAGGAAATTGGATATTTATTAAAAAATGCTTGTTTTAAAAATTCTTGATCAAAATTGATACGTAAATGTTCCTCTTTGATAGTTCTTTTTAT
This sequence comes from Amaurobius ferox, assembly GCA_951213105.1. NCBI lineage: Eukaryota > Metazoa > Arthropoda > Arachnida > Araneae > Amaurobiidae > Amaurobius > Amaurobius ferox. The sequence goes on from OX578151.1 coordinate 138,385,188, forward strand.
TCTGATTAAACCTCCCAAGAAAACATTGCGAAACACATTCAAATGTATGTTGGAGTTCCAATGTATAATTCCAATAATAGGTAGTTTAAATTGTTTTCTTTTATCATATATGGTGAATATGAGAGGGATTTGACTATAGTTGATATTCAAATCCAAAAATTCGACTTCTTTGTTATTTTTATGAGGGTTTTCCTTCAGGATGAGGTTTGGTGGATAAAAATCAAAGTTCATTGTGTAGTTTTCATTCTCATAGCCAATAATTACGTCATCCACATAACGTAGGTATATGATTTCGTTGTTTATATGAGATCTTCTTTCATAAAAACTAAGATATATATCAGCCAATATGGAAGAACATCCCCCCCCCCCATGGGGATGCCCTTAATTTGTTGATAAATAGACAATCCGTTGTAAAGGTAATTTTCTTTAATAACTATTTTGATTATAGACTTGAATTTATTGAATTCCAGACTCCTTTTTAAATCATATTCTTCAAACAAGCTGTAAAGTATATTTGTCATGTCATCTAGATCTATGGTATTAAATAGCTCTTGGAAATCATAAGTTCTTAAGTGCAAAGGATGTTTATGATCTTTCAAAATATTGATCACTTGTAGACTGTTTTTTATAATATAGCTTCCTTGGTTATTAAGTTTCAGCAAAATAGGTTGTAAAATCTTCATTAACATATTATTGGCTTTCGTGAGATAGGTATTGCATCCGACAGTAACTGGTCTGAAAGTAATAGGACTTTTATGAAGTTTCGGAATATTAATCAGATACGGATACTTTATAATTCCTGTATATTTGATACCAGTTAATAAATACAAAGCTTTGATTTTATTTGAGATTTCCTTAAGGGAGAGGTTGATTTTACTGTAAAGAACTTCATTTTCATATTTTTCTTTCAATATGTTAATGTAAAATAGTTTACATGTAAATGCGTAGTTACTTGATGCCTTGTCAATATATGTAATTATAAATTGATTTTGAATGTTCTTCAGAAGATGGAAGTTTATTTTACATTGGTCAGGAGGTTGGTAGAGTTTTTTATAATAGTACTTGAAGTCCTTGCACATCTTAGATCGCCATTGATGGAATGCCATATCTGGCATACTGTATTGAATGGAAAGTTTATAAATGAATCGATCAATGTCCTCTCGAAATGCCGTAAACGGATCTCCATGATACGGATTTCTATATTTAGTACCCAGTTTGAAAGCCTGTATTAAAGTGGTATCTACAAGAACTCTGCAATCACCTGTTACTACATGACCCAATATTGGATCGGAATAGGGATTGTTACTGCATTTGCATTCTGTTAAATATGGTAGATGTAGATTTTGACTTAAAATATTATAGTTGAATGCTTTTCTTCCTAAAGGAATGACATAACGATAAGAAGTCCTGATTTTCAAGTTGCTGATTGGAAGGGTATCTTGATGGTCTTTTAAAATATGTCGAAATGGAATACGATTAAAAGTTTTGTTCTGGAAAAGGAGATTTAAATAAGTTGAGTGTGTAACAATATCTTCTTCTTCATTCTGTAATTTGATTTTAAGGAAGTTAAAACGTTTTTTAAGCCAATCGCTAGTAGTAGCCAAATTCAGTTTCTGAAACAAATTTGTTTCTTTCGTTTTCCAGACTGTTAATTGCTTTATCCAAGTTTTCCAAATGTTAAGCATGAATTTTTTGCGTATAGACAGAATATAAGTACGTATATTATCAGGTTTATGATCAGCATATCCATACACATCCCGTATAAAACTCCGAAAAGATTCCATGCTAAATTCCAAATTTTGTTTTTTCTTGTTTTTACTTCTGTACCATCTTTTTCGTATTTTTAAGGAACTATAATTGATACTGAAGTTTTGCTGAGAGTGGTAATAGTCATTATTATAAAGCTTATTAAATAAAACAGAGTTAAGCCCATAAGGGTAGATGGTATTTCTCTGCAGAATGTGTATGTTTTCCCACCATAAACGAGGTTGAGTTTTAATAACAAAGTCAATAATTGAAACTGTAATATTATTGAAAGAGTGATCCTGGAAATGTGTATAGAGCAAATGGCATTCTTGATTGTTGCTTTGATTTTTCTTTATGTGATTACGATGCAGGTTTATACGGATGTTTAAAGGATTTTTAGTCTGTCCAATATAGCACTTCGCACAAGAATTACATTTTATCAAATAGATGCATTGGAAAGCCTTGCAGAAAAGTCGATGTTTAGTAGATTGACTTATGATGTCTGGATCTGCACTAGGGCAGAGCATACATCGTTTTGATTTACACTTTTGAAATTTGAATGATTTCATATTACGAAAATTACTTCTATACTCTGAATCATTAATATGAGTCAAAATTTCATTATAATTATGAGGTTCAGCTGGTATATCGTGACAAGTACTTAGATCAATAGATTTTACAATTTTTTGTTGTATATCACTCTTTGCTAACGGTTGAAAATAGTTTCTGATTGAAGTTTTGCTTAAATCTTTTGCAGGTAGCATGATGTCGATCTCACGGATACCTGATACCGTGATACCGGGCAATTCAAGGATATAAAAATATACCTTAAATGTTTGCCAGTCGCTATCTCATTATATTGTGTATCATCATAAATTTGTTATAGTTTATACTCTTATATAGAGTGAATAGTATAAAGTTAGCCTACTTAAAAATAGCCACTGTACCATCAGTAGAAATAAAGCGTACAGACCATGCCCTCACAAAGTCCCTTCAATACTCAATCCAAATCAGAAAATACGTAAATAACATCCGAAGAAATAGAAGTGATATACTTTTTTAACAATATCTTATAATTTTTATGGAGATTTTATGTAGATTATTTAGTTTTTTCTTTTGTTTTTGATGAAGATTTCTGTAACATTCAAGAATTTCACAAGAAATACTCATTATACAACAGTTATACAAGACATATAAACACGATAAACTAAAAACATATATAGATATACCAAGCTGGGAAATAGACACGGGGATTCATGACTTCCTCTGCCGCAACAAAACTCAAGTACACTAACCACTCCCGCACGCGATATTTCATCACACGGAAGGCCAACTCCAACACGCCAGCGGCCCGAGATGTAACCCACGGAATATATCAAAGCCCATTGAAACGAGGAAGAGGGGTTATATTAGATATGTGTAGATGTAATTAGCGCATTGCAGCTGGATTACATTACTCAAAATATAAAATATAAATATATAGAAATTGAAAAATCGGAAATAAAGATGTTTTAGTAACTTTTGCGCAAGGCAGCAGAGGGTACCAAACACTATATATATAGAAAAATAGAAATATACAAAGTGAAAAAAACATGTAAAAAGGAAGGAAGGCTCGGCAAAAAGCTTACATTATGGCGGTAAGGGGTTGTGACCTTACTCCCCAGTTCAACGAGCTCGTCAAAATCGCCGCGGCATTTTCACTCCTGTTCGCCAGCCCTGGCCCAAGCCAACCTCCGGAGTGACTTTGAAATCATCACGAGACCTGGATAGAGATGTGTACGAGAGTCATATCACCACAAATAAAGCCAGCTGAATTGCCGACTCAAATGAAATGTAGTTCCAGCCGCGGTCACACACTCAACTTATTTAAATCTCCTTTTCCAGAACAAAACTTTTAATCGTATTCCATTTCGACATATTTTAAAAGACCATCAAGATACCCTTCCAATCAGCAACTTGAAAATCAGGACTTCTTATCGTTATGTCATTCCTTTAGGAAGAAAAGCATTCAACTATAATATTTTAAGTCAAAATCTACATCTACCATATTTAACAGAATGCAAATGCAGTAACAATCCCTATTCCGATCCAATATTGGGTCATGTAGTAACAGGTGATTGCAGAGTTCTTGTAGATACCACTTTAATACAGGCTTTCAAACTGGGTACTAAATATAGAAATCCGTATCATGGAGATCCGTTTACGGCATTTCGAGAGGACATTGATCGATTCATTTATAAACTTTCCATTCAATACAGTATGCCAGATATGGCATTCCATCAATGGCGATCTAAGATGTGCAAGGACTTCAAGTACTATTATAAAAAACTCTCCCAACCTCCTGACCAATGTAAAATAAACTTCCATCTTCTGAAGAACATTCAAAATCAATTTATAATTACATATATTGACAAGGCATCAAGTAACTACGCATTTACATGTAAACTATTTTACATTAACATATTGAAAGAAAAATATGAAAATGAAGTTCTTTACAGTAAAATCAACCTCTCCCTTAAGGAAATCTCAAATAAAATCAAAGCTTTGTATTTATTAACTGGTATCAAATATACAGGAATTATAAAGTATCCGTATCTGATTAATATTCCGAAACTTCATAAAAGTCCTATTACTTTCAGACCAGTTACTGTCGGATGCAATACCTATCTCACGAAAGCCAATAATATGTTAATGAAGATTTTACAACCTATTTTGCTGAAACTTAATAACCAAGGAAGCTATATTATAAAAAACAGTCTACAAGTGATCAATATTTTGAAAGATCATAAACATCCTTTGCACTTAAGAACTTATGATTTCCAAGAGCTATTTAATACCATAGATCTAGATGACATGACAAATATACTTTACAGCTTGTTTGAAGAATATGATTTAAAAAGGAGACTGGAATTCAATAAATTCAAGTCTATAATCAAAATAGTTATTAAAGAAAATTACCTTTACAACGGATTGTCTATTTATCAACAAATTAAGGGCATCCCCATGGGGGGGGATGTTCTTCCATATTGGCTGATATATATCTTAGTTTTTATGAAAGAAGATCTCATATAAACAACGAAATCATATACCTACGTTATGTGGATGACGTAATTATTGGCTATGAGAATGAAAACTACACAATGAACTTTGATTTTTATCCACCAAACCTCATCCTGAAGGAAAACCCTCATAAAAATAACAAAGAAGTCGAATTTTTGGATTTGAATATCAACTATAGTCAAATCCCTCTCATATTCACCATATATGATAAAAGAAAACAATTTAAACTACCTATTATTGGAATTATACATTGGAACTCCAACATACATTTGAATGTGTTTCGCAATGTTTTCTTGGGAGGTTTAATCAGAATAAAAAGAACTATCAAAGAGGAACATTTACGTATCAATTTTGATCAAGAATTTTTAAAACAAGCATTTTTTAATAAATATCCAATTTCCTTTATGATTAAAAATATTGATAATTTATACAGAAACAATTTTGCATATGGTGTAAGACTTAAGTATTTTTTGAGTTCAATTAGAGACAAAATCATCGAACCCTCCATATGACAGGACCGCACTGTGATCACAGGACCGCGGCTGGAACTACATTTCATTTGAGTCGGCAATTCAGCTGGCTTTATTTGTGGTGATATGACTCTCGTACACATCTCTATCCAGGTCTCGTGATGATTTCAAAGTCACTCCGGAGGTTGGCTTGGGCCAGGGCTGGCGAACAGGAGTGAAAATGCCGCGGCGATTTTGACGAGCTCGTTGAACTGGGGAGTAAGGTCACAACCCCTTACCGCCATAATGTAAGCTTTTTGCCGAGCCTTCCTTCCTTTTTACATGTTTTTTTCACTTTGTATATTTCTATTTTTCTATATATATAGTGTTTGGTACCCTCTGCTGCCTTGCGCAAAAGTTACTAAAACATCTTTATTTCCGATTTTTCAATTTCTATATATTTATATTTTATATTTTGAGTAATGTAATCCAGCTGCAATGCGCTAATTACATCTACACATATCTAATATAACCCCTCTTCCTCGTTTCAATGGGCTTTGATATATTCCGTGGGTTACATCTCGGGCCGCTGGCGTGTTGGAGTTGGCCTTCCGTGTGATGAAATATCGCGTGCGGGAGTGGTTAGTGTACTTGAGTTTTGTTGCGGCAGAGGAAGTCATGAATCCCCGTGTCTATTTCCCAGCTTGGTATATCTATATATGTTTTTAGTTTATCGTGTTTATATGTCTTGTATAACTGTTGTATAATGAGTATTTCTTGTGAAATTCTTGAATGTTACAGAAATCTTCATCAAAAACAAAAGAAAAAACTAAATAATCTACATAAAATCTCCATAAAAATTATAAGATATTGTTAAAAAAGTATATCACTTCTATTTCTTCGGATGTTATTTACGTATTTTCTGATTTGGATTGAGTATTGAAGGGACTTTGTGAGGGCATGGTCTGTACGCTTTATTTCTACTGATGGTACAGTGGCTATTTTTAAGTAGGCTAACTTTATACTATTCACTCTATATAAGAGTATAAACTATAACAAATTTATGATGATACACAATATAATGAGATAGCGACTGGCAAACATTTAAGGTATATTTTTATATCCTTGAATTGCCCGGTATCACGGTATCAGGTATCCGTGAGATCGACATCATGCTACCTGCAAAAGATTTAAGCAAAACTTCAATCAGAAACTATTTTCAACCGTTAGCAAAGAGTGATATACAACAAAAAATTGTAAAATCTATTGATCTAAGTACTTGTCACGATATACCAGCTGAACCTCATAATTATAATGAAATTTTGACTCATATTAATGATTCAGAGTATAGAAGTAATTTTCGTAATATGAAATCATTCAAATTTCAAAAGTGTAAATCAAAACGATGTATGCTCTGCCCTAGTGCAGATCCAGACATCATAAGTCAATCTACTAAACATCGACTTTTCTGCAAGGCTTTCCAATGCATCTATTTGATAAAATGTAATTCTTGTGCGAAGTGCTATATTGGACAGACTAAAAATCCTTTAAACATCCGTATAAACCTGCATCGTAATCACATAAAGAAAAATCAAAGCAACAATCAAGAATGCCATTTGCTCTATACACATTTCCAGGATCACTCTTTCAATAATATTACAGTTTCAATTATTGACTTTGTTATTAAAACTCAACCTCGTTTATGGTGGGAAAACATACACATTCTGCAGAGAAATACCATCTACCCTTATGGGCTTAACTCTGTTTTATTTAATAAGCTTTATAATAATGACTATTACCACTCTCAGCAAAACTTCAGTATCAATTATAGTTCCTTAAAAATACGAAAAAGATGGTACAGAAGTAAAAACAAGAAAAAACAAAATTTGGAATTTAGCATGGAATCTTTTCGGAGTTTTATACGGGATGTGTATGGATATGCTGATCATAAACCTGATAATATACGTACTTATATTCTGTCTATACGCAAAAAATTCATGCTTAACATTTGGAAAACTTGGATAAAGCAATTAACAGTCTGGAAAACGAAAGAAACAAATTTGTTTCAGAAACTGAATTTGGCTACTACTAGCGATTGGCTTAAAAAACGTTTTAACTTCCTTAAAATCAAATTACAGAATGAAGAAGAAGATATTGTTACACACTCAACTTATTTAAATCTCCTTTTCCAGAACAAAACTTTTAATCGTATTCCATTTCGACATATTTTAAAAGACCATCAAGATACCCTTCCAATCAGCAACTTGAAAATCAGGACTTCTTATCGTTATGTCATTCCTTTAGGAAGAAAAGCATTCAACTATAATATTTTAAGTCAAAATCTACATCTACCATATTTAACAGAATGCAAATGCAGTAACAATCCCTATTCCGATCCAATATTGGGTCATGTAGTAACAGGTGATTGCAGAGTTCTTGTAGATACCACTTTAATACAGGATTTCAAACTGGGTACTAAATATAGAAATCCGTATCATGGAGATCCGTTTACGGCATTTCGAGAGGACATTGATCGATTCATTTATAAACTTTCCATTCAATACAGTATGCCAGATATGGCATTCCATCAATGGCGATCTAAGATGTGCAAGGACTTCAAGTACTATTATAAAAAACTCTACCAACCTCCTGACCAATGTAAAATAAACTTCCATCTTCTGAAGAACATTCAAAATCAATTTATAATTACATATATTGACAAGGCATCAAGTAACTACGCATTTACATGTAAACTATTTTACATTAACATATTGAAAGAAAAATATGAAAATGAAGTTCTTTACAGTAAAATCAACCTCTCCCTTAAGGAAATCTCAAATAAAATCAAAGCTTTGTATTTATTAACTGGTATCAAATATACAGGAATTATAAAGTATCCGTATCTGATTAATATTCCGAAACTTCATAAAAGTCCTATTACTTTCAGACCAGTTACTGTCGGATGCAATACCTATCTCACGAAAGCCAATAATATGTTAATGAAGATTTTACAACCTATTTTGCTGAAACTTAATAACCAAGGAAGCTATATTATAAAAAACAGTCTACAAGTGATCAATATTTTGAAAGATCATAAACATCCTTTGCACTTAAGAACTTATGATTTCCAAGAGCTATTTAATACCATAGATCTAGATGACATGACAAATATACTTTACAGCTTGTTTGAAGAATATGATTTAAAAAGGAGTCTGGAATTCAATAAATTCAAGTCTATAATCAAAATAGTTATTAAAGAAAATTACCTTTACAACGGATTGTCTATTTATCAACAAATTAAGGGCATCCCCATGGGGGGGGGATGTTCTTCCATATTGGCTGATATATATCTTAGTTTTTATGAAAGAAGATCTCATATAAACAACGAAATCATATACCTACGTTATGTGGATGACGTAATTATTGGCTATGAGAATGAAAACTACACAATGAACTTTGATTTTTATCCACCAAACCTCATCCTGAAGGAAAACCCTCATAAAAATAACAAAGAAGTCGAATTTTTGGATTTGAATATCAACTATAGTCAAATCCCTCTCATATTCACCATATATGATAAAAGAAAACAATTTAAACTACCTATTATTGGAATTATACATTGGAACTCCAACATACATTTGAATGTGTTTCGCAATGTTTTCTTGGGAGGTTTAATCAGAATAAAAAGAACTATCAAAGAGGAACATTTACGTATCAATTTTGATCAAGAATTTTTAAAACAAGCATTTTTTAATAAATATCCAATTTCCTTTATGATTAAAAATATTGATAATTTATACAGAAACAATTTTGCATATGGTGTAAGACTTAAGTATTTTTTGAGTTCAATTAGAGACAAAATCATCGAACCCTCCATATGACAGGACCGCACTGTGATCACAGGACCGCACTGTGATCACAGGACCGCGGCTGGAACTACATTTCATTTGAGTCGGCAATTCAGCTGGCTTTATTTGTGGTGATATGACTCTCGTACACATCTCTATCCAGGTCTCGTGATGATTTCAAAGTCACTCCGGAGGTTGGCTTGGGCCAGGGCTGGCGAACAGGAGTGAAAATGCCGCGGCGATTTTGACGAGCTCGTTGAACTGGGGAGTAAGGTCACAACCCCTTACCGCCATAATGTAAGCTTTTTGCCGAGCCTTCCTTCCTTTTTACATGTTTTTTTCACTTTGTATATTTCTATTTTTCTATATATATAGTGTTTGGTACCCTCTGCTGCCTTGCGCAAAAGTTACTAAAACATCTTTATTTCCGATTTTTCAATTTCTATATATTTATATTTTATATATATATATATATATATATATATATATATATATATATATATATATATATATATATATATATATATATATATATACTACTGGACAATTACTAAGGACGGATGACACTACACCACAAAATGAAACCACAAAACCACAGAACCACAAAATGAAAGGAAGCAAAATATGGAAAATCAGAATAAGTACGGGACACAGTAAGAATAGGTGTGCGTAAGCAAATTTTTCATTTCCGTGCCTGTTCGTCAAGTGATAGCGCTGATAAGAGATGAGATTTAAAGGATTTGATGCGTGTTGACAGTTGTTGTTCCAAGTGAAAGTTTTACGGGAAACATTTAATTGATGAACTTGAAATTTTCGGTATATCTTCCCGATATCACTTAGATGATTTTACGCTGAGTCGTATTATTATTGGGAAGATCGAAGAAGGGCGAAAAATAACAGGGCCATAATATTGCCAGGGAGTTCGACATCGCTCACAACGTTGTTTCACGGCTGTGGCAAGCATATAAAACAACTGGAACGTGTAGCAAGCGTCACGTCGTGTTAGAAGTACGACGCCCGCAGGAGACATGTACATTATCCTATCGGCAAAAAGGGACCTTCCCACCACAGCTCAGTAGGTAGCAAATCAGTTTCTTATTAACACAGGACAGCGGATCTCCCGAAAAACTATAGCCAGGCGTTTGGGAGGTGGAGGACTATACGCCCGCAGACATGTTGTGTGTATCCCATTGTCCAGACTGCACCGTACCGCCCGCTCACAATGGTGTCGGGAGTATCGCAATTGGACCGAACAGGACCGGGCTTGCGTACTATTCTCAGATGAGAATAGGTTCAGCCTGTCATCGGATTGAAGACGCCAATTGATCTGGCGTGAGAGTGGTACTGCTTATCGTCCAGAAAATATCCAGGAAATGGATCGATATCCGACACGCAGTATCATGGTATGGGCCGGTATCATGATCAGTGGCCGCACGCCCTTGCATGTGGTTGCAACTGGAACTATCCAGTCAACGATACATTGATGAAGTTCTATTGCCTCATGTTCGCCTTTTTCGTGGTTCTGAAGGTGATAAATTTGTTTTCATGGACGAAAACGCTCCTTGTCATCGAACACTCTCTATTCAAGATTGTCTATTCAGCGAGGATATTAAATGCCTCGTATGGCCGACACGTTTTCCAAATCTAAACCCCATTGAAAAAGTTTGGGATGCTTTGGGGAGGCGACTTTCCGGTCGAAAATATCCTCCAACAAACAAGAACACCCTCATCGGTGAACTGACAGAGGAGTGGGATAACTTGCCTCAACAGCTGCCCGGATAATGTTGTGCAAAGCATAACACGACGTGCGGCATATTGCATCGCACTCCGCGGTGGACATATTTCGAACTGACACATTTCTCAAAGGTGCCTGCTGTTGTTCCTCAACCCCAGCTTAATATTTTGCTACATTGCAATTTGTGATCCGTTCTTAGAAACTGTCTAGCAGTGTATATAATATATAATATATATATATATATATATATATATATATATATATATATATATATATATATATATATATATATATATATATATATATATATATATATAAAAGGGTATAAATGTAAGTGCGAAAGCTAACTTTGAACTACACGTACTTGTTTTGGTGATCTTGATTTGGAATTGCTTGATACGGTCGTTTCAACTTCATGTTTTGGTATATCGAGGTCGGCTTCAGGGGGATACCTGCTTCCGGGAGTGCTTGCCGCATGTTACCGGGGTTCAGAAGGGTCACAAACCTCCATTCGGCTATTTTTTGGCCCTCCGTTTGTTAGCTTTCTCCTCGTCCGTCTTTTTAATTATATATATATATATATATATATATATATATATATATATATATATATATATATATATATATATATATATATGTATATATGTATATATATAGATATATATATCTATATATATATACATATACATATATATACATATATATATGTATATATATATATATATATATAGTATATAATATATATATATATATATATATACACATATTTATCTTTCCCAAATTTGGTACAGTCATCCTCTATGTCATTGTAATTGTATATAAATGTCATTGTTTCGAGTTTCTAGGCCCAGGGGTTGTCTACTTATTGATAAAAATTCCTTCCACAGTTATAACTTTTTCAGACGATTTATTTTTTCCAAAACTTTATTTGTAAAAAAGTATATTATGTAACTTAGCAAAAGAATGAAAAGACATGTGTTTAAACGACAGATGATTTTTACTCAATTTTTCCAATTTAAATAACGAAGACACTGTTCTAAAAATAAATTTTAAAAATGATGGGTATAATTATTTTTATTGGGTTTTATCTGTTATGACCTTGGTAAATGCTTACAAGATTTATGGATTTTTCCATTTTTTTTAGTCAACTACATTATTTTGGCAAAGATTTTTCAAATACAAATATTTTCCATTGTGTTCAACAGCTTTTAATATTTTACCTCTGTTATTATGTGTCCTGTATCGCAAAGTGCTAAATACTACCATACTTTTACTACCGGTTTTTTCTTTATTTTGGGCGCATGTTGGACAAACTTCAATTATTGTAATTTTGTTGTAAATTATTCACCTCTGAATATAATTCTGTATAGCCGTAACAGCGGTTCTTTTGCTTCTTTGTTAGGGTAATTAAATAAAATATTTAATAGCATTTTTGAAGAACAATATCATTTAGGACACTACTAGATTTTACATATATTTTCACGAGCAACGCAGGGTACATCTGCTAGTTTTTGATTAACGAAAATTTGAATAACAGAAATAAATAAAATAATACATACTTTTAAAATCTTTTTACAGTCAGTTTTACCTTTATTTCGCAAACTCCAGCCATTTAGCTACATTTATTATGCATGCCTAACAAATAAAATATTTGCTGTATTTTTGCTGAACCTTATTGTAATTGAAATAGACTTATGAAAATTTGGATGAGATAATAAAATAATTTATTACAATGCATTTAAAAAATCGGTTTTAAAAAGTAATTGGTTTTAAAAGCTGAGTATCATTTTAGATTTTAATCAATGTTATTATATTTCAGAAATATTTTTTAAAGAAATATTTAAAAATATATATATATATATATTTAATTATCTTCTTTTATTGGAATATAATATAATGTATAATTTGTTTTATGTTTTAACCCAAATGCGTTCATTGCCTTGATTTTAATTTATAATTTTTAACACTTTACAACAAAGTTGAAAAGTGTTTATGACTTTTTTCATTCTGTCTGTCTGTCTGTCTGTCTGTCTGTTCGTTAGCACGATAACTGCCGTAAAAATGACTTAATCAAAATGAAATTTTAGTATGTTGTTCAGACGGTCTATAGGACCTATGGGAATATAAATGAATAATATCACCCAATTAGTTTTGGATTGAACCCGGGTTGAAAAAATGGAATACATTGAGCCCTATGGGACCTAATTTTTCAAGCATTTTTTAAGCGGATTTAAAATTCACAAATTGCTTCGAAAATTTTAGGCAATATTAAAATTGTTCCATAAAATATATAAAAAAAAATTCAGCGAAATATATTCAGTAGTTTTTTTAAATAAAAATTAAAATAATAATAACACCTCTTATATGAAGCGATCACGTGTCCATGATATGAAACGATCACATGACCCACTTCAAAATGATATATGGCATCCATCTTGTCTCAAAATCGTGATTTTTAAAGTTCTTTCTAATTCATATTGAGTGTTGTATCCATCCTAAAACTACTTTATTTTGGCCTAAATTCTGTGCATCTACATACTTTAACAACGCAATGACAATATATTTCAGTTTAAATGCTCATACAAATTTGATTATTTCCACTATTAAGCCTATTTTTCACCTATGTAAAATGTAAACAGCAAAATATGTAGAATGAGTTGTATGAGAATCGCTGTAATTCTTTAACACAAAATCATTTAGTCCATGGAGTCTGCATGGCTGATATGAATGAAATATTCATTGATTTTAGAAAGAGAAGGAAGATAATTTTCGATGAAGTTTTACGCATAGAGTTTTACTTACTTGTAGCTCCATGGTCTTAATTTTTAAATAATATAAATTATTATAGTATTGTGATGAATGACATAAATGGGGGAATTATTTATGAATGAAATGTTGCTTTTATAGAGAGAGCCAGGCGTGTTATTTTTTCTATGACGTCATTTGAATGGATTTCAGTTGTTTTCGATGAAGTTTTCAAAGTTCCTTCCGAGAGTTTGGTGGTAGGGGAAGGAGGGTACGGTCGCTGTGGATACCTCCCCCACTTGGTTCCGGTCTAAATTGGGTGGCACTTCCCTTCCGTCCAAAACAGTTACCTTACACTTTTCTGGTAGGTCGGACGGTCTGGGCCTCAACAACACAATAGGAAGATGGAAATATTTATCATATCACAATGATGTACTTTACGTGGACATTGTAAGAAAAACAAAAAATATAAAGAAGGTCCATATGACTTTTTGCCTGAACACTCGACTATGTATTCAATTCCTTTACTTCTGTATATAATAAAAGGAAATGTTTATGTTTCCGCGAATCGTTGTCGTCTGTAGCGAAAAATCAGAGTCTCGAACAGCAGGCAAATTTGCTACAGAGTTGCTTCACGTCACCAAATTGTGAACCTTGGCGGGATTTTTTTTTTTTTAATTCGAATTAGTTTAAAAGTTTCGAATTTTTAAAATTGAAAATCAACATTTACCGCCATTTTATCCAATCAAATTTATTATTTTTTACCACCTCAGACGAAATATATGAGAGCGGGTATTTTGATTAAATTGCAGACTTTTTGTAGCAAAGAAAAGACTGCTGATTTCAAACAAACTACATTTAATTTATGGGTTTGCTAATTTTGCGAAATGTAAAACATTTTGTTTGAATTTTCTTAATTTGGTATTATATTATCGTGTTTGTGATAAGACTTAACGTACATTAGGTAAAAATTTGCTGAGATAGCAATATTTTTTTACTTTCCTTATATACATAATGTATAAGGAAAGTATTGTGACGAGGTCGAAAATTCGAATTCGAGTTTTCTACGGGAGAGCACGTTTCAAGCAACCCTGATCACTAATCGAACATTTTTGAGGTGATGTCTGTGTGTGTGTGTGTGCGTGTGTATGTGTGTGTGTGTGTGAAAGTGTGTGTGTGTGTGTGTGTGTGTGTGTGTGTGTGTGTGAGTGTGTGTGTCAGTGAGTCTATGGAGACGATAAATGACGAACGAATGGACCAATTCGAATGAAATTTAGTACAAAAATCACAGTCCATGAATACTGGAAGCCTATTGTTTTAAAACACAATCGAATATTCAGAACCCAACCCCCCTAAATTTGCGAGTGAAATTTTGAAAAAATCATAAAAAATTCAATATCTTTAATAAAGTCATGCAAATAGACATTTCTTATGTAAATTTTCCTTAGAAAACTATTGAGATAAACTTTAGAAGGCTAGCATGAACCGTACTCGAGATATTGCACATTTTTCATATAAATTTAAAAAAAAAATCCCATAAAGAAAAAAATCCCATAAAAAAATCCCATAAAAAATCCCCCCCCGCCCCCCCGTTTTCGAGATATTGCATATTTTTCAAATAAATTTATCAAAAACTTCTCATAAATTAAAAAAATATATTAACTGTTGAGAAACATGTTTACTTTTCATATGTAATATCATGTGATAAATTTGGTGACATCATTTTCATGGATCTAACTCGTTCCATTCACGAGGAAAGATACTTTGAGTAATAATTTTGTATTTGAACGCCAATAGTCATTTATCTGCTGTAAGGATTGAGTAATAATTTTGTATTTGAACGCCAATAGTCATTTATCTGCTGTAAGGATAACTTATTTCTTCGTCCATAACGCTTGGCGAGATTTTGGCGACGAATTTAGCGAAATGTCGCCTACTTGGCGACATTTTTAAATGTTGCCAAATTAACAAAAATCTCGCCAAATGGATATAAATGACACCAAATCAATGAAAACGAGGACTAATTGAAGAAAATTCAATATCTTGGAAAGAATATAAGTATCTACTATAAGAATAACATTTTTTTAAACTGTAAAAGTAGTAAATTCGTTGCATTATATAAGGAAAGTCATGTGTTGCCCACATCAGATTTTTTAATTTGACTTAAGGGTATTTTTTAATGTGACTTAAGGTAAAGGGTATTTTTTTTTCTTTTCGGCGACTTCAAGTATTTTCATTGAGTCGTTCTGCTAACGATCACCTATTAAGCGCTTATTTAAGGCGTATCAATGGAACTTATTTATGGAGTATTACGCTGGCGGTAAAATTGGCATGAGTGCTCATGGAAAATATGGAGCGTGGGAATGAATTTAATCCAAAAGAGAAGCTTTTGAAATTGAGTTATGTTACCTGTATAATGTTACCTGTTATTGACCTGTTACCTGTTACCTGTTATTGAGTTACCTGTTACCTGTTATTGACCTGTTACCTGTTACCTGTTATTGAGTTACCTGTTACCTGTTATTGAGTTATGTCACCTATTAAGCGCTTATTTAAGGCGTATCAATGGAACTTATTTGTGGAGTATTACGCTGGCGGTAAAATTGGCATGAGTGCTCATGGAAAATATGGAGCGTGGGAATGAATTTAATCCAAAAGAGAAGCTTTTGAAATTGAGTTATGTTACCTGTATCTGCATTATTCAAGTTGCGGACCCTTATTTAGTTCCCGGGTAACGGCGGGTAGTTCGATATAGTATGCATATAAGCTTCTTTTAAACTGTTTTGTTTACATTTTTCATTGTAAAAACTTTTGAAAGGAAATAAAGGAGGGCATAATTAAAATGCCTAATTACACAAAGGTTTAATTATTAAAAATGTGTTTCAATAGCTTAATTCCAAAGGCAGAAATTTTTTAAGAACTCGAAATAGAAAGCAAACAAGTAAATACTTTATAGCCAGAAAGATGCTAACGCTTTTTTTCCAGGTTGAAATGTGCTTATAAAAGGTTCACAAAAACTGTTTAAAAAATAGTATTTTATATAACTCTTTGGTTATTTACAGGGAGAAATGTAATACCAAGGACAAACCTGCATTCACGCAGCTGATAAACAACTTTTTTAATCCTTTTGATGTCGCCCGCCTGTTCTGAATAATTATTTAAATATTCCTTTACACTAAGAAATGTTTTACTCTTAATTTTATAAATTCCATGCATCAGAATGCTTTTGTGCATTATACGTGATTGATTTTAGCTTAAAATATTATGTTTGAAATATGAGTAAATATCATATCTACATGTGCGAGTGAATATGTGGATATTTGGCTAGCTCAAGACTTTCAAAAGTATAGGGCATCAAGTTCAGTGAGAAAATATAATTAAAAACAGTTATAAATCTATAGAAATATGAAAATATATACAAAGGATGGGGGACATTTTAATAGAATTTCGAACATAATAATAAATGACGAATGTAATTATTAAATTAATTAATAAATTTATTTAAATTCTAAATAATAAACATATGCAAAAAAAAAAAAAACCTTGCTTTTCTCTCTAACGTTATTAATATTCTTGATATGAGCACGAAATGTCAAATTAAAGGAGTATATTCTAAATTCATATAGTTGTAATTTGTTGTATTTTTACATTCCTTTTTATTAAAACCACAATCTTTATACTTTAGCGAGTTTTATCATTTGTTTTCTAGATAAAAAGCTAAATATTTTAATGTGTTTGAGAATTCGAATATATTGTTTGGTGCTTATCTTAAGTGAAAATATTTAAAAACTGCAATTTTTAAATTAGTTCTGTCGGACTGTCTAGATGGAGTAAAAGTTTCTAATTGATTTGCCGCTTGGGAGTAGAAAGTGCTTAGAATATATTTCATAATTTAAACAGTCTACCTCGAAATAACACTTTAAACAAAAATATTTTTATTTCATTATTTATTTTGTTGAACGAATTATTTTAAATATATATCGTGTTAGCTCGAAATTTCGAAATCGTACGTTTCATTCTGCATTCTAAAATAATTCTGTTTCTAAAAGAGAAATTATTATTTATATTATTTTATAAAGATCTCCTATAGACAATTTTAAGAATTAATTTTTAGAATTTGAAAGTTTTAGTCTGTAGCACATGCATAAAATTAATAACTTTTATTCTGTTGTTTGATGCATCAAACGTGCGCTCTGTTAATTACATTGTAAGACCCTAAATTACTTGGAAGCGTCCGATTTTTAGTCACATAACAATTCAATCATTTTTGTCTACGACACACCCTAAAATAAAAAGTATTTAAAATCACGAATTGTCCATCTTCATTTTATCATACAATCTACCTTTGAAACAAGCTTTAAACTTTGAGTTTCATGGTCATTAAAAAATTCGAACATTTCTTAATATGTCAGACCCCTGAAAGTATACTAATTAAAAACAGAAATTGTAGGTTCTATAATATAATATATCTTTGCACAAAATTTTGAGTCCCTAGCTCAATAAACCTGGAGTTTGACATTGACTCAAAAATTCGTACAATTTTTCTTATAACATTCCCTAAAATAACTAATATTTGTCAATAACAATTATACAGTTTAATTTTATGAAATGATCAACCGTTGTACCAAATTTAAAGTCCTTAGATCAACAAAGTTGGAGTATCAATTCCGTTTGAAACAAAAATTCGAACATTTTGGTCTATGTCATAACTTCAAATAAAAGATATTTAAAAATACCAATTATCCGTGAAGATTTTATCATATGATCTATATTTTCACTAAATTTAAAGTCCCGATCTCAATAAATATGGAGTTTCATGTTCATTTGATCACAAACATTTGTTTATTTACTGAACATCACATTTAGATAAATCAACATTTCAACTGAAAGCATTTCAGTATTACTCTTTAGTAACAGTAAACTCTCTTGCTTTGGTCAAAATGACTGCGCTGGCGTTTTGTATTGAACAAGGAATCTGTTTTCTGACTCGATATACCAGTCCATACCTTCAATTAACAGCATATATTCTAAAATAAAACAAGTTGTTAATTGTCAGTTAAATTCCTTTGTTGCGAATTTGACTTACAAACGAAGAAATAAAGATTACAAAAGGAGGAGGACTTTTTATGTTATTACTCAAAATAATTTCTGGGAGTTCCGCGGCTCCATAATAAGAGCCTGCTACATAAATATTGCAGACAATTCCACTCAATTTTCAAAACATTCTTTTAACACAAAAAAATTATCGGTTTTCGTTTCTTCCACGCCTACAGGAAATTGTGCAAATCAAATCTCAATAGCAACAGACAGACACGCCCTCATTTGGAACGTCATGAACACTGAAGAAAAATGTCTATCCTTATAAGCTTTCGAATAGAAAATAACAATTTTATAAACACACTTAAAAATTTATAAAATATGTTAATAATTAAAAGAATTATCTGAATAAATATATCACTCAATATCTAAGCAGAACATTAAAATCGTATGAATTTTTAATTTGCTGCTGTACAAAACTAAAAATGAAATGGTTTGACAAAAGCGTATTTTGATGTATTTACAAAAATTAAATAGACTAAAAAATATTTAACTTTATGAAATCGATTTCTGTAAAAACCGCTCAAAATTTTGCTTCAACATTAAATAACTTAACAAAAAAAACTAATTTGTATAAAAAAATATCACTGAAGTGCATCGTCCTCCAAGCTCAGGTACCCCTGTACTGACTTTTGCGGCTCTGCGATTCGTGAATTTCCCTCTACGTGCGACACAGGTATGCATTGCATTATTACTTTCCATATATACTACATAGTATAATGTATAAGTATTGTGACGGGGTCGAAAATTCCAATTCGAGTTTTCGACGGGAGAGTACGTTTCAAACATCCCTGATCACGAATCGAACATTTTTGAGGTGATGCCTGTGTGTGTGTGTGTGTGTGTGTGTATGTCAGTGAGTCTATGGAGACGATATCTCGCAAACGAATGGAGCGATTCGAATGAAATTTGGTCACAATCCGTACATACTGCGAGCCTATTGTTCTTAAACACAATCGAATGTTCAGAAACCCCACCCCCCTACATTTTCAAGTGAAATTTTGAAAAAATCATCAAAAAATCACAACATTTATTAAAGTTAGTCAAATAGACATTTCTTATGTAATTTTTCCTCAGAAAAAGATTAACATAAACTTTAAAACGCTAGCATACAACATTCTTGAGATATTGCACATTTTTCAAATAAATGTGTCAAAAACTCCCGTAAATTAAAAAAAGGTATTAACTATTGAGAAACATGTTCACTTTCCATATGTAATATCATGCGATAAATTTGGTGACATCATTCTCGTGGATCTAGCTCGTTCCATTCATAAGAAAAAATAATTTGAGTAATACTTTTGTATTTGAACTCCGATAGTCATTTATCTTCTATAAGAATAACTTATTTCTCCATCCATAACGTTTGTCGAGATTTTGGCGAATAATTTGGCGGAATGTCGCCAAATTAACGAAAATCTCACCAAATGGATAAAAATGACTAAATCAATGAAAATAACGACTAATTGACGAAAATTTAATATCTTGGAAAGAATATAAGTATATCTACTATAAGAATTGCCTATTTTTTTTTTACTGTAAAAGTAGAAAATTCATTGCATTATATAATGAAAGTCATGTGCTGCCCACATCAGATTTTTTGTAGTATTATAGAAGAAGATAAATTGTGAGTTTCTAATAAAAGCGGCTCATTTATGATCACGAAAATGATCCACGTTGCCTTATGACATTTGAGCGTTTTAAAGGACTGACTAGCTTTAACTATAAACATTTGTATTTCTTCTACTAGTGCTTAATTAATTTTATGTATTTCTCTTTCTAAATATCTTCAAAGATTGCGGTCCTGAAAGCACTCAAGGTATTTAAATTCTTGAACGCAATTACAATCCGAGAACACATTCTGAAGTCTTGCAATAATTTAAACGTCCCATTAAGCCAAAAGAAAATATCTAGATTTTTTTCTAAATAAACGTACCAATGCGGCGTTTCTAATTGCTCGTTAAATCAATGGTGACATTAATTGGAACAAAAAATTCGACTGCATGCATAAAAAGTGACGGCTTGTTAAAGAAATGATTCTTTGGATTGAATTCCAAACATTTCCGGTTGCTACATAATTGAAATTTGTTGACAGAAGAAGAATTCGGATGTCACTAGAGCAAGACCTTCTCTTCTATTTGCTTTCAATAGAATGTATTTTATTCACTTTATGGCTCAAATGACATGCACACTATGCACAAGATCCTTAAAAAGGGACTTAAGCAGCCCACTAACTTTATGAAGGAAGGTCCGGGAGTGTGCACGTTAGATCTATATATAATATAGCCGATCAAACAAAAATGACCGCAGCGCCCCTATCGAAGAATTAGAAAATTTAGGATAACGAACTCGGCAACCTAAGGAGATAGACTAAAAAATGACTGAAAAATCATTATAAAAATTACCTAAAACTTTAGTATTAATAATATTCTATTAATGTTTTAGTAAAACTAGAATATCAAAAAAAATTAAGTAAAAATTGAAGTACGTTTTTGTAATCTTCCCACTGTTCTAACTGAACTACTTTTTAACTTACATGATTATGATCATCGAAAGGCTAAATCGATTAAGAGAACCCGTGCAGTTCTAAACTTGGAATAACTAAAGACCCCAGTAGACCCATTTTCTTTAAATCCCTAAACTAATACATAATCAGAACTCTGAATAAAATAACATTTTCCCCAAACAAATAAATTGCTTAAGTAAATTCAGATCTGTGTCAACCCCCTAAACTGCCAAAGCACAGATTAGTATCAAAATATTACATTAAGAGTCTTAGGATAAATAAAAGTACAGAATATTTTGAAACCCCCATAGTGGTTGTGAGATCAGAGTTCACGTAGACACGTTTATATGATTATTATTTATGATATCTAGCAGGCCAAACAAAGGAGCCCAATCTGGTTGAGGCCAGTGATACAGCTGCCTTGATGCGAGAGGTCGAAGAAGCCATAACAAAGGGGCTAAAGATGAATCCACGGGATTGGTTCAAAGTTAAACCAATATGGGTGATGTGTTGTCGTATCGCCCTGAGGTCAACCAATGTTAGCCGAAGAGGCGTATCAGACCTCAGGCAAAAAGAGGTGGCAACCGACAGAAGGTTCTACTGAGATAGAATCACAACAGATTGAGATATGTAAAGAACAGATTCAGAGATGAAAGATACAGTTGGAGAATTTAGTTGATAGCAGTTAGAGTTGATATGCAGATATACATTAAAGTCGGCTCAGGTGCGTAAAGGGATGCATGAAGCTTCTCATGCAGTACAGTCAAAATAGACGAGATGCATTAAGTTCCACATAGCCTCAGACTATTTTACATCATGTTACTCATATAGTGCAGTGATGATGCGGTACTTTAACAACCAATTATCCACAAACGTCTAACAACAAGAAAGTATGTGTTTAACAACATATATAAAAGGTCATATTCAATTTAGGAATTTTTGTATGCCTGGTCTCACATGTCCAGTCTCCTCCTTAAATATAAGTGGTGTAATATATTTCTGATTATAAGGCGCTTAATAAATATATATTTTAAAGTTAAAATAGAGAGAGGTAAAGTCAATTGTGTGGTATTATGTTAATATATTTTATTCTAGATACTCGTACTAAAGCTATTAATGGTGGGTTTTAATGCGGCACAATGCAATGTTTTACGACTGTACGATGCACGATCATGTTTTAAGATTAATTAAATATGTTTATTTAAGGTTAACTTCAATAATCATTTATAAATGTGCACCACAGTGGTCACTGAAATAATGTCATAATTAAAGATTAAAAGCGAACGATAAAATATATTAAATGTGCTTAGAAACACTACGTGAAGGCGATGAAATTTAGAATAAGAGTTCTAAATTTTTCAAAAATATTAACTTTTTAGCTATACAATAACAAATTTTCCGATCAAATTAACATATATTTCTCTCATCCACAATGTACCATTATAAACTATAAAAGCGTACACTTTAAAGTATATTATATTATTCCGAAAATTATCCCCTATATTCATAGACATGGAATCCGCATAATAGCATTATTACCAAAGCTAAAAATTGAAGGTTGTTGTTGTTGGGACCCAGACTGTCCGATCTACCAGAAAGGTGAAAGGTAACTGTTTGGACGGTCGGGAAGTACCATCCACCCAATTTAGACCGGTACCCTGTGGGGAGGCATCCACAGGGACCGTACCCTCCTTCGTCTACCACCAACCTCTCGGAAGGACTTATGGACCCACATGTTTAACGTGATCGTACTCCGCGTGAACACGGCGGATATTTTGGAAGTGGCTGGAATCGAACCCGGGCCTACGGAGTGCAACTCCAGCGTTCTAACCACTGGGCTACCGGGCCCAGAAAAAAAATAGAAGGCGTACCCATTATGGGTATGTTTTCCTGCCGTTAATTGCAGTAATTGTACTAAAAAACACTAAAAAGTGAGACAACAGTTCACAGATGATACGTATTTGCAATGAGAGCGCGATTCTTATATATCTCTTATTCATGCTTTGCATATATAATTCTTGTAACTCATACCTTACTTATTTTTCTCTTTCCAGAAGAAATCGAAATAAAAAAATGAATAAATATTCCAAACATTCTGCGAGTGCTTTTGAGAAATTTTCAATATTGTAGAAACATATAAATATTCCTATCCATGTAGTCGCATCACTGCTATGAATTGAAATCAAAAGGCATGAAGCGTCTATAGAAATCAATAGAAGCTACATTTGATACATAAAGACCGAATTTTATGTTTCGCAGTCAATGAATCTGCAGTCGTCTAAAAGCTTCACAGAGTAATTTAAACTAAATGCATAATTCTCGAAAATCAGGGGAGGGGGGAATCCTTTCACAGAAATCCCTTTTTTGCCATTTAAAACAGGATTTATTTCCCCAACTGACTGAATATTTCCTGCATTTCAATAAGTTTATTCTACGCTATTCATTGAGAATTTGAATTTTGCATATTTTTTACACATGATTTGGATCTAAAAGTCATAAAAAACAAGTCATTCTTTTTCTATACATCTAATAAAAAATAAAAGAAGTAATTGTAAATTCGCAAATGTTATTTTTCACTTTTTCTCAATTAGTGCATATGGTTATAAACAGAAATCAATGGTAGTTACAGTCCAATGGAGCCACAATGATTTTGTGTGATTAGAATTTTGGTAAATGAAACTTCAGTAAAGTTCAATAAGATTATTCGATTTTTTCAGATTCATTTACTTCATTTACAGGCTTTCCAAGAGCTGAAAATAACTCGCTAAGTAAGCTAGCTACTTTTACTTTTCGCCCCGATTTCATCTAGGTTCTCCGATCATAGACTTCACATCAAATATTAATTTATTTTAAACTTGCCTTTAGGTATATAAATTAAACTTATAAAATATATCTAACGATATTTTACATTTAAGTTAATCTATAAATTTGCTAAACATCACATAAATACGTACTTGGATACGTATTTGAATACATAGATTTTCATCTATTTTGTTCAGACCTCTCTAATCATTAAACATCTTTAGAATCCGTAAGTTCATTTTACCTCCTAATATTTTTAAGCAAATATGATTATACACCAATATTTTATCCAAGGGTAAGTAAACAGATTGAGCTGTAACAGTCATTGCAGCTTAATCAGTTTTCCCATTGAAAAAACCTAGGTTAAAATACTTAAGTATAGAAATTATATCCACTATACTTCGTAAACTAAGATTTCAATTATATAAATTTAAAGGACTTTCAAATAGCTACAAGATTTAGAAACTGATTTTTCTAATGCATATTTTTGATGTTTACTATTTATATCTATTTTTATAATTGAAAAAGCACGCTCTCCGACAGATACTTTTTAAAGTGTTTTAAAAAAGTAAAAGGTCAAAATGCTCAAGTACTGAAGTTATTTTTGATATATTCACATTTTGGACTTTATTTCAGACAAACCAAGGAAAATTATTTACATTTTTATCTATTAAGTTCGGAGGTATATAAGCGCCTAAATTGTTTACATTTTTCGTAATGTTCCGATATCCACCACAGAAACCCCAAGCAGAGATGTCATCATGTACATCGAAAGTTATGTGTCGCATTTTGCGTCAATGTAAATTTTTTGAGCAAAAAAATGTTATATTTCGATATGTTAATCATAAAATAGCTATATTACACGTATTAATTTGTCTGGACAACACCATTGCCACTCGAACTCATAAAGTGGAGAGAACTGGTTCTAATAGTTCACTTCCGAACTCACACGAGAAGGAAAGTGCTGCTTCTCCTTAAAAAACCTTGAAGTCATATGCTTATTATCATCCTTAGGTCCAAGTATAACTCATCTCACAGAGAAAAGGTATAGTATTATAAATAACTGATAAAACCACAATGGCTATTTATATCATACACCTGTGTGAGACTAACAGACTGACGTGACTTCACAGATCATATTTATGAAGCTAGAAATTTGAAACTTTGCATACACGTGAGGCTTAATTTATCAGTAACGAGAAAAATCTAACATCTTGGAATGTTGTTAGAAAAAATTTATAAATCGCGGACATATTTTGTTCTTAGATTCTTTCAGCTTAATTCGAGAGGGACTAGACACACAATATTCGTTTTATTATCATCATGCTCAGAAAAAATATAAATATTTCTTAAAAATCCTTAATGCACTCACTCTATTTATGTATAACTGACCTTTGAGATATTTTAGGTGAATTGTTTTTTTTTTGTTTTTTTGTAAAATCCCAGAAAATCGCAAAAACTTCGTAAACTTCCGAAAGTAGATTGTTTGTTTTCTTCAATACTATCAACATAGTTCATTAAAGGTTGAAGAAAAAGAAGACATAAAAGCGTAGTTCAGCAAAAAAAAATTATGCTTATATCTAATTTAAACCTTGCTCAGACTGCAAAATTGCAAATACCCTTTTTAATTCTGCAGCAGGTAAACAAAAAGAACATCGCAGTCTAAAATGTTAAATTTAAACATGAAATAAAATTTTCCCACCAGTTAGGGTTTATTTTACTGGAAATACGAACGCGATATTAGTAGGGGAAGAAGGCCGATTCACTGACAGGGAGCGACAATGATGCGGAGGAAACGATAATTTCATCCTCGGGATTCGTTGAAGATTAGGAGCAGCAGTTGCAGTTAGAGTACGCTTGTAGAGATCATAACACAGCTAAAGTAAAGTGGTGTTTTTAAAATGTCAGCGAAAGATATTCTGCAAAATAGAAAGGCTAAAAGCCAGCTTGCTGCGATCCGAGTTCAAGAAAGATCTTGATGTGGCCATTTGTGCTTTCATAAGGTATGTTACAATTTTAACGGTATGGCTATTTTATGTCACATGAGGATCCCAATATAATAATATAATATGATTTTATACTCTAAGATTTTTACGCTAAATTCCGCCTGTCACTACACGGCCCTCCCCCCTTACTTTTCGGATAAAATTGATCAATTCGCCAATTTGAAGAGTTGTGAGTTTTTTTTTGTTGCAAATCCAACATATTAATTGACAAATGACATTTTAATAAATATAGTTTAATAAATATATTTATATATCGTCAGTATGTTATTACCTATCTTTCAGAAATATAGATTTTTCAAGGTTGACGCAGGATTGCAGAAAAGGTGGTGTCTGTCCACAACGGTAACTGTTACTATATGATCCTTAATTTTTTTTCACCACAGTTAGATACATGTTACAACTTCTTTATTGTCTGTAAATATTTCACAGCAACTCCAATAATTCTGATATCTGTCGTTCCATCATTGAATCGATAGGTTCAACCGAAAAAGAAATCCATGGAAATAACTTTACGTAGAAAGTGATCTCATCACAATCATTCAATTTGAAATCCTTTGGAGAATTTTACAAAGTTATTCAAACTAAAGTGTAAATTCAGAACCCCTTTTTCGCTCAAGAACATTTTCTTCCTCATCCACTTGATATTCTCCCCTTTTCGAAGAGTTTTGATGCCATTTTTCATATGGAATTTGAATCTTGCACCATTTTTTCCCAGAAAATTTTGAATGAGAAGTTACTGCTTAGAAAAAAATTCCGCTTATACTTTATTAAATGTATATCTGGAAGCAATAAAAGGCAGTTAGAGAAAATTAAAGTAATTTTGTCTCTATTATGCTTCATAATTAAAGGCAAAGATGATTATACTATATGCATATTTTGTTGGGATACGTTCATATTTACAATCGTTTAAAATTTTTACTCCAACTTAGAAATTGGAAGTGTTTATACTTTTTCTCATTTACCTTTGTTGATTTCATTTTTTCTCTCATTGTTTGCATGAACAGATACTGGTTCAAAAAATTTTGCTGTTTACACTTTTTTAATTGTATGTCTGAAAGCAAAAGAAAAAAGGTAGAGAAAATTAAATTATTTATGTCTCTAATTTCTTGCATACTTAAAGGAAAAACGGATTAAACAATATACATGTTTTGCTGAGATTCTTTTTCCAATCGTTTAAAATATTTACCCGCAACCTTGAAATTGGAAGTGTTTATATATTTCTCATTGCACTCTTTAGTACACAAGTATTTCTTTCAGACAAATAAGTCAAAAAATTTTCCCACACATATGTTATCTTAAAGAAAATATTTCAGACTATTTTAGCCTATTCTATCTCATCATGAGCTAGCTATATGGCTTTTTGCAAAGAATCTTGATGTTCAGTAGGATAAGGCATTAAAAGCAAACTTCAATTCATTTAAAGTAATTCTCGAAATTTACCCCACTCTTCGAAAAATTCAAAGAAGGTAGTTTGTGTGACAAATTGCGCCCATCTTATTCATCATACCATAACAATTTCGACATACCCTTAAGGTTTTTCTCAAGAGGAGAACATAATTATAGTTGATGAGAAATTGCTTCGGCCAGCTGCTCAAAACGATACACATTCTTATAGAAAACATGCAATTTAACAGAATTCAAGAACGAACTTGGCATCACCTTTTCTCTAATCATTTGCAATTAAGGGTTAAGTCTCTTTCGAAAATGCTGTAAGTGCAAGCAGCCATTACTAAGATAATTTAGTCAGTTGAGATTTGATTTTTAAAGCATTGACATTGTTAAGCAGCCAACTATCCCGAAAGGGGGGGGGAATGGGCGACAAAGTTATTATTTTGATGTTAACTTAAATTTAGAAATCTAATAAAATTATTCATGGAAATAGGTAATCAGTGCTTTGTTGTTTCAATGCAACAGCCAATAATTTGCTTTTCGATTGAAGAGAAACTGACGTACTATAGGCACCTTCGTTCAAAGACTACCATCCAGTAGAAAGGAAAACTTTCTTTTGAACAATTCAAATGTGAAAAATTATGCTGCCTCTCAAAATGATGTGCTGGAACTTTGATTTTTCTAGCGCCGTATTATTCTAATAACTTTGGATTTCGTGGTATATGCATAGCATTATATGTGACAAATTTGTCAATTTTACTTATCCCTCTGACCGCTAATGTGGCGAAGATTTATAACACCGTGTGTTAATAATTACGAAGTGTCTTTTGTGATTTACATGACTAAGGGCTGCTCGATACTCTTTGCTAGTTCCTTAACTGGCTTTTCGAGTCGGGAGGCTTTGCCTCCTACTTGTTTGCAGTTCGCGAGCTAATTCAAGCCAAACTGAAATTTAAATTGAAAAACGTTATTTCAGCGTGTTATACTACCATTTCTCTACAAATCTATCAAATTTCATATTTTTGTATGTTATAGTTTTTGTGCCATGTGGCAGAGAAACTTGAGGAACGTGCCGAATAGAAGAAAAGTTTCACTTAAGTACATAAATAGTAGAATAGTAGAACTCATAACTTACATAGAAATTTAAAGAAAGCTCCATCTTGCAAAATTTCAGCTATGAGGATACATGCCTGCAAAAATTCGTAATCTTGTTACTGTTAGTCTCTCCAGAACGCGAAGTTGCAGCTCAAATGATCTGTCTTTGGCTTTGACATTAAATATTTCTTAAACTAAAGTTTAAATCGAAAAACGGCTTATTCAGCCTGTTCCTCTAACATTTAACGTGTAAACACATCATCGTGTTCTCCATAACTCGAGGAATGCGAAAATTGTCAAACAGCGGGTCAGCTAAATATGACTCTTCGCGTATTTTACAAGTTTGGCGTGGAACAATCTATATTGTCGAAGTTTTGTGTGAATTTGAACAATTGATACTAATCTCTACATAACAGCCATCCAAAATGGCCATTCAAAACTGTTCGCCATTATTTATACTGGATTTAAACAACTTGAAAATATAGTTAATTATTTTTATGACACCATATTTCAATCCAGTTATGTGTTGAACAAGTTTAATTTACTTTTCTCTTAGAATTTATCCTTCTTTTTTAGCAACCATTTCTTTTGTTTATCGATTTGGAATATTTCGTTTATTTTTTCTATAACTATTTTTCACTAGGTGGCACCACCACTGCTGTATTTCAGTATTTATCAGCATATGGTATGCTCATGCTTGTAGATGTTTACTTTGCTTTCACAGAAGGATACTTGTTTTTGAAACAATTGTCAACAATTTATATTTTATTTGCGCGCAATTTTATATTGCGCCCTGTTTGTTTATTGCAAGGGCACAAAGTCATATCCTGTGTTTACATTTTTTATTGTATCTTTTTAATTATATCTCTTGGAAATGAAACCAAAGAATATATCAAATTAAGTTTTAGACAACTAATATTTTTCACATACACAAAAGAGTCATATTATTAATAAGCTTAAATGAAAATGTTGTCAACCCTATTTTATTTAGATGCAGCTAAATAAATGTATCGAAAAAATATATTATTATGATAATGCTTTCCCTAAATACATGAAACAATAACTTAATGAATTATTTCCTTTAACATTCAAACAGAATACGCAGAATTTTAATATGAATTTAAAAATTCAGTATTTTTAAAACGAAAAAATATTTTAAATAATAGTAGTCTTACTGAGTAACAATTTTGTTAAAAGGCATTACACATTTAATAATTTAACATTTTAACTTATTTTTCAACATGTATCTGTAAATTTTGCAAAGTAATTTTGACATGAATTTAATGGCTTTAATAGGAAAAAACGTATTTAATAAAATAATATGTAAATTAGTCTGACAATCATCATATTTGAAACAAATTTTTAGTTACTGAAGAAGATGTGCATTAATCGAAGGATTATAAATAAAAAACTCTGCATTAAGTTATCCCTCATAGTAAGCAGCATTAAATAATATTATAGCAGAGCCAACAAGTTTGAAGAACAAATTGAGCTTCCTTCTTCAAAAATCTCGTAAAAAGGGAAAAAAATCTGATGTAGGCAGTTCATGACTTTTTTTACAGACTCATATTTATTTTGTTTTTAACATATTGCGTGATATATTAATTCAACCACGGTCGAACGAAATAATGCATAAAATAGATATTTATCTAAAATTACATCTGAACTTTGGATGTTTTAAACATTTTATTCCTCATGTGGCGACTTAGTGCAATATAGAACGTTAACAGCGCTCCATAATTCCAAAATATGAGTTTCTCGAGAATATTTCCTTCTAGAGTTCTATATAGTAATTATGTTGGTCTTATTCGCTTTGCTATTATAGTGCATGAAACAAGTATGTAGAACACATTTTGGGAAACACAAGGAAAGAGTGGTTTTATTTTTCTAAATTGTACCGGAATTGAATAAGCACCAGGGAGACCAATTACAATGGAAATATTTCCAATGCAATCCCAATATAGAGCTGATATTGGGATTACATTGGCTAATATTGTCCCAATATTTTAAGCCAATTTCGTCAAAATGTCCAATTTTTCACATTGGTCCAATATTGGCTGCCAATATTGGGCCAATATCGGATTGCTATTAGGGTTAACACACGCATTTCAGGAAATTCCGTCTTATAGATTTTGAGTTTGAATGAATACGAGCATTTCACGTACACACAGATGCATAATAAAATAATAACCTTTTAAATTTTTGATCCCATTTCTTCCTCATATAAATAGCCATCTATTGTAGAGAAAGCATTTTATTGTACAGAAAATATTTTATTCATTGCTACTTAGGGGAGACCGGGGTAGGATGACGAGCTGGGCAAGATGACGAATAACAGTTTTAACGACTTTATTCTTAGGTGGCAGCACTTGACGAGCATAGGTACAATTCCCTATATCAGAGCAACTAATCGCATGCGGAAAGCCCCAATCTTGCTACACGTACAATTGATATTCTTAGTCAAACTTTATTAAGAGCCTTGAAATTATTTTCGACTTGTACTAAATAAGTTTGAGCTACTTAAAGGTAAGTCATACAATTCTGATATAATTTATGGTTACACTTTATAGTATTAAATACTCAGCTATTCTGTCATAGTTTTAGTCTGATGCATAGTTTACTGTATATCTGCCATGTTGTTCCTTTTAGTCATTCGGGGCAAGATGACGAATTTCAGCGGGGGCAAGATTCCTTTGTGGAAGATTGTCATCTTCCACAAAGGAAAGCACGCCTATTTCTTTAAGTGCAAATGATAGCGATAATCCCAACTAATGATAGCGATAATGATAGTGATAATGATAGCTTGGTGGCTAATGATAGCGATATTCCCAATGTGTAGATAATCCCAACTGTGAACAAATTCCGGGATCAAGATGATCCCCTCTTCCATCAATATTTAACTTTTAACCCTTACCACAAGTTAAAAGATCAACAAAAAAGAGAAGAAAAATGTCAACCAGTGTTTCAACAAGTTCACTAATAAGAAATTTGTTGCTTGAGAGACAAAATTCAAAGGATGAAATGGAAAAAACAAAACACAGAGAAATAAGAAGAAAATTGCTAAACAATTGCGTTTCGAGTTAAGCACAGATCAAAAGAGCAAGGATATTAACTGCTCAGCTTGTGATGAACTGTATATAGATCCACCCGACGAAGACTGGATACTGTGCTCGATCTCAATGCATAGCTTGGTAGCATGAAAATTGTACATTATACGAAGGAAGGAAATTCATCTGTGACATTTGTAAATAACATAATTCATTAATGATTGTGCACCTTTAAACTTTATTAGTGTTTTACACGTTCTTTAAATACCTCAAAAGTCTTATTAGCTCAAAATGTGCGAGTTGTCATCTTGCCCCGTATTGAAAGTCATTTTGCCCCAGCATTGGGGCAAGATGATTTTTTTTTTTGACAATATGTTAACACATGTTTTTATATGGTTTAATTGGGGAGATTATGCGATATAACGTTTTTATTAATAATGGAACGTATGAATAATGTATTCATTCTGCAAAAAACATGTATAATAAGCTTTACGATTTAAAAAGAAATTAAATTCGTTAACATCGTCATCTTACCCCGGTCTCCCCTAATATCAATTATAATTATTGATAAGTATTTTGTTACGTTTAAGTAAATTTATACTTAAATATGACGAAAATTTGTGAATATGCATTTCAGAGTTTTTCCTTCACAGGCCTCTTCCTTAACTCATCAAACCACGTTTCAGATTTGTACACTTCAAAATTTAAAATGCAGTTGATGTTATTTTACTCGCAAGCAGTATTTCAAGTATTTTTTTTTAATTACTTTTATTCAAATTGTGTTGAATCGCTACATAGCTAACGTGGTCTATATCTATCTATTTGATATCCAATATAATTTCTTATATATCGCAATAATATATCGCTTTAATATATCGCATTATGCGTGCTCTCTAATCATTATATCTCTATAATTTAAACTATGCAAAATGTGTGTTTCCAGCGGTAATTTAAAGAAAATGTTGTAAAGTCAGTTCTTTAACTCAGAAACTCACCGTAAATAATCGCCAACTAAACTATTGAACTATCATTTTGGTATAATCCGGGACGAACATGTTGATTTAAATTTTTCAATATTTGAATATAACTGTTAGCTCATATGTTAACTTTCTGTTTAGCATAGATCCAACGTAAGAAATAATGAAGAAATTCAAAAATCAATCATTGAATATATTATTCAACATTACAAATTCTTTTGATCCAAATTTATCAAACTTTTGTAAAACTACTTTAAATCTGATCCACGTAGTCACGTCTACAAGATGAATACAAGTAGAAGTGAAAAGACATCAAACACCCATAGAAATCAATTGAAGACGAGATCCATTGGAAAAGACCCCGTTTTGCGCTTCAGTCATTGAATTTGCAGTTCTAAAAGCTTTGCAAAGTAATTCAACTAAACACATAATTTGCTACCCCTGGGGGACCTTTATCTAAAAATCCCTTTTTTCCATTTGAAAAAAGATTTTACTCCCCCGACCCGCTTGAGTTTTTCCCAAGTCAAAAGAATTTATTCCACGCTTTCCATATGGCATTTGAATTTTGTCCGTTTTTAATGCCGACTTTTTGGTACCGGAGGCTATAAAATCTAGACAATTTTCTAGTAATTATATCTGGAAGAATTGGAATTCTAAGTTGTTTTAGTTCTTCTAATTTATTTTAATCCGTGAATATTTTAAGAAATTAGGCTAATATTTAACAATTTTATTACTTGTTGCTAGTTATACATTCATCAGTGTGAAAGAAATCGTTTAGACATTTTTGCTTTCACATAAATGCTAATGCTATCAAATAAAGTGTAAATCAAATTAAAATATTAAGTACTTTAATTTAATAAATTTTATCTGGTAGATATTTTATTTCCGAAATATAAAATTACTATACTAGTACTTTCATCTAGAAATGCTGATGTATTTAGAGAGTTTAGAGAAATAATTTGCTCCCACCAATGTCGTTATTGGAAAAAGCATATTATGTATTTATTTATTTTTAAAATAGTGTAATATTATTCTAGCATTTTCTATAGAAATAAATGAATATTTTATTTCTATAACATAAATAGTCAAATTAATATTTAGCATTGGTTTTCAAAGGTCTCTAGCCAATTTCTGTGCAACATTTTAATTTTGAATATTTTTAGCAATGCAGAATACTTGATTTCGAAGTTTTAAAAAGCTACGCTAATTTTATTTAATGATATGTGGGATAAGTTAAAGAATATATTATGTTACCAGCCTTTCCTTTTAACTCTTTCAAGATATTTTTATAATTTAAAGTCAAAATGGATTTCAAAGTACTACCTCTACTACCTGCCACTAGTTACCATTGTGGAGGAATAACATTGCAATTAAATTGATTATGTTCATTTAAATATTTTCAGTGCCTTGATTTAATTATAGTAATGTAACTTCTACGCTATAACAAGGCGTCGTAAGATAGTAAGAAAGGATTTGTTCGATCATCTTGAACTGCATGTGGACAATGGTTTTACGGTCATCTTAGTTCGTCATCAAAGGCAGTAAATGCGATGATCTGTGTCGAAAAAGAGAAATTCTTGAATGCAAGAATATTAGAATTTCTTTGGTAGAAGAACTTTCTTCGATTCCAGTTATGATAAATAGTATTAAGTTCCATTCATCATTACCAAAATTCTAAGCGCTCGGGATTACAGAGAAATGACTTTTGAAGGGACTTGACTAGGCTATTTTTCAACACTTTCTTATTATTTTGCAACGCCCTGTTATAGGGGAAAATATTTTTACTTAAATATTGTGCGCTTAGACTTTTATTAACGGTGGATGGAGCATAATGATCTCCATTTTTTCTGGGCTTGAAGAAAGTTCTACCAATTTTTTTTAATTCCTTCCTTTAAGAAGTTTTGTGCTGCCTGATTATTGCATCGGCTTCCTTGTTCTGACAAGTGGCAACGACCGCAAAATCATGGTCCAGAAGTGGTGAAGAGTAATCAGTTGAACACTTTATATTAGTTTAATGTTTCAATTATTTTATACTATAAAATAAATAATTTGGCATCACGTCTGATGCTATAATAGCAAAAATTAAGCACACATCCACAACAGATGGTTTTTATTTTACTTCCTATAAGACGTACAAAAGTTTAAAAAAAAGGCCAGAGCGCTTTTGAGCATAAGTACGCTCTTCATCAGTGGCTACACGGATATAAAGTTGTTGAAATACGGTTGTTGAAATTTTTGAAACTCTAAGAAAATAGTTTACGGTTTATCCTTGTCTAAGCGTAGATTCTTTTGTAAATTGTATTTATGTAAATTTTGTCGCTATATCTGGTCTATATATGAACGATTCAATTTTATTTCCTTGTAGCCACTGATGAAGAGCGTACTTATGCTCGAAAACACTTTGGTCTTTTTTTAAACTTTTGTACGTCTTATAGGAAGTAAAATAAAGACCTTCTGTTGTGGATGTGTGCTTAATTTTTGCTATTTTATACTAATTATTTTCTTAAACATAAATGCGTATTTGTAATATAAAACATTATTCACATTACTATTAGCTCTAATTAATTATAATTATATTAATAATTAGATATATAAAAACGCAATTAACGCAATTAGATGTCGAATGTGTTCACGAACAAGAAAATATATAATTCTAAAAAAACTAAGTATTAATATTACAAGGGACTCTAAAAATACTTAACAAAATATATAATTATAACTTAAATATAAGTATGACTGAACAAATATAAGTATTAGTGACAAATATACGTAAAAGTGACAAATATTAGTAAGAGCGACAAATATTAGTATAACTGAAACTATTAAACAGTTTTTATAAAAAGTTCAAAAATCGTTAATTGCCCTTTCAACTTCAATTCTCAACCCATTCAAAATTAGTAAGTGGTGGATATCTCGCCAAATTTTCTCCCAAGTTTTATCTGACCCGATTTTCACTGCAATGACAATTAGTTTAAAATCAGTATAAATGCATCTATTTCCTTTGTGGAAACTTTAATGTTATTTAAAAGAAATGTCCGTTAATTCCAAAAATATAAAACATAGTTATCGTTCCAAAAGTGTGATTTGTTTTCCACACCATGTCTAATTTCTTTTATATGAAATGCAATTTGTTTAGTCATATGTAAAATATGAATAGAATCTAAAGCCATCCAAAAATATCCATTCAAAAAGAAAGACGTCGTCTTTTGCTTCATACCACTGCTTTTGCGAACCCATAAAGGTTTCACAATGTAATCTAAAGAAAATTTGCTAACCCTAGGGAAAAATTTATATCAGAAATTCGCTTTTCTATCAAAAAGGGATTAATTCTCCACCTAATTTTTTATTTTTCCTACTCTGTGGCATTTGATTGCTTCTCCAATTTTTTTGCAGACAATCTCGTATCAGAAACCATAAAAAAAGCTAAGCAATTTTCATTCTCTTGTAATTATGCGATAAAAATAAAAAGAGGGTATTATAATTCTGCATTTTGCGTTAATTTTTTTCAGTTATTATACACAATTTTTACGCAACTATAATTAAAAGAGGATTGTATGCTCTACACTATCAGTTATTGCTTCAAAAGGTTAGTGATGAACAAATACAGTAAGGGAATTGCTTTTAAGGTAAGTAAAATCAATGTATATTGAAAAGATATAAATAAAATATGTTATAGAGCTTGGAATTAATTTAAGCTGATAATGACACAACGAGAATTGAGGATAAAAACTTGTCCAGGGATATCCAGATGTGATACTACATGACTTCAACCATCTAAAGAACTATTTGAATTTCTGAGAATTATCATATTCGATAGGAAATAAGCCTAAAAATTATCATAATCTAATAATTTTTATTTTAATTATGTGATTTAAAAAATATGTTTTTTGTTTTATACACAATGTATCTAAACGTAAAATTTCATAGTACTATTATATTTCGTTCGAGTTTTCCGCTTCACACTCCATATCTTAAATTTCGAATAATTCGTTTTTCAGAATTTACAAAATAATATTCTACACACACACATATATATACATATATATATATATATATTAGATTTTTGTATGTACCCTCACGTAAAATGCCATAGTAATACGATCGTTGGTTATTTAGTTAGCGTCTACACCACCTACATGTTTACTTTGGAATCAATTTGTCTCACGTATACATCTTCACACAGAATTTTATAGCAATGTATATATATATATATATATATATATATATATAACACAGGGTGTCCCAGAAAGACTCTCATACTTTAAAAATGAATATCTCGGAAACGGTTACCGATAAGAGTGATATAAAGTGTATGTTTATTAGACAGCCAGTTAAATTTACATACTGTGGTTTCAAAAAATAGCTGAAAATGTTCCGAACGGATGCCGCTGATAGGCATATTTAGCTAAATCTGCTTCAACGCCTCCTGTTTTTTTAAATTTTGTGAACTAATATTGAATTATTTTCCTATCCGGACCTTTCGATACTTGAAATTTATTTTGAAAGCTACGCCTTGTCTCCGGGCTGCGATTCAACCGACGGTATTCGAGCACAATGAAAATCGGTTGAATCACAGCCCGACAGAGACAAAATGTAGCTTTCAACGTAAATTTCAAGTATCCAAAGGTCAAAGGTGGAAAAAAATCCAATATTTGTTCGCAAAATTTGAAAGAGCAGGAAGCGTTGAAGCTAATTTGACTACATATGCCTATCAGCGCCATCTGTTGGGAACATTTTCAACTACTTTTTAAAACCACAGTATATAAATTCTACTGTCTATCTAATAAACATACACTTTATCTCATCCTTTTATCTGTAACCTTTTCCGAGATATTCATTTTTAAAGTTGGGGGAATCGTTTTTGGGACAGCCTGTATATATTAGTAATCATATTCGCACTATCATATACTCACAGGCGGTCTGGTCATGTGCATTTTCAGAAAAAATGATACTCTCTCAATACATATATCATGATAAGCTTTTATCTTTTAAAGTAATAGAGTAAAAACGATTTGGCATTAAAAATATATAACTATATTTGCAAACTTACATGCTGTTCGAGTTATAGTTCCTAAAAATATTCAAAAGAAATACTGATATTTAACAAAGAAGAAATGTACAAACATCTTAAGAATTCTATTTATCACCACTTCTCAACCTATGGAAGTAAATCCTATAAACATTATCTATGTAGTCACATCAACAGGATGATGACAAAAGACATCAAACGGCGATAGATATAAATTGAAGTCACGTCCCATAAAAAACGATCTCTTTTTATGTTTCACAGTCAATGCATTTTCAGTCTTCTAAAAGCTTTACAAACTAAATGCATAATTTCCAAACCCTAGGGGAACTCCCTCCCAAAAATCCCTTTTCCTACGCGGAAAAAATGATTTATTCCCCCACCCATTCAATTTCCCCTTTCCAATCCCGTTCCGTTTGTTCCTCGATTTACGCATGGAATTATCGGAAGTCATAAAAAAAGAGCCATTTACATTTTCTTGTAATTATATCTGATACAAAGGAATAGAAGGCATGAACAATTGAGATTTTTTTTATATATCTGTGTCTTTAATTCTGTGTTTTTGCAATCGATGCATAATTATACGTAAAATGGATTATAAATGCTCTTTTGTTTAGCTACCGGCAGGTAACTTTATTAGAGTACATACATTGTGAGATGATTTAACTTTTGCAGCAAAACTAAAGTAAATCTTATTTAGTTGGTTCATTTTATTCGCAAAATATGAATGAACTGTTTCAAATTTTGATAATGATAAATGTTACGGAACAGAAATTTCGATGTTTTTTATGGAAAGTTTTTTTTTATTGTTTTATTGTTAAAAGATTATTGGTGGCAAACATTTTTCTTTACTGTTGTGGTTAATTAAAGGTTTTCCTTGAAACAATTATTTCCCCGGATTTGCTATACAGAGATTATATTATGACTGTTACAGATTCAGCATACAATTCTAGAGGAAGTAGGGAGTTTACTAAAGATTGTCACTTCCGGTTCAGAAATTTCCCTTGTTCTTAAAACATATATATTGCTCAATATTGTCTATATACATTTAGCATCAAATTCTGAAGGAGGTGAGTGATTTAATAAGGATTTCCAATTCCGGTAAATGTCATAGCGGGTTCCGTGGGCATCTAAAGTCACCACGGATACCGGCCAGACACGGCAGACCGAGAGTCTAACTCTCCAAATTTACAGAAATACCCAGGTTCGAAACACTCCTCTCGTCAATCGGAAGAATTCCAATTGATGACCTGCGGAGAAACCCAACAAATTCCAAAGAATTACCTTTACCTTCAAGATTTCTCCAGGAGCTGAAAACACTTAAATACAATACAAATTCTACACAAATAAGAACACCATTTTAAATTCAAATCCAATATTTATTAATTATTCAAGAAGTGGAGTTGCAGATCAAATACAATTACTGATTTAATAATTTAACCACTGGACCTCTCTTTACCAAAATCATCGTCTCTTTGCCGGAACTTTAATATTCATTCTATAAATCAATTAATTACACATAAATTACATATATTCTAATTTAGCAAAAATAAAGGTATGGTCAGAGAGAATGCACACACACGGGGAACGTTAAAGGCTTAAGTATTAACTGTATTTCAACCAGTACTAATTCCATTTAAATTATTATGGCTTAGATAAATTTATCTTACTTAGATTATTATGGCTGTGGCAAGCTTCATTATGAGGAAGGAGACTGTAGGTAAAATATATATAAATAATGCTGGCAGAAGATCCTAAGGATAAAGGTTCTGCAGTGGTCGATGCACAAGTCCAGTCAACGGCTCGTCTAAAGGCAAGTCTTACCTCACGAAATTCTTGGAAGGACTCATGGCAGAAAGAGCACAGGCATCCGCTGGTAGTTTCCCTCGGGGCAACATTGCCCCGCTCCAACAGGAACGGTCGAACCGCAGAACACATATGCATTCTGAATCACGTGACTTTTACATGCGATGATCCATAGCCTGAAATGCAACGTTCTGCTGCAGATCGTTACTTATGCTTATTTAATTAATATCAATATTTTATCCTATGAACACACACGGATTCTGAGTAACGCGACTTTTACATGCGATGATCTATACCTTCAAATACAACGTTCTGCGGCAAATTGTTAAATATGCTTATACATTAATATCAATATTTTATCCTAAGAATACATATGCATTCTGAATCACGTGATATTTACATGCGATGATCCATAGACTCAAATGCAGCGTTCTGCTGCAGATCGTTACTTATGCTTATTTAATTAATGTCAGTATTTTATCCTAAGAACACACATGCATTCTGAGTAACGCGACTTTTACATGCGATGATCTATAGCCTCAAATACAACGTTCTGCAGAAAATAGTTAATTATGCTTATAAATTAATATCAATATTTTATTGTAAGAACACATATGCATTCTGAATCACATGACTTTTACGTGCGATGATCCATAGCCTCAAATGCAACGTTCTGTTGCAGATCGTTACTTATGCTTATTTAATTAATATCAATATTTTATCCTATGAACACACATGGATTCTGAGTAACGCGACTTTTACATGCGATGATCTATAGCCTCAAATACAACGTTCAACGGCAAATTGTTAATTATGCTTATACATTAATATCAATATTTTATCCTAAGAACACATATGCATTCTGAATCACGTGACATTTACATGCGATGATCCATAGCCTCAAATGCATCGTTCTGCTGCAGATCGTTACTTATGCTTATTTAATTAATGTCAGTATTTTATCCTAAGAACACACATGTATTCTGAGTCACGTGACTTTTACATGCGATTATCCATAGCCTCAAATATAATGTTCCGCTTCTGGTGGTTACTTATGCGCATTTCTATTTGCTTTAAATTAAGATTCAAGTGCGTTATGAGATTATGGTTACACACATTTGAATTTCGCTCCAACCTTAGAAAACTTTCATTTCCCCAAGTCCTTTGAATTCATGTATTCCCCGTAGACTTTTTTTCTGCCGCACATATTTACATAACGTGCAAAAAAGAGAGACATTTTTAGTAGTGAGTGGTTTTCGTTAGAGCTTACAAAAAGCAGATGGGACAAAACCCATAGGAATTTAATTATGAGTCTGGTTGTGAATAAGTAAGTTGTTTCAAGGCTCAGATAAGGATGGCTGTGAATTTGTTATGCACGAATAGTGCATTAAAAATATGATAAAAAATGTATATTAGGCAGAAAAAATAAACATCAACGTAACATATTAATGTTAGATGTAATGTTAGATGAGAAATTAGGATTATGATGCTATATTTAAGAGTATTTTTACATCGTATCCTCAGGAATGTTGAGTGTATAACTCATTCACTACACCAAAGGTTATATTCTCAAAACACTATCGTGTTCATTTTTTAGTTGTATTTTTCAAGTTGTATTTTTCAATTGTACAAGTCGTCGCACGTTTTTCGACGACTTGTACAATTTTAACTTTCCTCTTAACTGTAACCTGGCTGCGGTCTGAAATTTGTTTTAAATATTTATCTATGCAGATACTTATTTTCAAACTCTGCTTTGCGAGTTTGCGAGATGCTTTATTCTTGGGAGTGTGTATGGAGATTCTTTTGTATTTCCTTAATTTTAAGAGGAGAAGTAAGTGATAATGGGAAATATTTTTTGTATTTGGTGAAACATTTTAATTTACCCGATAAATCAAGTGGCACTATAGTGGACATTATTTGAAAGTAGCGATTGACATCTTTTTCAAAATGACTTAATCACCGAATGCTTCATATGCTATTATAATATAAGAATATATATAAAAATAACACGTATTCGAAAAAAATATTTATACACACTGTGTGTTCTTTGTTTGCAAATTTTTAGGTAATTTTTAGCTATTTATTTTTTAATCATGCACGTAAAATATTAAAGAACAGTTTTTAAGTAATCAACGTTAAGTTTAAATTCAACTTTAAAGGACTCAAATCTATATTCTCTTCCACAATCTATGCCCTTCAAATTTTTCACATGGAATCTCAGTTTAATCTAAATTTCTTTAGATGGTAGAGAAGTAAAATATTTTTAGAAGACAGTCAATGGAATACATATTTATTTTATTTAAAAAAATATAAACAAAATTCAAATTTTTGAAATATTAATACATAAAAAGCACTAATATAAAAATATGTCATTTTAAAAACATTATGAATAAATAGTTTATGAATAAATAGTCACTTTATGAATAAATAGTTTATATACATGCGTGTGAAATTTTATACAATTCTATTCAGTGATTTTAAAGAAAGGCAACATGCAATAAGTAAAAGTTAGTTTTAACTTTACATTGCATTTTTCGAAAAAAATGTTTTATATATTGCACTCATTATTGTTCTAAAATGGCTAAATCCAATTGCATGAAATTTTCCAGACGTGTATAAAAACAATATGAGTAAAATAATGGAATATGATTCTTATTTAATTAATTAAAGAAATATCTTCAAAATTATATTCATTTTATCAGTAATTTAATATCCCTTCCTTATATCGAATTCAATTCAATTACTTCGTCCTAATTCTGTTGTTAAAATTGCAATATTTTTATTTTATAATTATTATACGGTATCAAGCATTTATTTATACTATTATAACGGATATAATTTAAAATATTACTTATTTTATAATATTTCACATATTGAAATTTTCTGTGTCTGCGAGTATATTTTTGAAATAAAATGCCAAAATATTTATTTTTATCTCATTAAACAACTTATTTTAATTACAGAAGAATTAAATAAATGCATATGTCAACTTTGAGAAATGTGAAGAAGATAAAATACACATTTAAAGTTGAATTATCTTAACGTTGATTAATCTTAAAGTTGATTATCTCAAAAATGTGCTTTCACATTTTGCATGCATGATTAAAAAACATATGGCT
This sequence comes from Amaurobius ferox, assembly GCA_951213105.1. Taxonomy (NCBI): domain Eukaryota; kingdom Metazoa; phylum Arthropoda; class Arachnida; order Araneae; family Amaurobiidae; genus Amaurobius; species Amaurobius ferox. The sequence continues at coordinate 138,427,641 of OX578151.1, forward strand.
GAATAAAGCCACCTAAAAAATTGCATACAAGTGTAAAACGTATGTATTATTAAAATGACGAACTGTTATGATTCAGATGAAAAGTCTTAAAATTACAATATTTTTATTCTTAAAAATTTCAAAATTTTGAAATGTTTTTAAAATTTTATTTTTGATAAACATTAAAAATATATATTTTTCCATCGTTTGTCATTTCGAAAATAGATTAATTTTCTATGCTCTAATTTTTTACTTTCCTCCTTATATACATAATGTATAAGGAAAGTATTGTGACGGGGTCGAAAATTCGAATTCGGGTTTTCGACGGGAGAGAACGTTTTAAGCATCACTGATCACGAATAAAACATTTTTGAGGTGAAGTCTGTGTGTGTGTGTGAAATTGTGTGTGTGTGTGTGTGTGTGTGCGTGTGTATCAGTGAGTCTCTGGAGACGATATCTCACGAACGAATGAAGCGATTCGAATGGAATTTGGTACAAAAATCACAGTCCGTGAATACTGGAAGCCTATTGCTCTTAAACGCAATCGAATGTTCAGAACCCCCCTAAATTTTCGAGTGAAATTTTGAAAAAATCATCAAAAAATCAAAACCTTTAATAAAGTTACGACATTTCTTATGTAAGTTTCCCTTAGAAAACGATTGACACAAACTTTAGAATACTAGCATGAACCGTTCTCGAGATATTACACATTTTTCAAATAAATGTACCAAACAATCCCATAAATTAAAAAAAAATATTAACTGTTGAGAAACATGTTCACTTTTCATATGTAATATCACGCGATAAATGTGGTGACATTATTCTCGTGGATCTAGCTCGTTCCATTCATGAGAAAAGATACTTTGAGTATTTTTTTTGTATTTAAACGCCAATATTCCTTTATCTGCTATAAGTATAACTTATTTCTCCGTCCATAACGCTTGGCTAGATTTTGGCGACGAATTTGGTGAAATGTCGCCAACTTGGCGACTTTTTTAAATGTTGCTAAATTAACGAGAACTCGCTAAATGGATAAAAATGACGCTATATCAATGACGACTCATTGATGTTGACGACATGGAAAATGGCGACTCATTGACGAAAATTCAATATCTTGGAAGGAATATGAATAACTACTATAAAAATAATCTATTTCTTTTACTGTGAACGTAGTAAATTCATTGCATTATATAAGGAAAGTCATGTGCTGCCCACATCAGATTTTTTAAATTTTAATAAGATTGGGCAGAAAGTTGAGAGCAATGCTGATAAAATATTAGTTTTTTACAACTTTCATTTAACTTGATCTGGTGTTTATTTGCCAGTTGAACTTAAATCTTTCAGGCCCTAAAGTTAAGAAGTTCCACTAGTCACAATTACATAAAATTTCAATTTTTAACCGTATCGAGGCAGCCCCTCCTGTGACCGCAAATTGATACTTTTTTTCTTAAAGAAACTAATCAAATGTCATTAATCATAACATAAAATTTGATATGTCGTTGTATTCCTTTAAGGAACATATACATATTTTCATTTTCAAACTAAATCGGACCATTCTATCATAAGGCCCGCAACAGGAATGTACTACTTTTTGGGAATGCCTCAAGAACTGGAACAGCTAGAAGGTCCAAATTTGGTATATTGTGCTCTTTCAAACATTAAAGTTCCATATATTTTAATAAATGCATGTATCATACATTCCAAATTACGTACAACTAATAAAAGGATGTACTTTGAAAAACGAGGCTTTCTTTCACTTGTTTATTTAATTATTTAATATTATCATACCTTTTGTCCCTTCCAGCTAATTAGGCAATGTTCTATAACGTTGTAGTTGACTTTCTTCATCTGTCTGGCTTTATGACCCAGTTAGCATACTATGTTTTTATTTCTCCACTAGAGGCGCAACAATCACTTCTATTTGATAAAGTATGATAATCTTACTGTAGACAAACCTAACGTATACACTCACGAACTTTTCATTACAAACTTATTGGGGTGTTTAAGAATGCTTCACAGAACCCTTACAGAGTCCACTTTGACAATAAGAGCTCGCAATTTCGTCTCAGTGGCTAAACGGTAGAGCGTCGGCTAGCCAGTTTGGAGACCCGGGCTTTGATCGCGGTTCTGACAGCAAACTTTTTTACAAAGTGTCTTTAAATTCACCATTTCGAATCTCATGTAACTCGTTTCTTCCATTTATGTCAATATCGTCTTTTTGACTCACAGTTAGCTGGTATATTTAGCACTGACAAAAAGGAACAACGTTTCAGACAAATGCTCAACTATACAATAATTTGTTCGATTTCCTGTTCGGACAACAAGGTTCTTTACAATTGCGCCCGCACGAATTAACCCTGTAAGTTAGTGCAAAGATGTCGGAGGTATGAAAGTGATCTTAGTACGACTAGCACGAATTCAGTGGACTCTGGGATATTGAGCCCCTATTTCAAATTAAGAGAACAACGATCACACCGGATACTAACTTGAGTCAAAATAGTAGTATTAGGAGGTTAACCTAAGCTAAAAATAGCAGGAGGTAGTCCGTCAGATTGTCAGTTGAACGCGAATCTGTTATTAAAAGTTGGGAAATGCAAAGTCCACTTCGACAATAAGAGCTTGCCATTTCGTTCCAGTAGCTGAACGGTAGAGCGTCGGCTGGCCAGTTCGGAAATCCAGGGTTCGATTCCCGGTTGGGGCGGCAAGGCTCTTTACACCCTGTATAGATGTTTCAGCTTAATTCTTAAATATGGATTTTACTCCAATGTAGGTACCAATGAAAGGTTGATAGATTGCGTTGATAGATTGCATTTTTATTTTAATTTTTTGTGCTACGAATTAAGCATGAAGTTGTTTAAGAGATTATACTCATAACAAACATCTAAATGTTATTTCATCCTTATTTTAGACACAGTTCCAGGGGGTTTTGGATTTAAGTGTTCATCGTGTACCTTTTACTCGCACATTTACAGTTTGCATAAAAGAATACAGTCATTTATTACGTCGAGACATTATTTTAGCTAAAACTTACCTAACAGTGGATAAACAAGAAAGGAATTTAATTATGATGTTAGAAATGAATAAATTGCTTTAAAGGCGTAGTTAAAGAATGTTGTGGTGAATTCATTATGCACGATTTTAGTAAATTTATGTGGCGATTTTTTTATTCTTACAGAGAGTGTTAAGTTTGTAGAATACATTGTTTTTATTTTACAGTAGAGAACTAACAGCCGTTATATTATATTTAACTAGTACATTCATGACTAAGATGCTGCTAAAACATTCAATTTCTCATCCTGATTTTAAACTCTTTGTTGGATATGGGATTTTTTTTTTATTATACCTAACATTTTACCTCTCACATTGTATCATCCATTTACTATATCTCATCTAGTTTTGTATTTTACATCATCATGTTATTATGCGTACATTTTATTTTTTTTATATTATATACTTGTTATTGTTTTTTTACTAGCAAATTAGTTGTTTGTATTACCATATATTTGGCACAGCATATTCTTGTTGGATTTTGTGCCATAAAACCCAATCAACCAACCAAACAACGAACCGAATCTTAAACAGACCTTGTACTATTATATTTAGGTTTACTATTAACGATTTAAAAATTACTGCCATATAAAAAATCTTCCATCGCCAAAAATGTTCGTTAGAGGTCAGTTTAAGTTAACCTACTGAATTTTAAACATACACAAAGTAAAAATTTTATATGTTAAACAAGCGAGTCTTTATCTACATTTTGCCCAAAACAATTATCAATGATAAATTGGAAATGGTGCTTTTGGATATAAACACAATTTTGACTTTTTCTTATTTTGAACCACAGCAACCATGTGCAACTCTCTTGCTGAAACAGTTATATTTATAAAGCGGTTATGCTTACTTCAAATTACATCAATGTTTCAGCTTTGAAAAGAAATGCTTTTTCAGTTAGTGATTTGGCGCATTTATAAATTACGCCAACAGTTTAAATTAAAAAGATGCAAATATCTTGAAAATGGTTTATTCTAGATTAAAGACAAATATTTTTTTTAATTTTTTAATTAAAAATTAAACGTATCCATAAGTTTCTTACTGTATAAATATGTATATCATTCTTGTAGTCAATGTTTTTAAAGTTATAAATGCTTTTTTTATAATATTATTGCATATACCAATAAATATTTTATCTTTTTTAGGTAAGTAGTTCTTTTCATTTTTGACCTGCTTTATATCTTATTGGACAATGTTGCCCAAAGGTAAAATTTCTATACTGCTATTTCTACTTTTACGTATCTAAACTATATAAATATTTTTTTAATTTAAAAAATGTACATTGCTACGTTGCATATATTAGTACTTTGAAGCATACGTTTGACGTTCTGGTTTTGAAGCATAATTAACAATAGTGATCAAAACAATTACTACTATGCAAAGTATTGGCATATTGCTATTCAATTGAACCGGTTAAGTCATTTCTACTTTTGAACGTCCGCGGTAATCGCCACAAAGCATTTCACTTCGATTTATTAAACTTTTCATATCGATTTTCAAAAATACATACCAAACAGTAAAATCTTGATTGAGTCAATTAAGAAAAAAGTAAGTAACGCTGTTACTCGGTATAGATTGATGTTGTTGTTGTTGAGACCCAGACCGTCCTACCTACCAGAAAGGTGTTATAGATTGATGTGAAACATCTCACTTTTCGCCCATTTTGATTGAAAAAGGTGGGTGACTAGAAATTTTGTAAAAATAATATTTTATTAAAATTTGGTGTATTCCAAAACATTACCATTTAACGTATAGAGTCATTGATTTTATACATTCAATAGTGGTAATGAGTCCATATATTTAATCAATAATTCCACAAATTTAATTCTAATTATTTTTAAAAATACCTAATCATTATACATTACTAGTTTTATAAAACTTCTAGCCACTCACTTTTATTGCATGAAACCAAAATATGATAATTCAATTCTTTTATTTTAATGCATGATTAAAATAAAAGTGAAACTTGATTTTTGCTTACTTGTTTCTTTGTTAGCAAATGCAATGATCTAAATATTTTATTCCCTTTAAACAAGCAAAACTTAACGAATGAAAATAAAGAAAATTTCAACCATGTACAATATATATAACATTTTTTTAATTATCTGTAATGTAGTTAATGTAGTAATTACTCAAATAATACATGTAGAAAAAGGAAATATACACTCTATTCTTATTTCAAATTATTCATTAATTACCAACTGATTTTAATCATTTCACGTTTGCTTGAAAAAATATATATTTGCAACTTTAATATATCTTAATTATGCCAATTAAATCTCTATGTTTCCTTTTTAATTAATTACATTCAAATTTGAATAATATTTAGAAGTAAATAGATAAAATCCTCTAATTTGTTTCTCCGACATAAATAATATAAAAACTATTAATTTATGCATATTTTTTTATTTCCAACTAATTAATTGCATATTAAGTACAAAAGATTTTTCTAAAGAAATTTAAAATATACTGAATATATATATAAATATACTGAATATTTATATAAATATACTGAATATATATATAAATATACTGAATATAAATAATTTCAAACTAGATACTTTTAATGCCAGTCTCAATTTATAAAACAATTATGATAATTAATTTAGAGCATATATAAAAATAATATTTCAACAATTTCAAAATACGATATTTTTCAGCTAGTACAGTATTTTTTAACTCCTCGAAATGAATAAACAAATTGAACTGAAATGAAAAGTGAAACGTTAATTTTATTTTTACTTTTTCTATCTTCATAGAAAAGACGGTATTCTAAAATCAAAAATTCAAATATAATTTTGATGGAATTACACGTTTTAAGCGTCACTAATTATTTTTCTGCTATTGTTTCAGTGCCATCTGTGTATAAGCATGTAATTACGCTGTATTATGAAAGCATTCGCTTTTTTTTAAAGAAATAGGATGTTCTTTCATCTGACAATCCCAAATAGACAGTTAATTAAGTAATGCCACCATATTTCTCATCAATGTTTTCAAAACAAAAATGTAAAAATTACACAAACTGTATCAAGAGCTTACAGATACTATATAAGAAAAGCCCTAATCTTTGCAAGACTGCCTTAGTAGGAGACAAATTTGGCAAAAATCTGGCAATCCTAGGGACAACATGACGCAACGTCACCAATTTGGCGATATTTGGAAAATGTTGCCAAATAAACAATAATATAATATTTCCCAAAACTAAGTTTAATTTTTAGATAATCTATGTCGCTTTGTGGAAATTAATAATTTAGTATTTTTGATTCAAATTATAGCAATATTTACAGCATTTAATTTATGTCAATTTTTCTAGAGAGATGTAGGGGGTCGTAGAGTATTAGAGTATTGCTAAGGAATCCTTCTAGTAATTCTATCTTGTTAGAGAGTTGTATATACTAGTGTAGATCAATACTACTAGTAATGATCAGAATACTAGTATTGATCACTACTACTAGCATTGATCAGAATACTAGTATTGATCAGTACTACTAGTATTGATAAGAATATTAGTAATGATCACGAAAAATGTGTGATTCGCACTGTGTCTGGGGATTTTAGAAGCGCAAAAGATTCAGGAGGAAAATAGAAAAGAATACATATGCATTGCGCCATATGATAATAATTATATATTTCCATTCAGTTTTATATATCTGTAATAAAACCACTGAGCATAAAAACACAAAAATACCTCCGTGATATTGGCGTAAGAAAACACGTTCAACTTATATCGATTTTGTGCCGATGTATGCAAGAGAAGCATTTTGCAACAATTTTACAACAAAAATTTACAACGCAAATCACGAGAAATTATCGTGCGATTCATAATTTGTCTGATGATAGCCTATCCAATAATGTTAAATCCCTTTCCGAATCATAGCATTATCCCCAGCCCACCCACATATCAATTCAGCTGATTGAACTTTAATTTATTTTGTTTTTCCTCAATAGGATGTGCATTTTCAAATTCGTAATGAGAAGATATTTTCTATTTTCCATTTTTCTCCCCTATTCTTTCTTATTTTTGTGAGTTAATATCATCTCATGTAAAAAGGGAATTAAAAAAAATCGAAACAAAATATTTTTCTTCTATTTGCATTAAAAGTCATTGCGATTGTACATTATATTTTGAACTTACAACGTAAATAATTTTATCGACATTTGCTATTTCTATTATGAATATTTTATTCTGTGGTAAAGGTTTTTATTGGATAATGCTTTTGAATATATTAATTTGATTGGTCTTCATTTTGGAGTCATGCTTTAGGGCTCTTTTAATGAAAATGAAACATTTGCGGAAACATCATGCATAACAAATAAATGCGTTTATTATATTCAATAGAAATGTTCAAGTCTTTTGTGCACTGCTGTATATAGGACCTGTGACTCATTTAAAATATTTTTGAGTTTGATTTTATTGAGAGAATATTTAAAATTTTTGTGCACGTTGTATTAAAAAGTAGTGCTGGTCGTATTGGCTATTAACTGTCGTGCAACATTATGTACCTCATATTTAGGAAACCAATACAGCTGCCCTTATTTAGTGGTTTAATATTACACAAAACTTAGTATTCAATACAACTGTAGACACTCTGTTGTGCAACGTTGCATGGAAAATTTTAACAGTGAAGCTGTGGGTTTTTGTTTAACAATTTCTATATTATCAGACTAATTTTCACTTTAAAAACACATTCGAGAGAAACCTGTTCTCATTGTTTGCACTGATTTAAACTAACAATTACGCCACTCCAGCAATAACAGGGATTGTCCTTGAATTGTCTTACATTCACTTTTGTCGGAACAATTTCGGAAGTGACCTAACACAATCCGGGCGCCACCACAATCTATTTGGGAAAAAATGATGAAGTATTCCTCTTTTACTTCACAAATGTATATTTCAAGAATTGGGATAGAACCTGTAGCAGCAGTACTGCCCCCATTACTAATTATCTTGACTATCTGCATGCAAGATCTTCGGGAGCAGTGGTCACCGGCTTACTTCACTTAAAAATTGGCCCTAAACGTATATTTCAGTCAACACACTTTCTAGTGAAATGATACACAATTTTATGAAAACAGTTTGAACTCTTTGAGAGGTATTTTTAGAAAAAAGTTCAAATTATATGTACAACCCACATGGAGTGAAAATTAAAATTAGTGGGATAATTCTTACGATTCCATTAGATAAAACTATAAAATTCGTGTAAATCTGTTTCAAAATTTCTGCATCAAAATAAACGCGAAAGCTACCGATTATTTCACTTTATTCTGAGCGGTGCTGTTACCGATTTTATGGATGACATACCTCTGGAAATACGCCAATATGTGCTTTAAACTTGATGGAGCTTGAATGTATCAAAGTTCAACTGTAACAAGTTTGGTTGCAGGCTTGACCTACGAGGATCAATCGAATCACCGTCTAAACCTTCAGATATGGAACTTATACATTTTTAATTATAAGTCCGTATACTCTACATAGTACAGGTTACACTACACCTCCAGCAAACCTGGTAGACCTTGTCAGAATAATCTACAATGCATCTAGCGATGTGATCATTGATGAATTGTAGCAAGCAACAGTAATAATACATAATGGATTATTTAATGACAATAAATAAAATACAAGAATTTCTTATATCGGCTTTAGAAATTTTTGTTCTTGTAAGTGGTTCAACTCAAATCGTAACTCAAATCTCTTGTAACTCAAATCGAATAGAACATTTTCAGGTAAATGTATGTAAGTTTAAGCAAGTGTGTGTGTGTGTGTGTGAGTGTGTGCGTGCGTGTATGAGTTTATGTGCTTTGTGTTTATGTGTGTGTGTACTTTGTGTGCGTGCGTGATTTGTTGTGTTTGTTGTGTGTGTGTGTGAGAGGGATAGAGTATTTCGAACGTCATTTGTTACGATTACAATTAGTGAATACAGGAACACCATTGATTTTAAAAGTAATCGCATGGTCATATGACCCCCTAATTTTCGAATGAATAATCGAAAAATAATCTCTTTAAAATTAATTAGATTCTTTAAAATTCAGGACATTTAATAATGTTAAATAAATAAACATTTCTTACCTAACTTCTCATTAAGAAAGGAATGACATCCATTTTACAACGCAAGTCAGGACCGCTATCGAAATATAGAACGGTTTTGATGAATTTATTGAAAAAGTTACATAGAATTAAAATAAGTTGTTTGTATCCTTGAGTAGGTTAATCTGAGCGACATTTTTGAAAATATTGTCAAATTGACAAAAATATCACCGAATTGTCAATAATGATGCTTAATGAAAGAAAATACGCCAAAATTTATAAAAATTCAATACTTTTTAATGATTAAAATTTTTTAACATATAGCCTGTATTGCTTAGCGGAAACTAGCCATATTTCTAATTGTTAAGTTCAATTTTAGCGGAATATAAGTTATTTAGTGTTTTGAAACAATTTTAGATGTTGATATCCAGTAAATCGCATATTGTTAATGTACAATTGAAACTTTGTGCCATGGATCTTGTACATCATTAGTTTGCAGTGAAACAAGCAATGCGTTATGAAAGAAAAGTCATGCGCGACCCACATCAGGTTTGTTTTTGTAACGTATCAGCCATGCATAAGACATAGTTCAAAATATATCACCCTCAATATGTCGATGTATTAAATTTATTTTTCTATAAAATTCGTTACTAATTTGATGGGGAAAATTATACCAGAATCCTCTGCCTTGTCACTACATTTGATAAATAATTTTTACAGGATAAAAAAATTATAACACTGGTGCCGAGAAACACAATATATTTTCCTCACACAATACAAGTTTCTGAACATATCGTTGGCTCACTGTTGTTTCTGTAGAAGTGGGGCTTGTGTTTTTTTGTTGATATTTGTATGACCACAGGATCTATATACTCCAAACATGGAGACAATTACATGCAATAAAGAACGACTTAAAAGAGTAGAGTTTTTCAACTTGAATCACATAGATATCAGATTTTATAAATTTAAGGAGCACGCACAAAATAAATTCTTAATAGAATCAATATATATTTCGAAATACATGGACTATATCTGTTGAATATATTTTAGTGTAAAGTGGATTTTCACCCCATTATTTTTTATTTTAACGAATAATTTCGTTAAATTGGGGCATGTTTGCATTTTTATCGAGGTAGATTAGCAACAAAATATCTAAATGTAATTTCAATAGGCACTTCCATTTATATATAGGATTCCATTGTGTAAACCCATTCTTTCTAACAAAACGAGGAACTGCTCATATGCCATACTATGAAGATTTCGAAAAAAAAAAGACGTAACACGGGGAATTTTGAACCAAATTACAAAATGCAAACAGTTTTCAAAACTCGCCAAGTTGGCGATATCTCGATAAAGTTGGAGATATCTCGATATCAAGTTCAAGCGACCTGGACATTGAAATAATAATAATGGCTAATTGTAAATATCGTTTTCTCTAGTGGACAGGCAAATATGTTTTAAGAATTCATAACAATATATTATTCTTATTTACAGGTACATTTTCAGAAGGGTATATAGTCCCATTCTCGGAAATAAGCTTCGAATTAATGAATTCGTACAAACTGCTGTTTATATTACCAGGAAACTATGAAACACATTTAGAAGTATTCTATATTAAGTATTTAAAAAGTTTCAACTTATTTTGAAAGCGAATTAAAGCCTCTTCCTTTAGAACAATGGAGGCAAATAAGTCATTCAAATAACGATAGGAAAATCTGAACATTTTCGTACCTTTGCGTGAGTTTCAGACTGACTTATCCCATTTGTCCCAAGGAAACTATTTCTTGCTTTTCGAAAACTATTAATGCCTGTAACTATTTGTACTTTTATGTTACTGAAAAAGGTTTATAATCTTCAAAACTTCAATCACTCTCTTTCTTTATTCTTTATAAAAATGCTTTTACCAAAAAAACGGAAAATGTGCCTTATCCAATATTTCTCAATCCTACCTAAACTCTACCCCCTAAAAGAAAATAACAGATATAAAAAATCAAATTGCCCCAGAGGCATCAGCTTAAAAATACATATAACCAACATGAAATTTAAATCCGATTTCGCAAATATTAATTTTTCTGAAGCCAGAATTTAGAAGGCACATTAAGTGAATCGCATAATTTATATAGCCTGGGGATAGATAGGACCTCCGGGCAGTTGCAAATGTCTTCCAATGAACGACATATTCCGCCTGCTCCCCCATTTCAATATCGCTGGAGTTTGTGTTTATTTTCTGTTTACGGTATAACGTGTGCAGTTTGAAATATGTAATGGAGGGGACATTTTTTCCCTTCTCATTATTTTTCTTTGAAGATTTAATATACAGTGATAAAAAAGTACGGGAACAAAAATAAAATCATTTTCTAGATTGTTCCAAAAATAAATTTAAATTATACATCAGACTTTACTTTTGCTGTATTGATCATTTTAAAGATTCATGCAATTTTATATTATGGGTATCATGTTTTATATATGGATTTATATATGGGTATCATGTTATGGGTATCATGAGTATCATGTTTTAAATAACTTTTCCTAGTAATTCGCCGAATATCACAATTTTATTGGTGTTTTTATCATTTTACAACGTAGTTGAAAGGTCTTTATGACTTTGTTCATTTTGTCTGTCTGTCCGTCCGTTCGCACGATAACTGCCGTAAAAATGACTTTATCAAAATGAAATTTTAGTATGTTATTGAGACGGTCAGTGGGACATATGGTAATATAAATGAATAATATCACCCAATTAATTTTTCATTGAACTTGGATTGAAAAATGAAATACATTGAACCATATGGGACCTAATTTTTCAAACATTTATAAACAAGAAAGATCAATCATGCATAAAGCATTGATTATGAAACACTTTTCAACTTCAATGCAATTTTATTTAAACATCTCTAAAATGCGATACATTCGTCGGAAATATTTTTAAAATTATCACAATACTGCACTAATTTATTATATTTGAAAACTTAAAACTTCATTGAAAAAAATGAACTTCATTCAATTGACGGCATTGAAATATAAATTGTCTGGTTTAAACATCTCTAAAATGCGATACATTCTTCGCTAATATTTTTAAAATTATCGTAATACTACAATAATTTATTACATTTGAAAACTTCATCGAAAACAAATTAACTTTATTCAAATGACGTCATCGAAATATAAATCGCCTGGCTCTCTCTCTATAAAAGCAGCATTTCATTCATAAAAATTTGTCCATTCATTTCATTCATCACAATACTATAATAATTTATTTTGTTTAAAAACTTAAAACCATGGAGGTGCAAGTAATTTAACTTGTAAAAAATATATATACAAAGTGAAAATACATAAAATTAACATATTGCACAGCAAATATAAAACGTCAAGGTGCAAAACAATAAAACAAAAAATGCAAAAACATTTAAATTTCCACGTAAGTAGATAATGTTCCACCTCCTCTATGGAATCCGGAGTAAGATGCAAGGTATAGCTGAGTTTTTGAACAGGGTCAAAATTACAAATAGAATCTCTATGAAGATAAATAAACAGAGATTCAAATAAAAAATATTACGAGGATTGTTGCTGAAAGTTTTACCACAGAGTGGATATAAGTTGATCACTAATAACAGTGTGGGATAAATCAGTGATTTTTTTTTATTATCACGAGCATGCTTAGACAGTCTAATATATTTTTGTACTACCAATATAAAATTTGCAACTCCGGTCAGGGGGAATAAGGGAGACAACATACAGACCGGTCTGACACAAAAAGATAATTTTAAATTTATCTTCCGAATAGACTAAAGGTATCAATAACAGTAAAATGGGCAGGTTTCAAATTATATTCACAACAAAACTGAACAAGAAGGCAAAAGGTCTGGGAATTGTAAGGAAAACTAGATCTGAAAGGTAAAACGTCAATAAAATGGACAAGAGCAAAACCCGTTCTAATTAAATCTATCTCACTTCTCAGGTGAGAGTCCTAGTATATTCACTCATACTTATTCCAATTCTCTACTCAGACTCATTTAAATGTAATTTACTTATTTTAAGTTCCGATAAACGTCTTCTCCATTTTATTATATGTTATAAATAAGAATATACCTATATAAGAAAATTCTGTGGTCATAATTTAGTCATTGTATCTCTTGGATGTCCCTATAACAGGTTTGATGATCGTGACGAAGAAGTTATCCATCTAAAAAGAGTTATCGAAAGATAAAACCGAACAATTCTGAAGTCCTAAAATTTGCGTTAAAACTTTCAGTCAGAAATCAACATTAACATGACATTGATACACGCAAAAAAAGTTTTATTTTGTACGCAAGAAATTAAAAATAACACAACGTAAATAATTGTTCTTGTATGATTGCGTATTTATTCTCACCCTAAGGATATAGTCCCTCAACAATGGCCAATCTCGTCCTAGCAGTTTTACAGAAACCCTCTTTCAATATCGTTGCTTCAGTTTTCATTCATTTTGCTTTATGTTGAATGGCATATGCTGTTTAACATCCATAATGGAGATACATTCTTTCTTTCTTTTTAATCTTCTATCTCATTCTTTCCGGAGTTAATTTGACTGTTTGAGGAAAAAATGAAATCGAAAAATTGCAAATAAAAGAAAGAATTATATTCAGTTGTTCCGGACTGTTTTGAATGTAATCAGCATTGGAGATTAGATTTTGAAATTGTCGTGTATTATTTTCAGAGATGGTATTTTTTTATAATATAGAAACATTACAGCTTTATAATGTTCGGACTATTTTTTGAATACATGGATTTGATAACTCTTTATTTTCCAGGGCCATTGTCAGGTAGTGGGAGAAAGGACATCAATTGAATCACAGCCGCGGTGCATTTGTAAATTAAATACTACATTCAGGCTTTGTAAGTATTTTCCGCTGCGATGAATCAGATTCGTTTTCCAACATATTTGGTTCTAGAAATGCCAACATATTTCGCTCTAGACAAATTCCACAAAATCTTGTGAATTACTGAACGGTCTTAGAGTAATTATAAAAAACTAAAAAGTATGTGTGCGTCATATGACTGAATTTAAAATTTGCAAATAATTGTCCCTTATTTAGAGTTATTTTTATCAATTTTGGTGAAATTTTTATCGATTTGGCGACATTTTCGTAAATTTGGCAATATTTAAAAAGTTGTGACATCCCGTCAAATTTTTCGCCAAGCATTACGGAAGGCGGAAGGAATTTCCAAGATATTGAATTTCCATCCATTAGTCGTCATTTTCAATGATTTAGCGTCCATTTTATCAATTTGGCGACATTTTCGTCAATTTAGCAGTCTTTAAAAAGATTTGCCAAGTTGGCGATATGTCAAAACATTCGTCGCCAGAATTTCACCAAGCATTACAGACGGAGAAGTAGGGTATGCTTATAGTATATTCTTATATTGAACTTTTAGCAATTAGTCGTCATTTTTAGCAATTTGGCTGCAGTTTTATCAATTTGGTGATATTCTTATATCAATTTGTATACATTTAAAAAATATCGCCAAGTTGGCGATATTCTGCCAATTTCGGCACCAAATTTTCTCCAAGAGTTACCCAGAGATAGATAGATAAACAGATAGATAAATCAAGTGGTTATATTATAAATGTCAGTGACGTGGTCCAAGTTATAATTATTTTTCTGAGAGAAATCCAAGATTTTGGGTAACTAGTATATATTAAATATTAATGAAAGGAATTGACAGCGTGGATATAACTTTCAAATACTTAATCGAGAATCCGGAAAACAACTGCCACAAAAAGGTAGACAAAGAGAAACATGTACAAGGGCTCACACTGGGCTGTCAAGCCATTCATGGTGGTTTATACATTGGCACACATGAGCAGTCGTTGCTTAATCCATTAGCAGTCGAGTTCGTATTTTCCATTGCATACTTTTTCATATACTATGACTTATAAAGAAAAGTTATACACAAACTTTAAACAAGAGGGTAATCATATATAAAGCATTGATTATGAAACACTTTCCAACTGAAATGCGATTTTATTTAAAAATCTCTAAAATGCGATACATTCCGCTCTGGTATATTTTAAATTATCACAGTACTACAATAATTTATTATATTTGAAACCTAAAACTTCATCGAAAAAAAAATGAACTTTATTCAAATGGCGTCATTGAAATATAAATCGCCTGCCTCTCTATGTAAAATCAATTAATGTTTCATTCATATCATTTTTATCCCAGACTCCAGAGCTAAATAATTTTGTGTGAAAAAATTCAAAAATTGTTATACAACTCATCTTACAATCACTTGTTTACAGTCTGCATCCATTAAAATTAGGCTTCGTTGTAGAAATAATCAAAATTTGGAGGTCATTTAAACTCAATATTGTAATTGTGTTGACACAGAATATAGATGCACAAAAAATACGCAAAAATAAAGTGGTTTTAGGACGGATGCAGCACTAAATATGAATATAAAAGAACTTTAAAAATTCCGATTTTTACACTGGGAAAAATATGGATGCCATATTTTATTTTGAAATGGGTCATGTGATCGCTTCATATGGGTGAAATTAATATTTTAATTTTTATTTGAAAAAATAACGAACATATTTTGCTGCAATTTTTTTTATGCATTTTATGGAATATTTTGAATATTTCCTAATATTTTCGAAGCAATTTGTGAATTTTAACTTTGCTTAAAAAATGTTTGAAAAATTGGGTCTCATGGGGTTCAATGTATTTCACTTTCTCATATCGGGTTCAATCTAAAACCAATTGAGTGATATTATTAATTTATATTCCTACATGTCCCACAGACCGTCTCAATAACATACTAAATTTTCATTTTGATAGTCACTTTATACAGCAGTTATCGTGTGAACGGACAGACAGACAGACAGATATTATTAATTTCTATTCTCATAGATCCCAGACCGTCTGAGCAGCATGCTAAAATTTTATTTTGTAATTAAGTCAATTTTAAAGCAGTTATCATGCTAATGGACAGATAAACAGACAGGCATACAGACAGAATGAACAAAGTCCTCAATGTTTTTCAACTATGTTGGAAGTATTAAAAACAGATATCACCTCCGACACTACATAGGCTCTTAGCGCTAAAACATGATTAACCGATATCTACATGGGGATATATTTCCAATGTAAGAATTTACAACTTATATTAACGGAATCGCATAATTTCTTTAGTTGGGGGATAGATACCCCTGATTATAGAAAATTCCTCCTAGCACACTCCCATACACATGTTCGAATTTTTCTTTCGCTATTGAGATTTGTCGCATGCTGTTTAAAATATGAAATGGTTGGCGATTTTTTCTCAGTTATTTTCTTGTTACATTTTTATTTGACGATTTAATATTCATTACCTAAAAAATAGAAACAAACAACTTCATGGGATAAAACTGATGTCCTGTTGTTATATGCAGACTTCTTTAAATGTTATCTGGAAAGAACATTCGAATTTGAATTATTTGTAAAATTAATTTACGCGATATATGTTCTTTGATTTTATTGGAATTTTATGCCGTATATAATATTGTCATGTTTCGTAGTTTAGCTCTGAAATAAACATATTTTAGTTCGTTTACTAAGATGTTTAAGACCAGGTATTTTTCCAATTATCCACATAATCTTAGATAATTGAAAAAGGTCGGATCAAGAAATGGTTATGAAATCCTTCAATTTTTTTAAAACTTTTCAACTTTGTTGTAAAAAAGTCCTAAAAGTGTTTATGACTTTGTTCATTCTGTCTGTCTGTCCGTTTGCATGATAATTGCCGTAAAAATGACTTAATCAAAATGAAATTTTAGTATGTTGTTCAGACGGTCTGTGGGATCTATGGGAATATAAATGAATAATATCACCCAATTAGTTTTGGATAGAATCCGGGTTGAAAAAATGAAATACATTGAACCCTATGGGACCTAATTTTTCAAACATGTTTTAAGCGGATTTAAAATTCACAAATTGCTTCGAAAATTTCAGGAAATATTCAAATTAACTCATAAAATATATAAAAAAATTCACCGAAATATATTCAGTAGTTTTTTAAATAAAAATAAAAATAAAAATTGCACCTTTTATATGAAGCGATCACGTGGCCATTATATAAAGATATCACGTGACCCACTTCAAAATAACATATGGCGTCCATCTTGTGTCAAAATCGTGATTTTTAAAGTTCCTTTCAATTCATATTTAGTGTTGTATCCATCCTAAAACCGCTTTATTTTTGCTTAAATTTTGTGCATCTACATATTGAAACACCGCATTTACAATATATTTGAGTTTAAATGATCATCCAAATTTGATTATTTCTTCAACGAAGCCTATTTTTCACTTAAGGAAAATGTAGACAGCAAAATATGTAGAATGAGTTATATAAGAATTGCTACATTTCTTTAACGCAAAATTATTTAGCTCATGGAATCTGCAATATAGCGGATAAGAATGAAATATTCATTGATGTTATAGAGAGAAGGACGATTTTTTCGATGAAATTTTAAGCATAGAGTTTAATTACTTGTACCTCCATGGTCTTAAGTTTTTAAATAAAATAAATTATTATAGTATTATGATGAATGAATTGAATGGAAAAATGTTTATGAATGAAATGCTGCTTTTATATAGAGAGCCAGACGTGTTTTATTTCGATAACGTCATTTGAACAAATTTTATTTGTTTTCGATGAAGTTTTCAAATGTAATACATTATTGTTGTATTATGATAATTTTAAAAACATTACCGAGGAATGTATCGCATTTTTGAGTGGTTTAAACCAGGCAATTTAGATTTCAATGAACTTCATTTGAATGAAGTTCATTTTTTCGATGAAATTTTAAGTTTTCAAATATAATAAATTAATGTAATATTGCGATAATTTTTAAAATATTACAGAGGAATGTATCGCATTTTAGAGATGTTTAAATGAAATTGCATTGAAGTTAGAAAGTGCTTCATAATCAATGCTTTATGCATGATTGATCCTTCTTGTTTAAGAATCAACTCGTCGCAGCAATTATGTATCTCAGCGACTTGGACGCGTTAATAGCAGACGATCGTTCTAGCCCCACGCAAAAAGCGTGACAGTAGTTGTTGAGCGGTGGACCTTGTTTTACATATTGGCAAACACATCTTTTCTGAACTGTATAATAGGTCTCCGATTAGAAGAAAGTCCTCTTTCTTTGGTATCATTCTCTCATCACTTGTCTTTCTCTTATCTGTCTCTTTCTTACATCTCTCATCTCCTTTCCTCTCATCTCCCTTTCTCTCATCTCTCTTTCTCTCATTTCTCGTTCTCTCTCTTTCTCTCATCTCTCTTTCTCTCATCTCTCATCTCTCTTCCTCTTATCTCTATTTCTCTCATCTCTCTTTCTCTCATCGCTCTTTCTCTCACCTCTCTTTCTCTCATCTCTCTTTCTCTCATCTCTCTTTCTCTCATCTCTCTTTATCTCATCTCTCATATCTCTTTCTCTCATCTCTCATTTTTCTTCCTCTCATCTCTCTTTCTCTCATCTCTCTTATCTCTCTTTCTCTCATCTCCCTTTCTTTCACCTTTCATACTCTTTCTCTCTTTCTCTCATTTCTCTTTCTCTCATCCTCTCATCTCTCTTTCTCTCATCTCTCTTTCTCTCATCTCTCTCATCTCTCTTTCTCTCATCTCTTTTCTCTCATCTCTCTTTCTCTCATCTCTCTTTCTTTCATCTCTCTTTCTCTTTTCTCTCATCTCTCCTTCTCTCATCTCTCATATCTCTTCCTCTCATATTTCTTTCTCTCATCTCTCTTTCTCTCATCTCTCTCTTCCTCTCATCTCTCTTTCTCTCATATCTCTTTCTCTCATCTCTCTCTTCCTCTCATCTCTCTTTCTCTCATCTCTCTTTCTCTCATCTCTCTTTGTCTCATCTGTCATATCTCTTTTTCTCATCTCTCATCTCTCTTTCTCTCATCTCTCTTTCTCTCATTTCGCTCTCTCTCATTTCTCTTTCTCTCATCTTTCTTTCCCTCATCTCTCTTTCTCTCATCTCTCTTTCTCTCATTTTTCCTACCTCTTTCTCTCTTCTCTCATCACTCTTTCTTTCTTCTCTCATCACTCTTTCTCTCATCTCTCTTTCTCTCATTTCTCTTTCTTTCAAATCTCTTTCTCTTATCTCTCTTTCTCTCACCTCTGTCATCTCGCTCACCTCTCTCTCATCTTTCTATCACCTCTCTCTCTCACCTCTCTCGCATCTCTTTCTCAACTCTCTCTCATCTTGCTTTCTCTCATCTATCATTTTTCTACAAACAAATTCAGTAAACATTATCAAGCATATGCCGGCATATTATTATGACGACAAAAGTATCGCGCATATGGCATTTCGAAGACGATTTCTATTTGGAGTTGATACATACATTGCACACACACGCACACTAAAAAATGTTACGCTAAAAATTACTTATCAATATCCTAGCATGCTCTAAAGGTTTATATTCAGCGAGAATTCTAATTCTAATTTACAACCCTATCCAATGATTTTCCTATACATAATACATAAACATGCCATCTATATCTCTATAAATAAAATTGAAAATCTGCCTGTCTGTCTGTTTATCCTACTATCACGGGAGAACGGTTGAACCGAATTTGATGAGATTTTATGGGTAGCCTGGAAATAGCCCCACTTAAAAATTTAGTTCATGTTTGGAGTTCTACGACTAGTGGTTCTCGGGATACTAGTAAAAAACGAAACTTTCGTGTGTCTCATCATCACGGTAGAACGACTGAACTGGATTTAACGAAATTTTGTAGATAGCCCTGAAATAGCACCCATAAATTCAGTCCAAGTTTCGAGTTTCTAAGATCAGGGGTTGTCGAGATATTGATGAAAAACGAAACTTATTTCTAGGAGTTCTACTCTCTAACACCGTGGTTTATCCTAACGAAAAGGTTGAAAATCGTTTGAAAATGAATTAAAACTTTATCTGAGTTTGGTGGGAGATTTTTTGCGCTAATTAGTCACTTTCTGAAATTATGAATTATTTGAGACATGAATTTATATGATAAATCTATCTCAATGGTTTATTTTTCACAAGCTTTTACTCAACAATGAAAAGTATAAAGAAATCAAAATGATTATTTAATTTCGAAGTTTATGAGGAAGATTTTATCTCATATCATGTTGCTCAGAAACGCAATTAAATTAAATCTGTCTGTTAATTTTAATTATTATTTTTTCGATTTGAATAATAAATAAATGGATATAAAAATATATTTTAGAAAATAACGGTTTGATTTTTCTTTTAATTATATTAATTTCGGACTGCGTACATCACTCTCATTTACTTTGGCACAGAGTTTTTGAGCTTTTATATTGTGTTTAGAAAATAAACTCATATATTGTGTTTACACAATAAATTCACTTATCCAATTGTTGAAACAGAAAAATAGTATAACGGATGTATCTGTCTTCTAATACAATTTTAGTCTTTTCATTTAGTATCTGCTAACGGGATCAGGATATTTTATTCTTCAGAACTGCAAATTCAGAGCTGCGAATTGGGTGGAATATCCTTAACTTGGCAACTTTTCTTAGACTTTACCAAATTGACGAAAATGTCGCCAAGTTGATAAAAACGACGCAAATCAATGAAATTAAATCTGTGTTTTTAGAAGAGAGTACTGAAATGATGTTTCGATAGCATTTGTCGGTCAGTTCATCTAATCTACTTAGTAACACATTTAACGAAAATATCACCAAATTGATGAACATGTTTGTAAATCCATAAAAATATCATGAATTGATAAAATTGCGCTTAATAAGTGAAATTTATTGTGTTTTGTTAGGGGATAGTATTGTGATGATGTTTCATCAGTTTGTCGCAAAATAGGACTATTAGTTCTACAGTCCCACTTGGCGATAAATTTGGCGATTTTTTAAATTATCGCTCAATTGACGAAAATGTCGCCAAACCTTCCATGGAGATCGCATTATTCAGACGATATGATTTCCATCAATTTATTTGAAGCAAATGATATCATGTCGTTCAGTAATGGATGTTATGCGGCATACGATTTTTATTAAATCTTTTCCGATTTGAATAATAAAGATATGTATGTAAACTAAATTCCATTGACATTGTATTTTTGACTGGATAATATCAATTACGATCTTTAGGTTTAAACATTATTATTATTGATATTTTCGGGGATTATTGATTCAGGGGTTATTCATATTTTGAAGTTATTATGCCATTGTTTCATTATGATAAAAATAGTTTAAACTCATATATTGTACGTTGTAGGAGTAATCTTCTACAAATGGACGGGTATATCTTCTAATGTACGAGAATATAAGTGATTGGCATATATTTTGATATAAATTGCCATATATTGGAAGTACGATTCACATTTTGCATACGTGATTTAAAAAAAATGCCTGAATAAAACCACTTAAAAATTTGCATACAAGTGTAAAATGTATGTATTATTGAAATGAAGAACTGTTGAAAAGATGAAAAGTCCAGATGAAAAAAAGTACAGATGAAAAGTCTTAAAATTACAATATATTTTTTTCTTGAAAATTTCAAAAATTTGAAATGTTTTTAAAAATTTATTTTTGATTAACATTCAAACATTCAAAATATATATTTTCGAAAATAGATTAATTTTCTATCCTCTAATTTTTCTTTTATCTTTAAAAATAAAATTGAAAATCTGTCTGTCGGTCTGTCTGTTTGTCCCATCATCACGGGAGAAAGGCTGAATCGAGTTTGAAAAAATTTTGTAGGTAGCCTGAAAATAGTCCCTCTTAAAATTTAGTCCAAGTTTGGAGTTTCTACAATCAGTGGTTCTCGAGATATTAGTAAAAACGAAATTCTCTTTTGTCTCATCATCACGGGAGAACGGCTGAACCGAATTTAATAAAATTTTGTAGATAGCCTTTAAATAGCCTTCAATAAATTTAGCCCAAGCTCCGAGTATCTAAGACCAGGGGTTGTCGAGATATTAATGAAAAACGAAACTTTTTCCTAGGAGTTCTACTCTTTAACTCCGTGGTTTATCCGAACGAAAAGCTTGAAAACCGTTTGAAAGTGAATTAAAACTTTATCTCAGTTTGATGGGAGATTTTGTGCACTAATTAGTCACTTTCTGAAAACATGAATTGTTTGAAACATGATTTAAATGGGAAATCTATCTCCATGGGTGATTTTTACAAGCTTTTACTGAACAATGAAAAGTATAAAAAAATCAAAATGGTTAGTTAACTTCGCAGTTTATGAGGAAGATTCTATCTTATATCATGTTGCTCAGAAACGTAATTAAATTAAATATGTCTGTTAATTTTAATTATTATTTTTTCGATTTGAATAATAAATAAATGGATATAAAGATATATTTTAGAAAAGAACGATTTGATTTTTCTTACAGCATTTTTGACTGGATAATATCAATTACGGTCTTCCGGTTTAAACGTTATTATTATTGATATTTTCGGGGATTATTGATTCAGGGATTATTGATATTTTCAAGTTATTATGTAATTGTTTTATTATGACAAAAATTGTTTAAACTCATATATTGTACGTTGTACGAGTCATCTTCTACAAATACGCGGGTATATCTTCTAATCTACGAGAATATAAGTTGTACAGCTGTATTGGCATATGTTTTGATGTATATTGGCATATATTGCAATCAATTACGACCTTCTGGTATAAAGAGTACGGGGATTATTGATATTTTCAATTTATTACGTCATCTCTTTTATTTTGGCAAATATTTTTGAGACTCATATTGTAATACGGGTAATCTTCTACTAACACACTAGCATATTTTCTAATCTGCGACAATATAAGTAGTACGGGTATATATGTATTTATATATATATTTCCATATAATTTTAGTGCTCTAATTCAGACATATATTGGAGTCAATTATGGGTTTATTGATGTTTTCAATATATACATGTAATGTACTAATGCAGGTTATTTCTTCTTATATTCGCATATATAAATAGTACGGGTCCCATACAATTTTAATGCATTCATTTTGCATATATTGCCACTTTTTTTTTTTTTTCTGTAAATTTGCTTATAAAAGAGGCCAATATGTTTTAGTCTTCAGATCTGCCCGTGAAGACAATTTTGTATAGCGGGAACAGAACTTCTTAGACTTCTTTTAGAAGTATTAAATTAAATATTTTAACGGAATATTTTGATTAAAAGTGTCATTTAGTATACTATCGGAATTTGCGCATGATTGCGAATTTTAAGTTTCTTTATATTATATACTCCGTACGAAGAACGGGTATGCTGCTAGTAGTAAATAAAATTGAAAATCTGACTGTGTATTTGTGTGTTTGTTTAAACATAATGGGATAACGGCTACACCGAATTTCTTGAAACTTTGTGCGTAGCCTTGGAATAACACCATTTAAAATTTAGTCTACGTTTCGAGTTCTTAGGACGAGGGTTGTCGAGATATTAATAAAAAAACTCACAATAAAACATTCAATAGAGATAGCATTAAGCAGACGATTTTGTCTCCTCCAATTTATTTGAAGAAAATTATATCATGTCGTTCAGCATGGGAATTAAATGCAATGTGTTTATAAGGCAGACGATTTTTAGTAAATATTTTCCAATGTAAATAATAAGGAAAGGTATAAAAGATAAACTGTATATCACTTGCCTTTTCAATAGGATAATATCGATTGCAGCCTTTGGGTTTAAAGATCACCGGGATTATTGATTTTCAATTTCTTATGTTATGTGTTTTATTTTGACAAATGTTTTTCAATCTCTATATCAATATCTTTCAATCGACAAATATCTTTCAATCTATCTTCTATCTATATTGTAGTACAGGTATATCTTCTAATACAGGTGCATATATTTTATTTTACGAGAATATAAGTATTACGGGCATATTTTCCAACTCAATTTTAGTGCTTTCATTTTGACATATATAAATTCAATTTCAGATTTTTTGTAAATTTATTTACACACAAGAGAAGGGTGTTTTATCATTGAGATCCGCTTGTGAAGATAAAATTGTATAGTGAAAACATGATTTCTTAAACTTGTTTTTAGGAACATTATTTTAAATATTTTAATATAATGTTTTGTAACAATGTCATTTAGAATACTATAAAAATTGGCACATGATTGTGAATATAAATTTTATATATATTGTATATTTTGAGGACCGGGTATGCGGTTAGCCTCAGAAAATAAAAATAACCCTATAATTTATTGTAAAAAATATTGTTTCTGGTACTTAACAACTTCAACCTTTTATAATACATCTTTTATTTCGTACTTTCCTCGTAATAAAAGGTAGATTAGCTTAGATTTTGAATCCAAGATACTCCAATGATACACATCATGTATCGCAGGATAAATTGAAAATGCTACAAACACTAAAATGAATATATTTTTTTAATCTATGTGCTGTCTTACGTCTTCGTAATTAGTCCTCCTCACAAGATTCATCAGCTTCTTTACAAGATTGGAAGATGAAATTAAGACATCCCCACAGCATACAATAATTTAGTTATTTCTAAGAGAGCTAAACTTTCTCCTCAATTCTTTGCAATTAGCAGCGATTGAATGTATCCAGAAATAAAAGATTCCGCATGAAAGCAGTCAGAATTATTTTATTTTGCTTTGGGGGTCCAATTAGATGAACAATGGAATTGGTTATATATGAAATATTCAGCAACGGCACTCTTAAATTCACTAGGATGTCAAATTTCATTATGATATAGATAAATCAGAAAAAAAATATGTGAGCCATATTTTTTCCTACCGACAAGCAAATTATATTGCAAGTGAACTAATTGTTATTCGTATTCATTTGAATAACTCTTGCTTCTTATGTTTTTCAAATCTTTACATAATAAGTCAAATCTATACATAATATGTTTGTCTTTTTCTCTGTACCAAAAAATCTAAGTTTCGGTCAGCCATGAAATTTGGTATTAGATGATCTAAACTCCTGGTATAACATTCATCGGCGAGATTTCCTTTTTAATGTAAATTAGTTATTTAGTTATTCAATTTAGAGCACGATTTTGAACGATTTTCACACAAATCGTTTGCTTAGTGACAGAAGATATTATCACAAAGTTTCCACCTTGATAATAACGGGAAATACATATAGATTATTAGTATATCCTGTCACTCTCTTAAGTATAAAAGAAGTGACAGGTAGTATAACAACCCTGGATAATATCGAATTTTTTAAAATATTGCATTTTAAGTGTTGTACCAAGTCAAGAAAATTCGAAATGTGCACCGATTGGAAAATGCATTTCACAATGATACGGATACCTCAAATTTTAGTGCAGCAGTAGATAATTCGATAGTAAAAAGGGAGGGGAATAAAAATTTTCAATATGTATTATTTTATGGGTACTGGATACTGAATTCCGGAGTATATAAAAAACACCGTATTTAAGTGTGATAGAGATATAGGATTAGATATACGGGCAGTGGCGTAGTGTACATTGAGGCTCAAAAGCTGAGCCTATCCTGTTTAAAATTTAATTTAAAGATACTTTTATTTATTATATTTTTAAAAATAACTTTGCGAATATATGTGTTTTTTTTAGAAAACCGTTACACTTTACTTACTTAAAATTAGACGTTTCAAAGTATTTTTCCCATTAAAACACAAGTTGAAATCATCTAGCCTTTACGGTGCATTGAAAGTAGCATGGTATTTATTAGAAACGCCCAACTCCCTGATAAGCTAGAACTAAAGGCTACCATCTAGAAAAGTGGAGGTATTGCTTCCCCCATTTTCATTGGATAGGGGACGTGACATTCCATGAAAGAAAATTTCTTGGGCAAGGCTAATGGATCCTCCATTTTGAGTCAACCATGGTTCTATTAATTAAACTTCGCATAAAAAGTCAAATGTAATACTCAAAAATATGAGGCATTTTCCACGAATAACATGACATTCACCTATATTTAAACAATATCAAGACGAAAAATCACACACTAATAATGACTACCATTAAACTTAAATAGTTCGTGAAGTAGTCACAGCAACAATATGGCGAAGCATCCGTTTGCGTATTGGGGAGTTTTAAACAGAATAAGTCTCATTTCCTTTTAAAAAATTTAAACAAAAGCCATTGATAATTTTCTAGCAGATTTTAGCACATTGTGGTTAAGGTCTTTTAAAGTTTTCAAAGTGATTAATTAATATACAAAATTTTTAAGGACATTGTTGACTACAGTGATTTTCAATTAAACTTATGTTCCAGATGTATTTCTCACCCATTTTCAGTGCACTCCTTTGAATGGCTTTATTTCGTTAGTTCTAGCTGTTTATATTTATAGAACTAATATATTTTTCTATCACGTGCTTATAATATTCTAATATATTTCTACTTCATACATAGGCGTCTGTAAAGCATTTTCAAGGGGATGGGATAGGGGCAAACTCAAGTGCATGATGTACGACATCAACTAGATTGATTCTCGCCTTTACTTCCCCTATGGGTGACAATGATTTCATATTTAATAAAATGATTGTAAAAGTCCATACAATTTAAAAATATGAAAACAGTTAATATGTTATATCTTGTATGCATTTATTTTAAATAGTTAACATTTAAAACTCGTGCATTTCATCCACTCTTTGCATTTTTATGTAAAATTGTTTTATATCATTCACTAATAAATAAAACTTATTGAAATAAAACTTATGAATATGCGAATTTCAATATAAATTTCACTTGTAACACCACATTTTTTGCCAAATTTTCAGCCACCCAGACAAAAATCTCACACTACGCTACTATAAATTTGCAATTAAATAAAAATTTTAAATTCTCGCTTCACACAACCCTATGTTTCTGTTTCTTTTATTTCCTTTTTTGTAGATAAAATTTATTATTTTTATTTTATAGCAATACATGCATATTAGCGGAAAATATATACATTTGGAAATTAGCTAATATTAATTAATTTTAAAAGTTGTTTGAGTAAATGCGTTTAACTAGATAATTAATAACATTTAAATGCTTTGGAATCTTGCGTCACATATTCTACGCTGCACCAAACACAGCATTCCTGCGAAAAATTATTTTTGGAAGCGAGTTAGAAACGCTCCAAACTTCATATTTAACTGACTTGTTGTAAATGTTTGTAACTTCGCAATGGCCAGAATTAAACTTGCAGTTATAATCTGAAAAGTAAGCTAACTGTAAAAATCACTGTAATTAAGTTGAAATTCGATTCATCTTGCGCGGAATATTCAGAACTCGTTTGCACGAATCCAAACATCATTTTTCACGTCTTTGTTACAGTTATAGCGAAAAGTTTGCCATTCGAAGCTTCGCAGCTCTATGCGAGGTTAAAATTAACGATTCTAAAGTGGTATGCTACCCAAAACGGCAATTTACGGTGTGAAGCGTTGGAGTTTTTAACGCCACGCTTTAATTGCCGGATCTGAGAATAGGAATTTTACTTGATCTTAGATTTCTCGTTTAGTTTTGGCCGAAAATTGTAAGTAACTTTATAAGTCTGAAACAAAATTTAAAGTTTTATTTATATAAGTTCCAAATTTATGCAAGGATTTACAACACCAAATAAATGAACAACGGCTATAGTTATTTCAAGTTTATGAATGTGGAATTATAGAACAAGTGCTTTATTTGCATGATTAAACTTCTCTTTTATGCTTGGTAGCATGAACATTTTATAATGTAATGCCTCAAAGTTCAAATATTCACATGTTACTAACAAAAGAACTATATACATTTAAATAGGTATTTTCAGATGTATATTGCAAATGAGAAGAATTCAAACAAACTCGTTACACTTGAATAAACCCTTTTCATTGGCAAATAACGTTCACATAGTACGACTACATGATAATCAGCATACCAAATTTTGATTGTCTAATTTAAACAGATTCCCTGTGGAATTTTGACAAAAAGTGATATATTTCAAGAAAATGTATGTTTCAACAAATATCATTGGAGGGGAGGCGCTATGGGAGCAAGGGAGCAGGGGGGGATTTAATTAAAATTTCAAAACTTATAATTTTATAATTTTTTATGTGACTATTGTTGCAGGATCATCAGCATACAGAATTTAAGCTGTGTGTAAGGGACAGATTTTTTGTAGAATTTTGATTATGAGTTACCTCTTTTGGGAGAAAACTGATAAAGAAGATATTTTCGTAATATCGAATAGTCATTCTTGTTCCTTAAAATTCTAAAAAGTTAACATTATTTTCCTTCAAGGAATATTACCTGACACCCAGCTTATTGAAATTAAACTGTGTAACTTTAAATTGTGTATTGAATTTAAACTGTCTTAAACATATTTCTGTTGAATTTTTATTATGTCATCCTTGTTGAAAGAAAAATTGATAAATACGACATTTCCGAATTTCGAATAGTCATTGAACGGTTATTTAAGCATTTTTTTAGTGAGAAATTTCTGTGTTTCTCCTTAAGAGTAGCAGTGGTGTACTCAGCATGCCGAATATTAAGTTTCAACTCTATCAGCCGATTTTAGAACTAGGTGCAAAAGTGGAAATTTCATAGTAAAACTAAATGTACTATATTTTACGCATTAATACAGAAAATTGACTGGTATAAAATAAACCTAATTAATAATGTTTTATGTCATTGCACTTGCCTGCCAGCACACTTAAGAATTAACATTTTACTCCTTTCATTTGATATACAGTGTGCGCGAAAACAGGCACGCGTTAGAATTGTCTGGCAAAGAATTCAACATTGTGCAAAGGTGTCGGAATGAACACGCAAGCATATTTTGATAAAAATACCGAGTTTATTCTTAAACTGTAGAAATCATAAAATAAACTCCATTTGCGTAATTTTCACATAAAAAATCATCATGTGCATGATCCAACCTTTCCACTTATCTGCATCACACACGTCACGCTCCACGTATCTATTCCTATCATCTCCCGAACCATCTCGTTCCCTCTCGTGCTTCGCACTTCGCCATTTTATAATCTGGTTGGCAGTACCCTCTACCGTCCGCAATCTGCGCAGCTGTTATGTAAATTTAGACTCTTATTTCCCCGGGGAAGATACTGCTTCAAACATAAGAAGCCGAGAATCGAAATTGTTAATCCTTGCATTTGTATGTAGACATTTTAAATACATCTTAGCTGGTGATCTGCCGCGTACCTTACTACTAGTGAATCTGTCTACTAATATGCATATGAGAACAAATTGTATGGTCGCACTTTCTGTCACAATACTTCCTCCTTCCGGGACGGCGCCACATTAGATGTGGTGTACGGATCTTAACTCTGTAGCTCTGGTCTTCCGTATCTGGGGGGCATAATAAACGGGTTATCTGATAGTCGATGAACTGTCCGTCGAACCAATGAGACTATGAGGTCCCGACTCTTCCGGGTGGCCGTGACCACTGGACTGCGCCTATTCATGGCATGAGCCAAGTTCCGGTCGATGGCTGGGGTCTGGCTTGGTGTTCTTCGGAACCCTGCCCGGTGAATGATCCCGTCGAGAACGTGGCCCCCGGTTGCGGCTTTGCTGGATGGGTGAGAAACCCCGGTGATGGAGAATTAATAGGCATAAATCACCACGGTTGTCTTTTCCATGGTCTTATTCCTGTCATTATATGTGCTAGATGATCCTATAATATATTTGGCAGTTATGACGTAGATAAAACTATTTACAGGAATATACACTTGAAAACAAATCGTGTTCTTATCATTCTTTCTGCCACTCTATTGCATGACTGCATTATTTATGGAGATTTTGGCGTAAGTGAAAAACATCTATATCGGGGCCTATTCCAAGCTTGTCAACCGTAGTTCCGCACCATTCCCACAGAAGACGCCCCTATGGCGGAGAAAGAAACTGTTTTCAAAACACAAGAGCATTTCTACCTCTACAATAAGAACACCTCTATCGATCGATGCAGAACTACGAACGATAAGCTCGGAATAGGGCCCCTTACGTGATTAGCTCCATTTACACTGCATCACTACTCTCACTCACGCTCAGCCATCTATATTTCTGTCGACTTTTAAATCTGTGCAACTATATGCTTCATTTGGTGCGTTAAATCCAATCTATTAGAATTCAAATTTCAATTAATATAAAGTTTTCCGTCAACTACAGCTATTCAAAGTATCAATTTTCATAACACACGTGTCTTGCAATTAGTTCTAACACTCTATTCTACTTTTTTTTCTAAAATGCAATTTAAAAGATAATGTAAAACTTCAGATAAGCCTTTCAAAATATTCGTCGAAAATTCTTCGGAACTCGTGTGATCCTCTGCCATTGCGTTGATTTCATCTCTACTTAAATGTAACCTGACGGGAGAAAATCGCATTTGAATTTTGAAAAGGTGGATCCAATTTGCTTTTACAAGCTGAATCGTAAAAAGTTTAAAAGTCGAATCACTTTAAAGAAAAGAAGAGAGGGAATTAGGCAAAGAGCTGGAAGATGCAATTTTTCTACATTAAATCTGAATTTATTTTTGAACAGCCCAATAATTGTATTCTAGATTCCAATCAATTTTTACATACTACACAGAATTGTGAATTTCGCTGTTACGTTTGAAGAAAATGGAAATATTCAATGAGTTGAACGAATGACGAAATTATAATTCACGGAGGCGGATCTACGGAATTATAATTCCGTAGATCCGCCCCTCAAATTCGATGGAATATTGTGGAAAATATAATTGGCTGGGGGAGCTTACGGATAATTTTGTGCTGAAAGAAACATGTAGAATTCCGTCGATATGCCTGCCCACTCAAAAGCGATGAAAAACCCCATAGTATTTAAGAAAAGTGAGGTTTATAAGGGATTTTCAACGTAAGACATATTTAACGATAAGAGAAACAAAGTATATTTTTATCAATAAATCTATTTTATTCAACGATGATTTTTTTCCCCAATTTTTTTTTATGTTTAAGAGGGGACTGTTTAATTGGAATTTTCAAAATTTAAAATTCAGACTGAAGCGAAACGGGAACTTTCTCAAAGAGGACGAATCGACGGAATCTTGCTGTAAGTTAGAGGTTGACAAATTTAGCTATACATTGTCTAGATACATAGTATAAGGTTTAGCAAAAGTATTATGACAGGGTCAAAGATTAAAATTCGATTTTTCTAAAGGAAAAAGTTGTTTTAAGTCTAATTAAAATTTCTATGTATATAGGCTGACGAAGCACCATTTTGATTCCAACTGGTCCATTCAATTATGGTCTGCTTTGTGATATTCCAACGGCACGCTCATGTTACATGGCTGATATTTGATAAGCTATTTAGCTGCAAAGCAGGTGCTTCTGCTTTCAAACAATTGTACAAGTCATTCAAGAAAGTAGACTAGAATGTTTTGATTTCCTCGAGATCTTTATAAAAGGACAAGAAAGTAACCCTACTTTCACAATCTACAGACATACCTTTAACATGGCTGGTGTTTCGACAGTCAGTACATTTAGGAGCCTTAATTCGAATCGAACGTTTTTAATTTATGTCTGCTTGTTAGTGTGCCTGTCCATGAGTCTGTAGACACCATGATTCACGTACGGATGACGCGCTTCGAACATAATTTGTAACGATTATTGCAATTCTTGAATAATGGAATTTTAACGCGAATTAACGTATTGAAATTGTATTCAGAAACACAATTCCTATACTTCCCCAATACATTATCATGTAATGTATGGAAAGTAATACTGAATTTAAAATATTAAGTTTTCTATCAGACTGTTGGCGGTCTATTCAGTTGGCGTAAAATTCAGATTTTATGGCTTCCGCATATAACTAGGATCCAAATGATATAGTGCATTTACGCTCCTGGCATATAAATCTAAAAGATAACTAGTTTATTAAAAAAATATTTTTACAGTATTCTGAATAATATTTTTTTACAATCTTTTGCTTTTTCATAAATCTCTGAATTTTTATTTAATAACTATTACTGTCGGATTGGCAACACCTATCTCGAGTCATATAGATAATTGTTTCTTGAACAACATTTTCCATGTTTTGATTACATAACTGACTATCCTGTCCTCAATCACCCTGAGTACTATTTTTTGTCTCTAAAACTTATTGATTCAGTTAAACACTTGTATTATAGTGTAATAAATGAAATAAATTAAATTTAAAATATCTACTGTACCGAGCCCTGCTAGACTTCTTATGTCCATATTCTACATTGATGAGATAGATGACTTGTATCCGAATGATAAGAAAAGTATTTTTTTATTAGTTTTCTTTAAGTTAGTTTTCTATTTTTTTAATTAATTATCTACATATTTCTTTGGAAGCAAGTCTGTCATGCCTATAAATTGTATCCATTTGGATGATTGGTGGTTAAAATGTGCTATGTTAAAACCAAATTATTTGCATCCATTGCTATTAGTTCAAATTACGATTTTTCGATTTAACCACTGTTGTTTCGATGATTCAAAATATTAAATATTGAATTTATTGTTATTTGTTCATGAATGGTAATATTTTCAGTCATACAAGTTTATATTGTTTATTTTTTATCTTGTAGATTTGAAGATATATTCATATCAAAAATTCATTTGTTTTTGATTACTCATTTTATCGTTTTTCTCATATCATTGTTCTAAATAGTAACAACATTTAATGGATATATTTGAGTATACGTATGTATTTATTTTAGATTTTGACGATTTTTGAGGGCCATTTCTCAAAAAAAAGGCAGGTTATTTTTTTCCGAATCGTACCAAAATCTAATCAGCAGCAGAGTATCCCACAAGTGATTTATCAAACGATTTTTGTGAAATTCGGTCCATTAGTTTTCCGGCTAGAGTGGATACAAGCTTTTGCGGGCCATTTCGCAAAAAAGGCGGGTTCTGTTATCACGAACCATACCCAAAATTAATCAGCACCATATTTTCCCACAAGTGACTTACCTACCAAATTTTGTGAAATTCGGTCCATTAGTTTTTGAGTTAGAGTGGATACACAATCTGCACAGACAGACAGACACACAGACACATACACAGACACACAGACACACACACAGACACACAGACACACACACAGACACACAGACACACACACAGACACACACACAGCCGTCACGCTAAAAATGTTTTTTTCGCATTCTAGAGGTCTCGAAACGTGTAGATCCGTCGAAAACTCGAGTTGCGATTTTCGACATGATTCCAATACTTTCCCTATACATTACCATGTATTGCAGGGAAAGTAAAAATAATTCGTGTTTTAATCACGAGAACTAAAGGAAGAATTATACTTAAGTCTAGTTTTTTATAGGAATTATGCGTACATAAAATTCCATAGCGATGCAAAAATTTGTGTTTAAAATGTAATATTCACATGAAGGCATTCCCATGTATCCATTGTCGATACAGGACATCTGAAGATGACAAACCGAAAACAAAAAAAACTTTCTGACGTGAACATATCTTCAAACCTAATACATAAAAATCTGAACACGTTACACTTGTTAGGTTGAAAATTGAGTACCATTTTGAAAATGCAAAAATAAATACAATATTTAATATTTTGCATTGTTTTGTCCAAAAAAAAAGTTTCTTTCCGAGCGAACTTATTTTCACTATAAATATCTTCAAAACTATACAAGATAGATATAAACTATATACGACAAAGAATATATAGTATATACTTCAAATTTATATCAATAAAACTGTTATAGTATTCTAGCAATCGTTTTGTAAATTTGAAGAAGAAGAATACATTTCAATTTGAAAGTTTGTGATATTTTAATCTCTTAAGCCAAAAAGGCTAGCTATGATTAGTAATACTAATTGCAATTAATAGTAATTCTAATTATATTCATAATCAGATTCTTAGTTTTTTTTTAATATAGTGGTTATAATTTCGATATTTTGTAATTTTGAACTATTCTGAAAAGGTGGTTCTAATTTCGATATTTTAGTGAACAGTAAGCAAATAATTTGTAGCCCTTTGAATATCCTAAAAAGATATATAATTGTAAATTTATTAGAGTTTAAATTTACATACTAACTAGTTATACTACTTTCACTAGAAATATGATACTTAGCCAGTTACTTAAAAACAATTTAACAACAATTTATTCGTCACATTATTAAAGGAATTTTATAAAACCCTATTAAATATCAAGTTCAAAACATTTTTATTCTCTCACGCGTTTATTTTTCTTTTACTATTTATAATATCAAAATGATAGTTTGTATTCGTTATCCCAATTGTTAGAAACAAAAAGAAAAAAGTATGTAGAGAAAGTGGGAAGACGATTGATTTCAAAGTGAGTAAGCTGAAGATAAGAATTCCTTCATCACTATCGGGCAGATTACAAGTGTTTGGTTAACTCTTAATTCCGTGATTTATCAAAATGAATCATATCTGACACCTTCGGATGTCCACAACCACAATATACTTATCACTGCCGGCAGTGACATATCCATCATCAAGGATGGCAACCCTGAAATACGCCAAGGCGGTTATCTATTTTACCGCCAATTCAGTTACCGAAGATATAAATTTCAATTTAAGAGCAAGACATAACACAGCGTCGTAATCAGTAAATTAAAAATAATAACACTGATGTGGGCAACACATGACTTTTTCTACATTATGTAATAATACTTTTTTTAGTTAAACAATGATGTACAAAATAACGGCACAATATTTTAGCTTTGAAAAGAGCATTAACAAACAACACTTTTGCTGATGATAGATTTGTATGTAGATAACAATATGTAAATCTATTTACATGTACCAAATTTATTTTCATTTCGCGTAAATCGAATTTGACAATTAGAAAAATATTTAGCATTCTACTAAGCAAAATAAACATTGTAGATCAGCATGCTTAAAACATGCTCTTTCGATGAAATTAAATTTTCGTCATTGTCACAATGATTTCTTTGTACAATATACTAATGAGGCGCAACATTTTTGTGGGTACTACACCACTGAAGTATTATTTTATTTAAGAGAACCCCATACCTCCCAGTAAATAAAACTTAGGGTTAAAAATCACAATTCAATACACAATTTTATGAATGGATGTGTTTTAACTTCATTAAAATTACTTACATTTAACAATTAAACTGTCAAAATGTTTTATCTGGCTAGAAATAGTATATTTGATATATTTTATACAAGAAAACACTATATATAAAAAAAATTACGCAAAAGGCTTAACTGTTTGTGTGAGACCAGAAATAGTTCTCACATTTGATGAGACACTTTTATGTGTGGAATTTATGGTGGCAGAAACGGCAGACAAATCTTGTAGTCGGGCTGTCACCAAATTTTATTACGACGTGAACCTAAAGGTCAGAAGACTATAAATTTAGGGGTGCCATACCAGAGGGGCTGAGCTGGGCCGTACTAAATGTGCAATGGTGCCATTGGGTAAAGGAGTAACCAATAAGCGCCAAAAAGAAGTAAAGGCGACGTTACCCCTCACCGAGAGAACCACAGCCTGTGACCTGAGAACCAGAAAAGAAACGAAAAAGATGTCGACTTACGAGCATACCACAAGAGACAACCATGGAATTTTGACATAGAAGCATGCCAGCAGGAATAATCACGATGTGTAACTTTAACATTAATTTTAATTTCGGTTGCCATAGTTTGTCATAATGTGAAATTTTAGCTATATATTGAAACAAAAATAGACAGTTTTTTTCAAACTCTGCCATCATTAAAACAATTTTAGAAACCCCATAATAATATTTCGCGACCCAGGGTAGTTCACCACTGAGTTATATTATGTAAGGCAAATAATATGTTAATTGCTTCTTACAGAATTTACAAAACTCAAGGAGCTTTGCTGAAATGAGAGTATTTGAGTTGAAAATAGTGGAATGAAATTTTTGAACATTTTCAGCAATACAGAGCCATCCGTGAAAATTATGACGCCTCTGATATCCTTTCATCCAGGGCCTCATTCCTTCTTAGATGCAATAATAATCAATCATTCCATTTTCCTTCATAAGGCCTCAACATTTTTTAAAACCTGCTCTCCATACTATATGGGCTATGACATAAAGCGTGGACAAAACAACTGAAAGGAAAATTCAGCAGTCCAATGAAAAATCAAATGTATTGTAGTAATCAAATGTAGAATATTTTTAGGCAATGGACAGTTAATAAGTAAGTAAGGAATCAATAAGTAGCTAATGGGGAGTTAATAATTAGCTAACGGGGAGTTAATACTTAGCTGAGGGGTTTGTTTAGTTAATGGGTCCACTAAATCGCAATAGAAGAATACGATCAGTAGGCAGTGTAAAATAATATATTAACTACAGTGGTCCAAGGGAGCGCCGAAATAAAATTATAAGGAAATATCCATGAGTGAACACATTTGTTCAATCTATAGTTAATAATTAGTTAACGGGTTTGTTTAGTTAATGGGTCCATTAAAACGCAATGGCAGAATATGATCAAAGGGCAATGTAAAATAATATTTTAACTACGAAGTTCCAAGGGAGAACCGAAATAACTTTGTAAGGAAAAAACTTTGTAGTGAACACTTTTGATCAATCTATAGTTAATAATTAGTTAACGGTTTTGTTTAGTTAATGGGTCCATTTAAACGCAATGATAGAATATGAACAGAAGACAATGTAAAATAATATCTTAATTACGGAGTTCCAAGGGAGCACCGAAATAACTTTATAAGGAAATATCCATGAGCGTATACGTTAGGTTTATAACGGCAGATAATTGCAAAAATAGGCTAACTAACTCGGAAACAAAACGAGATAGAAGCCGATTACATAGCCGATTACATAATGGTGGAGCAGTATCAAATGAGTAGGAATTGTCCATAAAAGTTTACAGAAGGCATTTATTCTGGACGTCATAACTCAGTTATTAGGGCACTCGGAGATTCCTTGACGATTTCAGTGTTGTCCAAACTATCCTCGTGTCAACACGGTATATTGGTATAATAAATATCTGGGTCCGAAAATCCTTCCGAGAGGTTGGTGGCAGTGTTTATTTCAGAACTTTTCGGCCAGGGGGGGGGGCGAATGACATTTTAGGGGGGCAAGTGTTCTATTTGCCCTATATTAATATGTCTAAATGCTATGTCACATAAATAGAAATTGGGGTAACATAAAATGCCTACGGGGACTTCGGCTCCCCCGACGGTATTCCTAAAAGAAACATTGATTGATAGTAGCAAAGAAGAGTACGGTCCTCGAGGGTGTCTCCCTTCCGGTCTAAATTGGACGGTACGTATACCTTCCAAACAGATACCTGACACCTTCGGGTAGGCAGGACAGTTTGGGTCTAAAGAAAGAAAGAATACATTTATCTGGCGCGATTGGGTTATTTGCAAATGGATATCCTATTCAGTAAACCACACTTACATGCACAAGAGTCTAGTAGAGGACCTGTTCAAGATGTTCTTCGCAAATAAGAATGCTCATTTGAATTCGAGAAAACATATGATCGCGTACTTCTACACGCATTTCAGGTTTCACCGTGTTACAGTCCCTTATGATGCGACATTTTAAGAAATATTTATTACCTTTCATATATGTGTTTCTTGATTTCCTGTTGCCGATTCTTACTAGCCAAATAATCCTCCACAACTTTGTAATTGACATTTTTCGTCTAATTTCCTTTGCTGTCGAGCTCGTTATCCTCATTTTTGTAATTATCCATTAGCGATCGCTGTAATCATTTTTGTTAGATCGGGTATAATTTACAATATAGGTAAAATTTGCAATATCCCAAGAATGATTCGTCCTAACTCCTATATTATAGTTTTACTTTATTTCTGGTTGAAATTGCATAAAAACCCATATCAGAATTGTGAGTAAATTTCATATTTATGATTCTTTTATTTCAAGACAAGAACAAAGTATCTCAAGAACGGTACGTACTAAGGCCTCAAAATGGGTGGCTTTCAAATAAATAATCTTATATAATTATAGTACATAATGCATGCTTTAATAAATAATTAATATAATGTTTTATGATAATAATGTTATGTAAGATTGCATAATAGTCTTACATAATACATGTTTTGATAAATTGAAACTTGTATTTTTAAAACCTGTCGAGATTTAAAAAAATCAAAAATTGAGGGTCTCTCCTTACTCCGTTCACTCCAGAAATTGATGATGCTTATCGATTGAAACGATCGCAGCCAATTTTATTCAATTTTTAACACTTTACAACAAAGTTGAAAAGTGGTTTTGACTTTGTTCATTCTGTCTATCTGTATGTCCGTTAGAACGATAACTGCCGTAAAAATGACTTATTCGAAATGAAATTTTAGTATGTTGTTCAGAGGGTCTGTAGGACCTATTGGAATATAAATGAATAATATCACCCAATTAGTTTTTGATTGAACCCGGGTTGAAAACATGAAATACATTGAGCCCTATGGGACCTAATTTTTCAAACATTTTTTAAGCAAATTTAAAATTCAAAAATAGCTTCGAAAATTTTAGATAATATTTACATTGTTCCATAAAATATATAAAAAAAATTCAGCGAAATATATTCAGTAGTTCTTTAAATAAAAATTAAAATATTAATTACACCTCTTATATGAAACGATCACGTGACCCACTTCAAAATGATATATGGCATCCATCTTGTTTCAAAATCGCGATTTTTTTAAGTTCTTTTTAATTCATCTTGAGTGTTGTATCCGTCCTAAAACTACTTTATTTTTGCTTAAATTCTGTGCATCTACATACTTAAACAACGCAAATACAATATATTTGAGTTTAAATGATTATCCAAATTTGATTATTTCTATTATTAAGCCTATTTTTCCCCTATGTAAAATATAAACAGCAAAATATGTATAATGAGCTGTATTAGAATTGCTCTATTTCTTTAAAACAAAATAATTTAGTACATGGAGTCTGCATGGCTGATATGAATGAAATATTAATTGATTTCATAAAGATAAGGACGATTTTTTTCGATGAAGTTTTAAGCATCGAGTTTAATTACTTGTAGCTCCATGGTCTTAATTTTTAAATAAAATAAATTATTGCAGTATTTTGATGAATGAAATGAGTAGGAGAAAGTTATGAATGAAATCCTGTTTTTATAGAGAGATCCAGGCGTGTTATTTTTTCTATGACGTCATTTGAATTAATTTCAGTTGTTTTCGATGAAGTTTTCAAATATAATAAATTATCGTAGTATTATGATAGTGTTAAAAATATTCCCGTGGAATGTATCGCATTTTAAAGATATTTAAACCAGGCGATTTATATTTCAATGCCGTCATTTGAATGAAGTTCATTATTTTCAATGAAGGTTTAAGTTTTCAAATATAATAAATTAATGTAGTATTGTGATAAGTTTTAAAATATTTCCGATGAATGTATTGCATTTTCGACTTTTTTAAATAAAATTGCATTGAAGTTGGAAAGTGTTTCATAATCAATGCTTTAAGCATGATTGATCTTTCTTGTCTTTATTTTTTCGTGATACCTCAAATTCCTAGGCAGATACGCGCTGACATAGTTAGAAAAAATGTTTGATTCTTATATGCCCAAAAGTGTAAAGACAGTTTGGAGAGTGCCAAAATTTTGACTTTAGACAACATATGCAATATTTTCTCTTTACATATGCTATACAGGATGTCCAGTGCTATCGGTGCCCAATGGCTATATCCTCAACCTTTTGTCACAGAGATACACTTCCAATTGCAAAAATGTTTTAAATTTCAAAATCTATTATCTTAGAAACAGTTTAAATCAATAAATGTATTTCTGAAAGAAATACGAAATATAAATTTTTATACAGTCCCCCAGTCCTACCAATTATATTTAGGAAAATCGTCCTCATACAATTTTATGTAAAATAAAAATAAAAATCAGCCTTTTACGACCAAAATTGACTGACTTATAGATGTTTAAATTTGGACCCCTTTTTTGCTGAGAAATGGTCAATACGGTCCCTAATTGGTTGGTTGCCTGAAACGGGACATTTTTATGCGTGGAAAAGCGACTTAAGCCATAAAGTTTAATACTTCATAACTCGGTGAATTTTGGTCGTAAAAGGAAGATTTTTTTTTATTTTGCATGGAATTGTTTGAGGATGATTTTCCTAAATATATTATTGATAGGATCAGGGGACCGCATAAAAATTTATATTTCGTATTTCCTTCAGAAATGTATGTATTGATTTAAACTGTTTCTAAGTTAATAGATTTGAAAATTTAAAACATTTTTGCAATTGGAAGTATATCTCTGTGACTCACGGTTGAGGAAGTAGCTATTGGGCACCGATAGCACTGGATACCCTGTATATTGTAGTGAAAGTAAAACGCTTACTGAAATAATAAATGTAAATTATCAATGCATGCAATTTTAAGTATCTCTGTTATTCACTTATTTTTTATTAAACTAGTTTTTTCTTTAAAGTTAGACAAAAAATGAGCATCAGGGCATTTCACTAAATATGCCAAAGATACAACATTAACAGCAAATAGCAAACGTACAGAGAGAACTCTAACTTCAATGTATTATTTTTAAAGGGAAACTTATCACTAAAGATAAACTTTTTTTACAGAGAAACACGTCTTAATCAGCATTGCAAAGTGTTAAACAAGAATAAAAAAAAGAAAAAAAAAACATTATTAAATCCATTATTAAACTATCTCTTTTCTTTAAGGTTAAACAAAAAAATGAGCATCAGCTTATTTCAATACACAGGTCAAATATACAGCATTTACAGCAAATAACAGCATTACAGGGAGAGCTCTATCTTTAATGTATTATTTTTAAAGATAAACTTTGCACGCCTTGATTAGCATTGCAAAGTGTTAAACAAAAGTCAGAAAAAAAAAGCCATTCATAAACCAACCTCCGGGTGTTTGTCTCTCTTTGTCTCCAAGTCACGATTTGAACATTAGGGGATAAAATGCAGAGCATAAATTGTTCCTTCACCGTAAATAATCCTGAATTTTATTTGAAAAGTAGTGGGATTTTGAGCACTGTTCATATAAGAAAGTTGATTTTTAATTGGCGAAAATTCTAAAAAAACCATTTGTAATCGTGATTTTTATCAAATAAATCTAATCCAAAGTGTTAATTTGTGGAATAAGTTTAACTGCAGTTTAAAAAGGGGTCACGTATAATGTTAAATAGTGTTTTCTCATCTTTTTGCATTTTTTTATTCCCTCGTATGATCTGCATATTTTTATAATTCAAGACTTCAAATATCTGGAGATCCAAAAATAATGTATAACTGCTGTCCAAAAGTAATGCGTAATTGAATAAAAGAAGTTTTCACAAAAAGTTTTGTCCAGGAACGCTAAAAATGAATTTGTAAACTAGGAAAGTTGAATGTGAATTCAGAGTAATTATGTTTCTTACATAAGACAATTAAAATTCTCGTTTCGGACAATTGGATAAAAGGAGCGGTGATATGCAAAATGAGAAAATTCTGGGAATGAATTCCTTCCATTTTTGCTTGATTTTTGTCGTCAATTAAGACATTTTATTGAAGTTATCACATAGACAAGAAAAAGATGAATTTAACCGTGGTTTTGTGTTCGGTATCTTGGAAATGTGGTTATATATATATATAATTGAAGATTTTTATGATTACTTGTAATATATATATACTCGAGAAATACCAAAGTAAATTGCTTGTAAACAGAATGTAAAGGTGAAAAATTGAAATCAGAAACCAAGTGTAGCACGATGAGGTAGGCCTTTTATAGCTCCCAAGAAGTTTGGAAATTGAATAAATGGAATATAGTGAATATTAAAGGAATAAAATGAATATGAAAAGCATTTCTGAAACCATGTACGTTATCAAGGGCCATACATGTTTCATTAATGCTAATTCTGAGTTTCTGTGTACACAACTGTAAAATGTATTACAGAAATAATGTACATGGCCCGACATAGAAGAAAATATAATGTGGATCCAATACACAAAAATTCAATCATGAATTTAAAATATTATTTTACACCAGCTTGTGGCTAATTATAATTATATATATATATATATATATATATATATATATATATATATATATATATATATATATATATATATATATATATATATATATATATTATATTTATAATCAGAAATTATGCCTAAACTACAGTAAATACAAAAAACCCATCTCTAGCATATCCGTTACAAATAAGTAACAATAGACCAAGACAAAGGGCATGAATAGTAGGTAACTTATGGCTATAATGGTAAAAGGGGATGAGAGGAATAATGACATACAATCGAAAAGGACATGAGTATAAGTGTATACATTAATCATTAATAAATAGTCATTTATATATAAAATATATATAAAATGAAAGATCAGTCATTGCAAAAGTCAGAAAAGGCACTAACAATTAACTCAAGATAAAAGGTCAATACAGTGAGAACAATCAGTTGAAACAAAATAAAAAATGGCGGTGAGCTCGAAATTACACACTCGTCAGGATAGCCATGCAATTCGAATAAAACCAATATAATATCCAGTTTCTGACAATGGCGATAGTTTTAAACTATAGACCCCATCGGAACTGTCTACTGGCTATTGGAAGGAAAGTAATAAAATCCATATGAAATAAAAAAAAGAAATACAAACTTACCATGTGCAGTGGAGATTTCAAGTGTAGGAGAGCTATATATATATATATATATATATATATATATATATATATATATATATATATATCACAACCAATAGTGGGTGTTCTTCGAGATGTAAGAGCTCTGATTAAAATTTCATTGGAACTCACAGAGTAGTGTCGAAACTCAAAGGAAGCTGAAACAATGAGTCAGTTTGAAACAAAATAATTAATTACTCGCCCGCGTTGTATTAAACAAAAGTATTTATTTAGGTAAAAGAATAAGACTGAATGTCGAACGACAATTTAGCTGCAATGCGCAGGCGCGCTAAAGATTCGAAATTCCTCAGT
Source organism: Amaurobius ferox (assembly GCA_951213105.1). Classification (NCBI taxonomy): domain Eukaryota; kingdom Metazoa; phylum Arthropoda; class Arachnida; order Araneae; family Amaurobiidae; genus Amaurobius; species Amaurobius ferox. Next base: position 138,470,593 of record OX578151.1, read on the forward strand.
ATTGACAATACTAAATTCCAAGTCGTGAGTGTGACGTTATGACTTAGTAGACCTATCCATATCTCCTATAAGTTCAGTTCAAAACTGTCATGAAAGGACGGGTCAGAGACCAGTCAAAGGAATACCGTAGTGAAGAACGAAATTTTGCAGATCTGTCACTCCGCAATAGATATTTGAAAATTTATGAAACGTTTAATTAAAAATGTAATTAAAATTCAACGAATATAGTCATTTGAGGATATTTCTATCATTCGAATGCAAAGATAATATTCAAAATTCATGCCAAAAATTAAAATCGTGCTAATAATCAATTTTCTGATGAAACAATATAAAATTGAAATTTTATAAAGTGCACATATTTCTATTCATATTCATGAAATAAAATAAATATGCAGCAATTACTCTTCGGATTTGATTCAAAACCCGTTGGAAAGATATGTCTTGAGAGCAGATAACTCTAATGGATGTATTTGGCTTGCTTGTGTCAATATAAACAATTTTAACCATTACCATCTATAACGTAGTTTTAATTACTGATTTCCATCATATTCTATATATTATGGCCATTTTAATAGGAAATAAATTTATTGAAAATTTTAAAACTGTAATAAATGCAAGTGCTACACGTGAGGTTTACTAAAATTCTAGTTGTTTATGTTTTTTCACATAATATGTACAGTATATCAAGGAAAGTCATAAATATATCCAATCACTCAAGGTGTCTTAGGGTTATTTTATATTAAGCAGATGTATAGGAGCCGCCTATAGCTTTATATGAAGAGACAACTTTCGGGGTTAACCCAATTTTCAGCGACGTATCTCATTTCCTTTCGGAGGTTAGAAAATAAGTCAACTACAATATTATAGATCGTTGCAATATCAGTACTAAGTATTTTTGTCCACCTGTAAAACAGACAAGATTATTCTCTAAATAATAAATCCAAAAGAGACAGTTTTTATTATCTGCATGCAACAGTGTAAACATATAGATATTTGAAAACATGCGGAAGCATCTTATTAACAAGAAATATCAATCATGCTTAAAGCATTGATTATGAAACACTTTCCAACTTCAATGCAATTTTATCTAAAAAAGTCGAAAATGCAATACATTCCTCGGTAATATTTTAAAACTTATCACAATACTACATTGATTTATTATATTTAAAAACTTAAACCTTCATTAAAAAAATGAACTTCATTCAAATGACGACATTGAAATATAACTTAAACCTTCATTAAAAAAATGAACTTCATTCAAATGACGACATTGAAATATAAATTGCCTGGTTTAAATATCTCTAAAATGCAATACATTCCACGGTAATATTTTTAAAACTATCATAATACTACGATAATTTATTATATTTGAAAACTTCATCGAAAACAACTGAAATAAATTCAAATGACGTCATAGAAAAAATAACACGCCTGGATCTCTCTATAAAAACAGGATTTCATTCATAACTTTCTCCCATTCATGTCATTCATCACATTACTACAATAATTTATTTTATTTAAAAATTAAGACCATGGAGCTACTGTTCATAAACTCTATGCTTAAAACTTCATCGAAAAAAATCGTCCTTCTGTTTATAAAATCAATTAATATTTCATTCATATCAGCCATGCAGACTCCATGGACTGAAATATTTTGTGTTAAAGAAATACAGTAATTCTAATACAACTCATACTACATATTTTGCTGTTTACATTTTACATAGGTGAAAAATAGGCTTAGTTGTAGAAATAATCAAATTTGAATGAGAATTTAAACTCAAATATATTGTCATTGTGTTGTTTTATTATGTAGATGCACAGAATTTAAGCAAAAATAAAATAGTTTTAGGACGGATACAACACTCAATATGAATTAAAAAGAACTTTAAAAAATCACGATTTTGAAACAAGGTGGAGGCCATATATCATTTTGAAGTGGGTCATGTGATCGTTTTATATCATGGTCACGTGATCGTTTCATATAAGATGTGTAATTATTATTTTAATTTTTATTTAAAAAACTACTGAATATATTTCGCTGAATTTATTTGTATATATTTTATGGAACAATTTGACTATTACCAAAATTTTTGAAGCAATTTGTGAATTTTAAATCCGCTTAAAAAATGTTTGAAAAATTAGGTCCCATAGCGCTCAATGTATTTCATTTTTTCAACCCGGGTTCAATCCAAAACTAATTGGGTGATATTATTCATTTATATTCCCATAGGTCCTACAGACCGTCTGGACAACATACTAAAATTTCATTTTGATTAAGTCATTTTTACGGCAGTTATCGTGCTAACGGACAGACAGACAGACAGACAGACAGGCAGACAGGCAGACAGACAGACAGAATGAACAAAGTCATAAACACTTTTCAACTTTGTTGTAAAGTGTTAAAAATGCGCAAGCATGCATTGTTACTAAACGTAAACATTTTATTTTTTGTGCATATTAAATCATCAATTTCATTCCGCCGCATTGTCTAAATGCTAGATTTTGAGGATAGTTAAATTACATGCACTAGTTTTCAAAGTTTCTTTCCGTTTTTCTACGGTGGTATAAAATACGTTGTACAAATTTTGCAACATTCTACAGCTTTGTAATTGACTATGTCCTCTATCACTTGCAGGAAGCCAGATATCTCCCATTTCCCATTAAAAGAGGGGGTTTGCCTCTTAAAATTGTCTCATAATGCAGAGCCACTGTGGGTTTCTATACATCGGCATAAAAAGTATACAATTTACCCATTACTTCTCAAGTTATTGAACTTTACTATGCCTATCCTTGACACCCTTTATACGCATTAAATTTGATAGTGGTCGATACAGTCGTTCTTGAGTTACCGTCGACCCCCCCCCCCATCCGCTTCACACACACGCAGATTGACGGACATATTTTCATAAAATGTTCGAAATGAGCTCTGAATTCAGCTGTAAAGGCATTTATCTGTCAAAGTCTCAAATGCGAAAATTATTGCTAAAACATAACTTTCTCCATACAATAGTATGAGAAAATAAAAATATAATCAAAAGCACTACTCTGAAAAATAAGTTTCATCGCAGTTTCAAAAGAGTCACGTATTTTGAGGTAACTGTATGGTGCCCAATAGTTTTCTTACTTTATATTTTTACTTCTTATTTATTTATTGCTTTATGTGATCTGCATATTATTATTCTTAAAGGCTTATGTCGGCAGTACATCATTTTCTAAACAGACTTATTTTCCTTTTTCTGTAAAGAGTTTATTGGAGTTTTATCACACAGAACTAAACATAAAATAAATACTTATTTGAAGTTATGTCCAATCTGCAGTTTTAACATTTTCATTCTCATTTGGCGATTTAGCGCAAAAAGTTAAAAAAGTGCAAACTGTACTCTTCTTGGTTAGATGTCACATCAGCGTAAAACTGGAGATTTAAACGGTAATGTCTTTTCTAATTTTACTTTCCCTGCAATATATGGTAATGTATAGGGAAAGTATTGGAATCATACCGAAAATCGCAACTCGAGTTTTCTACGGGTCTACACGTTTCGAGAGACCCCTAGAATACGAAAAAACTATTTTTAGCGTGACGTCTGTGTGTGTGCCTATGTGTCTGTCTGTGTGTGTTTTTTTGTGTATGTATATCTGTGCAGATTTTGTATCCACTCTAACTAAAAAACTAATGGACCGAATTTTATAAAATTTGGTAGGTAAGTCACTTGTGGGCAAATCTAGTGCTGATTAGTTTGGGGTATAATTTGGGATAAAAAAAACCGCCGTTTTTTTGCGAAATGGCCCGCAAAAGATCGTATCCACTCTAGTTGGAAAACGAATGGATCGAATTTTACAAAATTCATTAGATAAGTCACTTGTGGGACACCCTGGTTCTTATTAGATTTTGGTACTATTCAGAAAAAATAACCTGCCTTTATTTGCAAAATGGCCCTACAAAAATCGCCAAAATCTAAAATAAAAAACAGCGTATGATCAAATATATCCATTAAATGCTTGTTTAATACGTAATTTTTAACAAAGAAAAGAATAAGATCAACCCCATTACACTAGGACTAGCCGTTCTCGAGATATTTTAGTTGTTTCGTATTTTCTCTACGCCACCTTTGAAAATAAGTCCAGTTATCAAATGAGAACGGAAATTGAATTAGAAGTGAAATAAATTTAATTAAAATAAAGAGAACGTGAATATAAGTCTGCATTGAAAGTTATGTGCTGCCCACATCAGATTTTTTATATACAAAATAGCATCATGTATGATAGTATTACTCACGATTTTGAAACTGGCGCCCTAATTAGTAAGGTTCGTAAGGAACCCAGTAGGGCGACATCTACAGAGAACGTATCCTCCTTTCCTGACCACCAACCTTTCGGAAGTATTTATAACGTGTATATATTTAACGTGTCTGTACTCTGTGTGAACGCTGAGACAGTTTAGGCTTAGCTGGGAATCAAACACAGGTCTTTTGAGTTCAATCTGCGTGTTTTAACCACTAGACTGTCCCATTCCTTTCAACTGGGATTCGAACAACTTATTTTTGAACAGACCAGACGAAGCTCTAACCATTAAACTTATAGAATAAAATTCCTAACTGTAATCGTCCAACTGAACTTTACAGTTAACCTCAAAATAATGGGGGTTGATTATATTTGTCCGGTCATTAAAAAATACGAATGAAAAAGTATTAATTAATGCATTTAAATATTTTCAGGTTTCATGTTTTGATTACGACAATTTTGCGTACTGATGAAAAAAAGAAGGCTCAATTTTCCAACAAAAATATTTTTCTCTTTGAAATCGATTGATACATTTTATTCTATTAGTAGCGAAATATTTTTTGTAAGATTAATTGCAACAGCAGTTTGAGCTAGATTTCACAAAAAAGTATTGTTACTCATATAAATGCAAATAATTATACATATAAATCATACGTTTACATATGGAAGTATATACTTAGAATAAATAAACGCAGTATACAAGATGCATTTTTTTCTGCCGCGTAGCGAACATTTTTATTTATCTAGCTTATTTAATTTACAATTATTCCTTATCGAAACAAGTTTTGATAATTCTTATCTATTAACTTTATTATAGTATTCAGAAGAAACTCTCTATTTACTTAAAATCGTTTTACAAAGTGATAAATAATTAGAGAAAACATTGAAGCATTTTGACATTCTCAAAAAAAGTTATTCTATCGTATGAAATTGTATATTTCATTTTTTTCAGAATCAAAGAAAATGGCAAAATAAATATTTAAGATGAAAATTTCGAAGTTTCTATTTGTCCTTATTATTGAATTAACACGTTAAGTACAGAACTTGCTATCTGTTGGTTACAAAACATAAAGATACATTTTTACTTTCCTTATATATATAATGTATAAGGAAAGTATTGTGACGGGGTCGAAAATTTGAATCCGAGTTTTCGACGGGAGAGCACGTTTCGAGCATCCCTGATCACGAATCAAACATTTTTGAGGTGATGTCTGTGAGTGTATGTGCGTGTGTGTGTGTGTATGTATGTGTGTGTGTGTGTGTGTGTGTGTGTGCGTGTGTGTGTGCGTGTGCGTGTGTGTGTGTGTGTGTGTCAGTGAGTCTGTGAAGACGATAACTGACGAACAAATAGACTGATTTGAACGAAATTTGGTACAAATATCACAATCCGTGAATACTGGAAGCGTATTGTTTTTTTACCGTAATCGAATGTTCAGAATCCCCCTAAATGATCGAGTGAAATTTTGAGAAAATTATCAAAAAAATCAAAACCTTTAATAAAGTTACGCAAATAGACATTTCTAATGTAATTTTTCCTTAGAAAATGATTGACATAAACTTCATAACTCTAGCATGAACCGTTCTCGAGATACATATTAACTGTTGAGTAACATGTTCACTTTTTATATGTAATATCATGTAATAAATTGGGTGACATCACTCTCGTGGATCTAGCTCGTTCCATTCATGAGAAAAGATACTCTGAGTAATACTTTTGTATTAAACGATAATATTTATTTATCTGCTATAAGAATAACTTATTTCTCTATCTATAACGCTTAGCGAGATTTTTCGTCGAATTTAGCGGAATGTCGCCAACTTGGCGACTTTTTAAAATGCTGTCAAATTAACGGAAATCTCGCCAAATGGATAAAAGTGACACTAAATCAGTGAAAATGACGACTAAATGACGAAAATTCAATTTGTTGGAAAGAATATAAATTGCTACTATAAGAAAAACCTATTTTTTTAATTGTAAAAATAGTAAATTCATTGCATTATTTAAGGAAAGTCATGTGTTGCCGCCCACATCAGATTTTTTAATATAATTTTTAAAAAAACCTGTAACTCAAATTAATTCATTATATGGCTTATAATTATTAATTTTACTAGTTATTAACTTTATTAATATAATTATTTATAATTAAATTTATTAATTTATTGTTGGTGTAGATGTAAGCACATCTAATGGCTAAATTAGATGCATTGTTTATGAGATAACGGATTTCGATATCTAAGAGAAATATAACGCTCTACAATTAGCGTCAGAGACGAAAAATGTGTGGTTGCGACTAGATTTTTCTTTCGGAAGATATAATTTTAAGGTAATTTAAAGTAATTTCCTGCAGTGATCGTGCATAGGCAGCATACCTAAACGCTAATTAGGAGCCTTTTATTCCAGGTTTACAAAGTACAAATTTTAAGTAAAAAAGACAAATAATCTACAAAGATAGTTTTAGATACCAATCTATATATACTAATTACCAAGTGTTCGTCTGTCCGTCCGTCTGTCTGTCTGTCAGTCACGCTTTTTTAGGCACTTCCCGAATAGATAGAGACTTGCCATTTGGTACACGGCTCGATCGTTCGATAATCCCCCTAAAAAATTCTAAATTTTAGAAAACTTTCTCTAGAGGGGATACTCCACACTAAAACGTTCGAAAAGTGAAATGATAGGAAATCATGCTCGATAAGATAGCGACTTCAAATTTGATGTATGGGTAAAACGTTCAAAAAGCAGAAAGTGTTCAATTTTATATTTCCAATATTTTCTACTTAAGAGGGTGCCGGACACCAAAATGTTCGATTTAGCGAATAAATGAGAAACGGTTCCTTTAAAATTTGATAGAGGCTTGAAATTAGGTATGTGGGCTAATCATTTGATAAAAACATCCAAGACGAATATAGTTTTAAAAAATGTTCGTTTAAGGAGGTGCTCTAGAGAAAAACGTTTGAAAGGTGAATTGATTAAAAACACATGCTTCGGGGTGAGATAGAGATTTGAAATTTGGTGTAGGGGTAGATAGTTTGGAAGAAAGAAAGTGTACAATTTCAGTTTTGCAATATTTTCTACTTTGGGGGGTGTCGCACAGAAAAATGTTTGATTTTCGGAATGAAGTAGAAACACCCTTTTTTAACGTGATAGAGGCTTGATATTTGGTATATGGGTGAATGATTTAATTGAAAACCCAAGAAGAATGGAGTTTTTCAAAAATGTATCTTTAAGGGGGTGGGTACTCCACAGAAAAACATTCAAAAGGTGAAATAATAGAAGAAGCATGCTTCGCGATGAATTAGATACTTCAAATTTTGTATACGGGTAGATCATTGGAAAGGAAGAAAGTGTGCAATTTCATTTTTACAACATTTGCCGAATAAATGGGAAACGTGAATTATTCAAAAATTTACATTATTCAGGGGCTGTTTATTGCAAGACCGTTGATTTTCAACGGGTATTCGGCTAGTGAGATATAAAGCAGACTTCTCCTATAAAACTTTATATTTTAAATAACATTCCAGCTTGCATGAAGTCGTCGGTCACGATTTTATCTCTGCAACTTCATAAAATAGCTGATTTGAGTAGAGCATGACTTTTTCTATATAATGTAATGAATTTACTTCTTTCACAGCGAAAAAATGATGTATAAGATCTACAGCACAATGCTTTCAATGTTGAATTGTGCAATTAGGGCTTTTCCGAAAGACAACATATAAAATTATTTCGAAGTACCCAATGGATTTATATTTCACACAACTCAAAATTGACAATTTTTAATATTGACCGTATCTACAGTTAGCAATGTAATCCATGCATTAAAATACGTTAATAATTAATTTATCTGTTTGACATCATTTTCTTTAAATAAGCGTCATTTCTACAATTTAAATGATATTGGTGTTAAATATGGCCATATTTACGATAGTTTGCTAAATTGCGGCGTCAATCCGTGGGGATTGACAGTGGCCTTTCCTTTTAGGCGGCATCAGTCCATGGGATATTGCAGTGAACTTTCCTTTTAGGCGGCATCAGTCCATGGGATATTGCAGTGAACTATCCTTTTAGGCGGCATCAGTCCATGGGATATTGCAGTGAACTTTCCTTTTAGGCGGCATCAGTCCATGGGATATTGCAGTGAACTTTCCTTTTAGGCGGAGGCAATCCGTGGGGACTGACAGTGACCTTTTCGTTTGGGTGACGTCGCCGGTCTGTGGAACAGGCAGTATCAAGGTTAAAAATGGTCTGTATGTGTCAGACCTACGTGCGTGTTATCTTATGTTTATACTCTATGACTCAAACATCTCACCTAGTCTGTGCGCCGCCTGAACGGTAGGCAGCGCAAGAACGGCTCCAGGTTTAACGTGTATACAGACCAAATGTTTTAATGTGAAACTTCATGTTTTTATTAGCGATGCAATGAGCGAACAAATCGGTGAGAAATATACATGCATAACCACATTAGTGTAAAAAGGGTTTCCTAATCAATTTTACACTTGGAATTATATTGAAATAATTTTATGTAGAGAAAATATTTTGATAAAATATGAGCTATTTCAGTTTTAAATAAATATAATGAATCGATAAATTTAGTTAAAAATACACTTTGTTGCACAAAATATATGCATCCATAAGAAATTGAGCTACAGCCGCGAAACTCGGCTTGCATGTATCGGTTAAGGAGTTATGAATTTCATTAGAATTTGTGAGCACAAAAACGTTTAAAAAATTGTGGCAACAAGAAGATGATATTTTAGTAAGTTGTAAATCCTCTCATGATAATACAAGACGATATTTGGTGCAGCATAATTAAGTTTGCAGAAGATTTTATCACAAATGTTGCAATTGACTTGCTTATTCAGTGATATTCTGAGAAAGCTGTAATTGCCGTCCCAGCATGTATCAGACGTGTTCTATTGGGGATGGGTCTAGGTACTTAGCTGGACATGGGAGGATATTAAATCCGCGAAGCCAATGTTGAAAAAGTCGTGCATTATGTAGTCGAGCGTTGTTTTGTCGATAAATGAAAACTAGACGGCTTGAAAGCATATGCAGAACAATAAGCTGTAGGATATCGTCGATGCACAAGTGATTATTGTGTTATTCGGGCTTTTATACTTTGTTCAAGTTTTCCGAATTCTTCATATATGATTATAAGTCAATCATGTAACTCCCATATCTATAGCACAATTAGAACAATGTGAGCGATGGTTTGTAAAGACCTATCTATATTTTTACGTATCCAATGAAACGTTTAATTGCAATTTTCTGTTTATATTTTTCCTTACTTTAAACTGTACATTTACATTAGTTTAACTTAGATAATGTATACTGCTTTGAAATTTCTTGTTCGTTGTTAATAATATATAGTAAAACGTCGTTTTAGATTTGCTTATTAAAGTGTTGAACCTTTTTTTGTTAATAAAATATTGAAATTTTAAATATTCCAAAATGTGTAAAAAAAACACTCTCAAATTAATCAGAAAACAAACCAAAGTGTATTCGAATGTGAATTCAATCCAAAATCACGTTATTAAGATACTATTTAGCTATAAAATTAGACATTCTACAAATGTTTAGTGCTACAAAATAATGAGATATAGCACTTTTTAAAATTTATAGATTTTAAGTTCATTTTTTACTTTCCTTATACACAATGTATAAAGTATTGTGACAGGGTCGAAAATTCGAATTCGAGTTATCGACGGGAGAGCACGTTTCAAGCATCCCTGATCACGAATTAAACGTTTTTGAGATGATGTCTGTGTGTGTATGTCAGTGAGTCTGTGGAGGCTATATCTAACGAATGAATGGAGCGATTCGAATGAAATTTGGTACAAAAATCACAATCCGTGAATACTGGAAACCTATTGTTTTTAAACGGAATCAAATGTTCAAAACCCCCTAAATTTTCAAGTAAAATTTTGAAAAAATCATCAATTAATCAAAACCTTTAATATAGTTACGCAAATAGACATTTCTTATATAATTTTTCCTTATAAAACGATTGACATAAACTTTAGAACGTTAGCATGAACCGTTCCCGAGATATTGCACATTTTTCAAATATATTTATCAAAAAATCCCATAAATTAAAAAAAAATATATTAACTGTTGAGAAACATGTTCACTTTTCATATGTAATATCATGTGATAAATTTGGTGAGATCATTTTCGTGGATCTAGCTCATTCCATTCATGAGAAAAGATACTTTGAGTAATACGTTTGTATTTGAACACCAATAGTCATTTATCTGCTATAAGAATAACTTATTTCTCCTTCCATAACACTTGGCGAGATTTTGGCGACGAAGTTGGCGGAATGTCGCCAACTTGGCGAGTTTTTTAAATGTCGCCAAATTAACAAAAATCTCGCCAAATGGATAAAAATGACACTGAATCAATGAAAATGACGACTAATTGACGAAAATTCAATATCTTGAAAAGAGTATAAGTATCTACTATAAGAATAAGCTATTTTTTTTTTGCTGTAAAAGTAGTAAATTCATTGCATTATATAACGAAAGTCATGTGTTGCCCACATCAGTTGTTTTATTTTAAAATAAAAATTAACATTTTGGAAAATAAAAAAAAAATAAAAAAATCCTTATAATATCTTGCTGTCTTTAAGTTGAAATAAAATCTCACAATATAATGGAAATTAAAAAAAACGGAAAATCTCAGTGGTCTGCTCCCTTATACAGAAACTTCACACGTTCTGATTAGCGATGCAAATTGCTAAACAAAGGGCAAAGTTCACCATTCATAACACCCATCTCCATTGTCTTTCTTTGCTCCCAGGTCACGATTTAAGCATTAAAGTGAAACGCATGTTCTGTAGTGTTGTTTCTTCTAATATAAGTACAGTACGATGGTATTCAGATGCAAGTAAAGTTTGAAGTGCCGCCAAAAAAACCAATAAACATTTTTGTTCGAATTTGTTTCTTATACCATATTATTTTTATGAAGGCTCCTAGTTTGTAAAGAAAGGCGCATGAGTGTACAGTTTAGGTCTATGCATAGTAAACTAGCAGTGTCCAATCGATTATAAGATAATACATGGCCCGTAGAGGAGAATTTAAAAGTTGGGATACAAACGCGGCAACAAAACGTAGTTGTATAGCATTGTCTAATGAATTGAAATTGATCCTAAAATTGTTACAAAAGGTATTTTTTGACACAATAGGTTTGACACAATACCTTAATACCTGACATTCCGAAAATGTGGTGGTTAGAAAATAATAATTCAATGGTTAAAAAATAATAATTTCTGTCATTTTCGATACTTATGTGAAAAATATAAATTGCAATTTTAAATTGATTCCATATTTGGTAATGGCAATTTCATTGCTAGTGTAGTAAGATATAAACAGCTTTAATTCTTCATTAAAATGTATTACGTTTAATTTTAACATCGAATACGATTACTGAATATAAATCTGATTTAAACAGGTTTTGTAAACCTAGTCTACGTTGGTACAAATTAGGAATAAGTGTGTGTACGTATACTTACGTTTTTATATGCTTTTTAATAAGTTTTCGTATGCTGTGTTTATATATAATAATGGCTTATTTCCATCATTATTTTATAGGCTTCACATATAATAAGAAATATAATAACTCAATAACTATATTCATAAAGTAACTACAATTGGCAACACTCCTGTTCTAAGATTTGATGAGTTTGTATGTTCAATTTCAGAGCAATTCAATTCGCAAACTCCCTTTATTATCCAAGAAAGTTTAAAATTACAACCTTAAATGCCTTTTGATTAAAATATGATACACTTTGAAGTTTTAAACTTTACTTCCTACCCATCTGTATATGGAAATTACTTTTGTTGCCCCTGAATTTCATATGGAAATTTTGAGTCATGGTGGCGAATAACGGAAGAGTTCATATTTATAATATCTTTGACAACCACAGGGACAGTACCATAATTCTACTAACCCATCGACTGTTCGATCGACTCTCCGATCGACTCTCGAACCAACATATTTATCGTACCCATATTCCACTTAGATACGGATATGGTTATGTACAGATATCATGGATCGAACACGGGACTACCGCTTGTGATACTTCCACCTTTACCACTGGGCTATCCCGGTCTCTCGTCTGGTTGGACTGAATTTATCGGTCTCCAGCCGGTCTCCTCGTCTTTTCTGAATTTGTCGGTTAGCAAAATTTTGACACATAGCCAGTTTCCTTGCTGTCGCTGACTATATCGTCTATTTCATACTAACAGACTAATAGAAAGTACGAAACTGGTCCATGGATGCTGTTATCTGCAGTGGGAGAACTTTTATTTTTATAGATGGCCATACATATATTTCAGACCAAATCTCAAAATAAATTAGTTTTTGCTTAACTAATTATGTTTTTCAGATATTGATTTTAACTTTTGAATCTGTAATAAAATTATTTTTTACTGTAGTTTAACAAAATATTCGTTTTATTGTTTCTTTAAAAAGCGTTTAAATAATTCAACTTCATGCTCCGATGCAATTTCTAATAAAGCAACCAGTAAGTTTTAATCTAATAATAAAACTGAAAACTGTTTTATACATTTCTTTTTTTAAATTGAGCTAACACTTGTGCAGTTAATTGGATAGAAATGCAGAATTTGTTGTTTTCAATGTTTTTATAAATTTGTTTTCATCCTGTTTAAGAAGATATTTTTCTTTTAAACAAGTTTAAATAAACAATTTTTAAGATAACATTATATTTTATGAAATTACAGAACACATCTCTCTCGTTCGTTAACTTTTAAAGCATCGATTTTTAAATGTGCAGATTTGCAATTTTTTCTTTAAATGCAAATTTATTGATTTTAGTTAAGCCTATAAATATTATTACATGTTTTATCTGAGCTTACAGTAACTCCGATTTGGTGATATATGTATAGAATAAGGCCGTCTTGAAAATAATTATACCCGCAGTCAAATCCCTTGGAAACTGTACATATGATGAAAATTAGAGAACAACCAACGGAACAGAAAACATTATAAAATGTGCTAAGAAAGCAGAAATAAGAAAGCGTAATGTATATCATAAAATTACAACACCATTTGAAATCAAAAAAGAAAAAAAAATGCAATAGAAGTTAGTCCATTACGATACAAACGCGTCAGGATCTAACGACGATTAAACTAGAATAAATAAAAACAAGAAAGATCAATCATGCTAAAGCATAGATTATGAAACACTTTCCAACTCCAATGCAATTTTATTTAAACATCTCTAAAGTGCGATATATTCAGAGGTAATAATTTTTAAAATTATCACAATAATACAATAATTTATTACATTTGAAAATATCGAATTTCATTGAAAAATATGAACTTTATTCAAATGGCGTCATTCAAATATAAATCGCCTCGCTCTCTACGTAAAATCTGTAAATATTTCATCCATACACTTTTATTCCATTCCTTTCATTCATCCTAATACTACAATAATTTATTTTATTTAAAAACTCAAAACCATGTCGGTAAACGTAATTTAACTCTATGCTAAAAACTTCATCGAAAATGCCTACTATAAAATCGTCTGTTGTCTATGTAAAATCAATTAATGTTTCATTCATATCAACTATATTTCAGACTCAAAGAGCTAAATAATTTTGTGTTACGGAAATTCAGCAATTCTTATACAACTCATCCTACATCTTTGTGTATTTTCATTCTCCATAAGTGAAAATTAGGCTTCGTTGTAGAAAAAATCAAAGTTTGATGATCATTAAAACTCAAATATATTGTTATTGCGTTGTTTCAGAATGTAGATGCACAGAAATTAAGCAAAAATAAAACGGTTTTAGGACGCATCTAACACTAAATATAAATAAAAAAGAACTTTTAAAATCACGATTTTGATACAAGATGTTTGGCATTGATCATTTAAAGTCAAATATATTCTAATTGCATTTTTTGAGAATATAAATGCACAGAAATTAAGCAAAAATAAAACGGTTTTAGGACGGATACAACACTAAATATAAATTAAAAAGAACTTTAAAAATCACGATTTTGACTCAAGATGAATGTCATATTTTATTTTGAGGTGAGTCACGTGATCACTTCATATAATATGGATGTAATTATTTTAATTTTTATTTAAAAAACTACCGAATATATTTTGCTGAATTTCTTTCATATTTTTATGGGATAATTTGAATATTTTCTAAAACTTTCGAAGCAATTTGTGGGTTTTAAATTCGTTTAAAATGTTTGAAAAATTAGGTCCTATAGTGTTCAATGTATTTCATTTTGTTAACCCAGGTTCAGTCCAAAACTAATTACTTGATATTATTCATTTATATTTCCATAGGTCCTACAGACCGTCTGAACAACATACTAAAATTTCATTTTGATAATGTCATTTTTATGGCAGTTATCGTGCTACCGGACAGACAGACAAACAGACAAAATGAATGAACAAAGTCATAAACACTTTTCAACTATGTTGTAAAGTGTTAAAAAAATTAGAAACAATGGTTAGAAGGACAGACTGTGCAATATCAGCAGGAAAAGTGTGCACCTTTTAAATTTATAAATGTTCTTATCCATAAAAAGCCTTGTAACTAAATATAAAAATGTCATATTGTGCCCATAAAAACATTCAAAAACTATTATTACAGTGGAATCAAAAGAAATAAAATAAATTTAAGCACACTTCAAAAATAATTATATTGAACATATCTCCTCGTATTAAAATGGCACTCAAAATCCCTAACCGCTGCAATTAATATACATTTAAAGAGCACTGTTGTAAAAAAAAAAACATAATGTGTGTGTGTTATAAGAATAATTATGCACATTGCATGAGATTTGTTAGGACATATAGATAGATGTAATGAAAGCAACAGGGATTTTTAAAAGTCAACAGCGATGTGTAGTGGATGTGATTACTATAATATACTATTATTAAAAATAAACGATTGATTAATCTACTACTATTTAAATATTGATTAATATAAGATACTATTATTAAATAATAACGATTTATTAAAGAGCATATGTATTGAAAATTACTAGCAAGCCCCGAGGACATTCTGTATTATAAGTAATTTATAAAAACAGTTTAATCATGATATATGTCCCGTACAGAACTTGCAATAGAAAAAAGTTTTTATTTTTGATTGGCGATTCCTCAATTTCGATCTAATGAATACTTCCATATCGATCTTTTGTTTAATAAATTGGTAAAAGTTACAATCCGTGACAACATCTTTTAATAATAAGTTAAATAAAATCACATCTTAACTCGTGCAATGAATATGTCATATAAGAAATCCAATCAAAATAATCTATTTTAAATCGCGATTTGTTCTAACTTTTGTTTAATAAAAGTAAAATAAGAATTTGAATTTAAACGTTAGAGTCCACATTAATGTATTTTACAGCGAGATACTGATTGGGGGGCACACTATAATACTCTACGCTTCAATATTCGTTTATTGACATTACATGCAAGCGAACGCCCTTTAAAAAAAATATTTTGGGGCATTATATCGCGAAATCGAATTTTCCTAGCACAGTGACCTATATTTTCGGAAGGGGGTACTCAAATTCTATAAAAGACGTATATAAGCAGTAAGCGACAACTACTTCCACCACATCAACCACATATCAAGGTTGGTTATTTAACGCGAGTTATATGGCGCCGGAAAATGCATTTTCACTACCGTCAATGGGACGAAAAATTTAAAAGTGGTATCAAAATGGCCTTGGTCGATTTTTTTGGAATATAAATGTTATTTAGCCGCATAGGTTTTGATTTTGTTTACGAGATGTGTTCGAATTTCAGCTGTAACATATGATTGTGTAGATTTTAGTGTGAATGTTTTGCTCTTTATGTATATATTAATATATTCAAAATTTTTGACAAGACTATTTACTAAATGTACTGGGTAGTTATATATTTTACTTATAGTAAGGTTATTAATATGATTATTATGATACTGTGGGAGCTGGGTCAGTACAAACAGCACCTACTGACTCCACCACCCACAACTTCGTGATCGTAATTTCAAAAGGCCAAAGAGACATATATTTAACATATTTAGTCTCAAAAATTTATCAGCAAAAACACCAGGTTCAAGATTTAAAGGAGTTCCCAGTTTAGGAGAATTAATCCTAAATGAAGTACAGTGAGTAAAGTAAATATGCAGACACAAATAAACAGGCTCATTTTTCACACAAATTAAGAATTTATTTTAGATTTTCCAAAGAAATCAATATATGCATTTTTATCTTTCAAATAATAAAACATGACTTCAGAGCTTCACTTATATTAGACATATTCAAACTATTGCTCTGGTAAAAATCACATAGCAACCAATAATCTAATTATTACTAATCATATGATTTCAAATCATTTCTAACTTAACTATAAATATTTTAATATGAGCCTCTTATACTTATTAAATTTAGTTTCATCATGCCAGTGCCGCTTCGGAAACATCGGTTCCGGAAAAAGGGGAAAAATTACCTTGACTCTTAGTTTACAAAATTTGGAGCAACAGATTCGCATCAAGTAATCACGGATTAAAGCTGAGTCAAAAGTTCCAATGGGGAAATGTCGAGGAAAGGAAAACCAAACTTTTTCTCAGGACATCAGTCCATTTTTCACCGGTCTGAATCATTATCCGAATGAACACATCAAAAATCCGGGGGTTTGATGACGGATATACACCTGGAATAAAAAAAAGGATTTAGAAAAATATGCACATCAGAATATTTAATAATGGTTTCCAGGCTCCGCTTCTTCAGCTCCAGAAAAGGCAAGCCATTTTGGCTAAAGGCCTTTGTCTCATTTCGACAAAACTTTCGATGCGACCTTTCAGTCCAAGTGTTCCAGCACGAAGAGAAAAGTATGGGTCGCAAGAGCCCACGCAAAGTTCTCCTTCGCAAAAAATGCGCCTCTTCCTGATGGACGGCGCGCTCTCCTCGGTAACAGCGAGCAAACGTCACGCATCCCGGCCAGACACTAAGTCCAGACAATCCAACGATTTCACGACGAAATGCGCTTTTTAATGTAATTTCAATGGAAACAAGTGTTAGTAAAAACACTGCACAGGCACGAACGGAGAGAAGGATGTTTCTCTCGCAGAAAAATAAGAAAGGCTCATGGCGCAGAATTGCGACATGACAGCTCTCCCCTTCTGGGAGGCAAAAATTTTCAGAACACAGTGAGGAAAATTTTTCTCTCACACAAACACAAAAACACAAAATTTACAAAGAATCTTAGGAACCTGTAAGTGTAAAATAATTTAAAACAAAATTTTGGGCGAGAAAACGTGGGCCCCAACGTTTCTCAAGACAACGGCACTGCAGATCTGAATGACCGGCCAAGCCATTCATCACCACAGGAAAAGACCAAAAGAAAACCAAAAGGATGACAAGGCGTCACCACATCTTAAAGGAACCTTTACAAAAATTTACATAAAATTACACTTGAATCAGAAAAAATTTGCCAAGGCACTTTGCCTGACAACACAATATCTCAATCGACAACATTGAGATCAACCAGGTGATATGAAAAATAAAATATGATACAATATGAATTTACAAACTTAACAATATAACAATTCAAAAATTCAAATATTTGTCACTTTCAAACACACAAGTGACACAAAATTCTATTTTTTTTATCAAAAGGCTAAATATTTTGAAAATTAATCTCTAAATTAAATTTGTCATATTCAAGCAATGAGATTCTTTACTCATTCAAAAATTGTCTCACTTTTTGAGAACAAAGTCACTTTCAATATTTCTATTTTTCAATTTCAATTTTTCATTTCAAAACTTTCATTAAAATCTTAACTTTCACTTTAAATTACTTTCAAATTCAACATATTAACTTTAAATTACATTTATCTTCAATTTTTCAACCTTTCATCATTTATTCAACAAATTTAACATTAACTTTAATTCAACTTATTTTTGTCATCAAGACAATTCAGAATTTTCTCATTCTGACTCAACTTTCATAAATTACTTTAAATTATTCATTTATATTTACATTATTTAATTTATCTTAAAATTTCAATTTACTTTACTTTTAACAACTTTCACTCTGAAATTATTTCAACAAGTGACCATTTCATGTCACAAACAAAAATTTACATTTATATACATTTGTCTACTGAGAGAGAGAGAAGAGGAAACATTTCTCCTGAAATTCACGTCAGTTATGTAAAAGAGCAGGAACACATCTAAAGAGCAAACTCGGCGGGGACTAACGAGTTGCCAATTTAGAAAAAGGGAGGTGTAAAAGAAAAAAAAATACTCGCGTGCAGGAAGCGATTGCAGCAGAAACAGGACGCCAGGACATGCCTCAGAAGCAACGGATATCATCAAAATTTTTGGGCAGCTTGCGCTGATCCCAACATCATCATCTTCTTCATCATCATCATCCTCATAGCTTCACCAGTTTCCCACCTGGCCAATCACAACCCTCCTAGGTAGGCTCGGAGCAAGTTGTCGTCCAGGACTCCAGTCCTGCCACAAAAGTTCGGAACTTTTAATTTGCTAAGCTGCTTCTTCGTCTGTGATCCGTGTAGATTTGTCCAATGTTTGCGTCCACCAGCCAGTTTTCAGAAAAAGGGGTTGCAGCATAAAAATATGATGTCTAACTTAAACTTGTGTAGATGTTTAAAAACTGCTGGTCAAAAAAAAACAATAATGTGAAATGGAATTTCAAGAGAACAGAATTTCAACAAAGTATCAGCCAAAAATTTTCACCTCTCTCAGCAACAAAGTTTCAAAACATTTTTCAAAAGAGATCATTTACTTTTGATCTTCAAAAAAAATTTCATTAAATTTTCAAAAATTTTCAAATTCAAACTTTTCATTTTCACTTTCAAATTACTTAAATTATTTCAATTACTTTATATTAATTTCAATTTTAATTTCAATTTTATTTTAATAAATCATTTACTTTTTCCAAAATTCAAAATTTCCTTCAGAAATCAAGATTTCCTTCCTTTTTACTTAGGGGAACAACAAATTACCACCACCATTTTAATTATTTTCATTAATGAACTTAAACCAATAGTCAAACATTTTTTTACATTAAAACACATCAATATAATCAAAGTCAATCAAAACAAGACTCTCGAAAAAAATTTTTTAAAGTCCAAGGAGAGTCAATTAACAAATTTACTTATTATTTAAATTATGATATAAACATTCATAAATTATAGTTCACAAATCAATTACTTTTTCTTATTTACTTTTTTAACTTAAATGCAAGATTTCCAATAAATTTTAAGATCACAACAATTTTTTCATAAATTCTATTTTAAAAGACAATATTGAAATATAAAAACTTAAACAAGTGTAAACTTTAACTTAAAATGAAATCTTTTCTTGCAAAATTTAATTTCTGAAAAATTGTGAACTCAATCAAAATTTAATATTGTGAAAATCTTTTATTCCTCAGATTATAGGGTGTACGTGTATTTCTGTTTGTCATGTAATACTGATTTTGGTGTGGTGTATAACTATTTCTAAAGTTATTGTTGTAAATGATTCTTCCATTTCCTCTATTATCAAAGTTATTTGAATTATTTCTCTGAACATATTGTTGATTTTGATTTGCACGAAAGTTTGATCTAGCATGAACAGCATTTTCATTTACCCTTTTATTTGGCAAATTAAATCTTACTCGTTTCACAGTTTTTTTGTTTTGAGATTTATCTCCAGATCTTGTTAAACAAGATTTTAGTTTCACAGAGTCTTTCTCAGCGGTGATCACAGGAGTAAGTTTATTTGGCTTAGAGTTCAATTTTTGACTTTCATGAGTTTGTTTTGAAAATTTTTGCAATTCCTCTCTTCTTGGAGGTAAAAGAGTCAGTCTGTTCACATGAACCAGTTGTTCATTTTTGGGATTCATCACATGTCTGATCAAAAAGTTAACAGCAGAAGTTTGTTTTATCACTTTAAAAGGGCCTTTATTAAAGGAGCTCAGTTTTCTTGACTGGCCTTGAGGCAAAAAGGGAGTGTAAAGATACACTAAATCACCAACTTTAATATTGGGCATCTTTGCTTTCTTATGCTGTTGTAAAATTTGTGAATTTTCAGCTTTTTCTAAGTTACTTTTTACTACATCATATGTTCTTTTAAGTCGGAATCTCATGTCTTCACCATAATCATATGTTGATTCATATGTCGGAGGTTTAAATCCAGCGATCAAAGTATTTGGAACTGTTAAATCTCTACCATAGAGTAAATAAGCAGGCGATTCACCCGTAGAAGCATGTATGGCATTTCTATGTGCTAATAAAGCAAAATGGATCAGATTGTCCCAATTATTTTTATCGTTATATGCAATATTTTTCAAGGATCTGACCAAAGTACCATTTAATCTTTCAACACAACCATCTACAGATGGCATGTAGGCAGTAGTAGTATTCTTTATTATTCCTAATTTCTTATAAAAGCATCTTGCTGTTCTAGAAACAAAATTCGTCCCTTGATCCGAGACGATGAATTTAGGTATACCATGCTGAGCCATGTAGTGCTCTAAGCAACTCAAAATGTATTCAGTTTTAATTGAAGCTAAGGGATATGCTTCAGGCCATCTTGTAAAATAGTCAGTTATGACCAATATGAATTTATTTCCTGATCTTGATATAGGTAATGGTCCGACGCAATCCATGGCGATACGCTCAAATGGATACGTGGACTTAGAAAATTTTTGGATGGGTGCTTTGTTATTTCTAAAACCACGATTTACCACACAAATTTCGCATGATGCAACATAATTTTGGGTTTGGGAATACATTCCCTGCCAAAAATATTTTCTACTTACAGAAGCTAAAGTTCTTCTAAATCCACAATGTGCGTAAGTAGGACAATCATGATGCAGCCATAAAATTTCAGACACAAGTTCCTGCGGAACAACAACTCTTTCTTGTTCTTGATGTCTACGCTTGGGATACCTGTGCGTACACCACAGTATATCATCTTTTCTAAAAAATACCAAAGTTTGTGGGCAAGGTTTTATGTTTTTATCTAAGAGATCTATAATTTTATTGCACCTTGGGTCAGATTTTTGAGCATTCTTAATTCTTATGAGCAAGGTAGGACAAGTAAATGTTTGTTCCAATTGACCAATTTGTATGTTATTTTCATTTTGCATTTCACTTTCATTATTATTAACAGCACAAATTTCATTTTCTTCATTTGTATTTGCTGGATTCAAATTGACTTCTGATTCTCTTCTATTGCTACTATTAGTATTGTTTACATTATTAGAACTTTGAGAATTTTGATTTACACTTGGAAAATTTTGATTAACATTTTGATTTATAACTTTATATTGTGACACAAATCTTTGTAGAATATTGTCAATAGTATTTGTACATTCATCTACATTTCTTGACATATAATCAGCAACAACATTTGCTTTTCCTGGTTTATGTACTATTTGATAATCAAACTGTGATAGAGATGCAATCCATCTAGCCAATCTAGATGTAGGATCTTTTAATTTAAATACAAAAGTTAGTGACTTCTGGTCACAAAAAATTGTAAAAGGTTTTCCGATTAAATAATGTTTGTAATAGTTTGTAGCCCAAACAACAGCTAATGCTTCTCTTTCGACAACACTGTATTTACATTCTGCTTCTCTAAGCTTTCTGCTTGCGTAAGATATTGGATGCAAAATTTTATTCTCATCTTCTTGAGACAAATAGCTACCTAAAGAGTGATTTGATGCGTCGGTATGTAAAATAAATGGTTTTCTAAAATCTGGAAGGGTCAAAATAGGTTTTGATAGAAGTTTTCCTTTTAAAATTTCAAAAGATTTTTGAGCTTCATTAGTCCAAATAAATTTCCTTTTGCTTTCATTATTCTTAGTTTTCAATAATTCTGTTAATGGCAGTGTCAGTTCTGCATAGTCTTTTATGAATTTTCTATAGAATCCAGTGAGTCCAAGAAATTGTCTCACATTCTTAATTGATTTAGGGATTTTGAATTTCTCTACAACTTCCAAATTATGAGTATCAGGTTGTACTTTTCCATTTGATACCAAAAATCCAAGATACTTAATTGTTTTTCTGAAAAAATAGCATTTACTTGGTTTCAATTTAAGACCATGTTTACTTAATCTTACAAAAATCTCTTCTAGTTTTTTTCAAATGTTCTTCGAATGTTCTTGAAGCAACTATAATGTCATCAATATAAATTCCAGATATGCCAGCCAGCACCAGAGACATCAGTCTCTGAAAGGATGCAGGCGCATTCTTAAGACCAAATGGGGTTCTGGTCCATTCAAAGTGGCCATCAGGTGTTGAAAAAGAAGTCTTTGGATAATCATCAGGATGTAAACACAATTGGTAAAATCCACTGGTTAAATCCAGAGTAGAAAAATACAAGGCTCCAGACAAGTTATCGATCAATTCCGATATGTTCGGAATAGGATAATTCTCAACAATAGTGATCTTATTGAGCTTTCGAAAATCCGCTACCAAACGGTAACTTCCATCAGGTTTCTTCACAAATAAAACAGGAGTATTGTAAGGAGAAGTACTTCTTTGGATGATTTTTGCATCAAGGAGTTCGTTTACCTGGCGTGAAAGTTCTTTCTGTAAATTATGAGGTATGCGATAGGGCTTTTGCCTAACAGGTATGTTAGATTCAAGATTAATTTCATGCAAAATAGTGTCACATCCAGACAATTCTTTCATATTCTTAGCAAACACATGTTTATATTTACTTAGTAATTTCAAAAGCAAAGTTTTTTGTGCATAATTCATATGTTTCAAATCAAAATCTCCTCCCCATGCATCAAATGTTTCATTTTCTTCAATACAGTTTTCAACGTCAACTCTATTATTTATGTCAATATCAGATTCATGGATGTTTTCAAAAGTTCCTAATTTCATTCCTTTGTTTATATAAACAATTTTCTCAGATGGATTTGCAACTTTAGCATACAAAAAGTCATTTTCAGGAATTTTGTAGATACTTCTGGCTACGAAAATCTTGTTTGCAGAAAATTCTTTATTATTGATAGGTTCAAGCAAAATTGTCGTGTCTTTTTCAATTTTGTAATTTCTTTTTAATTTAATAAAAGATTCAGAAAATGGTTGTAGAACACATTTGTTGAAAGCTTTGGCAATCCCTATTGCCTGGTTTTGTTGTGAACTTCCTTCATCATGTTTATCACAATCTGTCTGAAATATTTCATTGTTACTGGTATTGTCTTTTGTCAAAAATCTGTCTGTATGTACATTGTCATTCATTTGTCTTTCATGTAAATCATTTTCACATTCATAATTTGACCTTTCATTTCCATTTGCATCAAAATTTCTAAAATCAACATCTCTAAATTCATTGTGAAAATTGTTTTGTTCAAATAAATATCCATTATTATATCTATAATCTACATCCTGTGTAAAATTGTAATTTCTTCTATTACATTTATAATTTATTGCATTACACTCAGATATTTCAGGTTGAACATCTTTGTGTCCAAAGGTAATGGTCACTTTATTTTTATGCAGAAAGGTACTTCCCAAAATCATGTTGTATTCGTTAGGTGCAGGTGTGTTTAAAATGCAACAGTCAATCACAATATTGTCTTTTCCAACGGACAAAAGAAAAGAAGCATTCTCATCAGCCCAAACCTCATGATCTCCAACTCCCTTCACAATAATGGATGTATGTTTTAATTGCACTTTCCTAGGGTTAATTTTCTGTAAAGCATCTCTATAGATAATATTTATGGAACTTCCAGTATCGATTAATGCATTCAATTTGACATCTTCAACAAAAACTGAGATGACCGGAAAATTTTTCTGGCAAGGAGCTTTAATTTCCGTCATGTAACTAACTTCAGAATTTGGTTTGTTAAAATTTTGAGATTGAAAATTTTGTCTTCTAAAGTTTTGTCTTCTAAATTGCCTTCTATTACCAAATCTATTATTAAAATATCTGTTATTTCTTCTATATCCAAAATTATTGAAGTTTTGTGATTTATAATTATCAAAAGAACTTCTAAAATTTGAATTTCTATATGAACTGTTACGAAAAGGTCTTCCAAAAATATGAGAGTTCTTTCTTGGAGAATAATTTTGATATGGACTTTTAACATACCACTCTTCTTCCTGTGAGGCAACTGGAATTCTTCTTTGACTGAAACGGTTTCTATTTTCAGATCTTTTGGATGGTGTAGAAGTTCTGAAAGATGTTGATGGTTTATGTTTCTTCTTTACTGGAATATCTTCCCAATCTTCCTCTTCCAATTCATTTTCATTGTATCTGCTTGTAGAGGGCGTATCCAGGAAAGATTCCTCAAAACTGGAATTGCTCTTTTCCAGATCTTCTCTTATTTCATTCAGTCTTTTCTTTCTTTTTTCTGAGTTCTCACTAAATTTTCTTTTTAATTCCTGAAATTCTTTCTTCTTTGAATTCAATTCTTTCTTCAGCTCTTCAGTTTCATGTTTAGGGTCTTTTTCGATTCTCACAGCATTTATGTCCTCTGTCATTTCTTCCAGCACTTCATTCTGCACTTCTTCTTCCAGAATGGCAATTTCTTTTGCAGCTTCAAATGACTGTGGATTAGCAGATAAGACGGCTTTTCTAAAAAGGATTTTCAACCCTTTTTTAAAAGAGTTGAGCAAAATAGCAGTTCTCAAGGCATCTTCATTATCAGACACAACATCTTGCGGAAAGGCAACATAGGATTCGGCTTCTATGCGATTCGCATAATCACGTACGCTTTCATTTGTCATTTGTTTACAGTTGACCAGGGAAGCGACATTCTTGGCAATATTTTCTTTTTTCATAAAATTGTCCTTGAGTGTATTCACTAATTCTGAAAAATTCGTGCTTTGGTTTAGTTTCGGGATGGATTTTATCAGTCTTTCAGCACGACCAGATAACTTCAATTTCAATACGAAAATTTTATCTCTATTAGACCATTCGGCATGGTCAGCGACAAGAAGGAATTTCTCCAAAAATTCGTGAAAAGATTCATTTGCATTGCCAGCAAAACTTGGAATGGATCCAAGGAACTGAGATCCAACTCCAATTTTCATTTTGTTAGAGTCTCTGACAGCGGAAGCCGATCTGCCAGCATTTGGAGAAAGTCGTGGTGGAGACACCGAAGGGATACGGTGGTTGGACACACTTGGTTGAGCAGAGGAGTCTCTACTCCTGCTTGTTCTCGTATTTCTAGATTTAGGCATTTTAGCACAAGGTTTTTCACCAAAAAATTTCAAATGTATCACGAAGCACAGTTTATTGTGGAAAATTAATTTCACTTTCGCTTAAATCACTTATTTATGTGTAAGCAGAGCACTGAAAAACACAACGTGTAACTTTTTCACTTTTTGTTCATTATCATGAACTTCGAATCACTTTTGCATGTGCACAGAACTTTTGTATTCACTTTTCAAAATAAATGTATGCACTTCATGTATTTACCTTTTAATGTGTGTGTATTTGGAAATTTCAATTTACTCATATATCATATATCATATAGAATTTTGTGTATTTATGTATGTCAAGTACCTCAAAATATATATGTAACACAATTTCAACATGTAATATGCAAATTAAATCATGCAAATAATACTCTGGTGCATCTGGGCTTATGTGCTTTTGCACTTTTTCCTTTATGACACATAAACAAAAATTTTCATGCCCATTAACTCAAATATTTTGCACCACAAAAGAATTTTTCAACTTACTTTGATATATTAGTACTGCAATATACATAATCACAATAAAAAAATTTGCACTCTTTCATAAATTTATACCCCACTCACTGTAATACTCTGGGAAAGGGATACGGCACCAATTTGTGGGAGCTGGGTCAGTACAAACCGCACCTACTGACTCCACCACCCACAACTTCGTGATCGTAATTTCAAAAGGCCAAAGAGACATATATTTAACATATTTAGTCTCAAAAATTTATCAGCAAAAACACCAGGTTCAAGATTTAAAGGAGTTCCCAGTTTAGGAGAATTAATCCTAAATGAAGTACAGTGAGTAAAGTAAATATGCAGACACAAATAAACAGGCTCATTTTTCACACAAATTAAGAATTTATTTTAGATTTTCCAAAGAAATCAATATATGCATTTTTATCTTTCAAATAATAAAACATGACTTCAGAGCTTCACTTATATTAGACATATTCAAACTATTGCTCTGGTAAAAATCACATAGCAACCAATAATCTAATTATTACTAATCATATGATTTCAAATCATTTCTAACTTAACTATAAATATTTTAATATGAGCCTCTTATACTTATTAAATTTAGTTTCATCATGCCAGTGCCGCTTCGGAAACATCGGTTCCGGAAAAAGGGGAAAAATTACCTTGACTCTTAGTTTACAAAATTTGGAGCAACAGATTCGCATCAAGTAATCACGGATTAAAGCTGAGTCAAAAGTTCCAATGGGGAAATGTCGAGGAAAGGAAAACCAAACTTTTTCTCAGGACATCAGTCCATTTTTCACCGGTCTGAATCATTATCCGAATGAACACATCAAAAATCCGGGGGTTTGATGACGGATATACACCTGGAATAAAAAAAAGGATTTAGAAAAATATGCACATCAGAATATTTAATAATGGTTTCCAGGCTCCGCTTCTTCAGCTCCAGAAAAGGCAAGCCATTTTGGCTAAAGGCCTTTGTCTCATTTCGACAAAACTTTCGATGCGACCTTTCAGTCCAAGTGTTCCAGCACGAAGAGAAAAGTATGGGTCGCAAGAGCCCACGCAAAGTTCTCCTTCGCAAAAAATGCGCCTCTTCCTGATTGGACGGCGCGCTCTCCTCGGTAACAGCGAGCAAACGTCACGCATCCCGGCCAGACACTAAGTCCAGACAATCCAACGATTTCACGACGAAATGCGCTTTTTAATGTAATTTCAATGGAAACAAGTGTTAGTAAAAACACTGCACAAGCACGAACGGAGAGAAGGATGTTTCTCTCGCAGAAAAATAAGAAAGGCTCATGGCGCAGAATTGCGACATGACAATACCATTTATTTGATAACCTACGTATTCTGAATAGCTGACTGTTAATTATGTTACGAAACAATTGAATATAATTATATAAATTAAATGGTAATACTAATATTAAAATTATAATATTCTTCTTTATTGTACTAAAGAACTCCGACCCTTGCTCGCTGACGCTCGCCAACCACCGTAACTGACCTCGCGAGTCGAGACTACTCAATAATGCTCGATGAGATCGTTTCTCGAGCTATTTCGTACCGTCTTCTACGCATAAATAATACGTCCGTTGAGGACCGTCCCTTGTTCGTTGGTGCTACATCAACCACTGAAGCTAACATCAACCACTGAAGCTCGGAAGCTCCTCCCCAAAAAACGGTTTATTTCATAGTGCTCCCCTAAAATTTTACCACAGATATACGATTTTCATATTTCTATGCTTCGGTTTTTGTGGTAAGAGAAAGAGAAACTCGACGTACACGAAATTTGTCAAACAGCAGAAGCATCAGATCTTTTTTTAACTACCCCATTTTTCCGATGCACACTGTCGCTCACCAACCCTCGATATCTCTCTGGTCACATAGTGCTGATCCGGCCACATAGTCCCGACCACATAATGCTGATCCTGGCCACATAGTGCTGATCAGAGTTCCGACCACATAGTGCTGATCATAGTCCGGGCCACAAATAGTGCTGATCATAGTCCGGGCCACACATAGTGCTGATCATAGTCTCGACTACATAGTGCTGATCCCAGCCACATAGGCCTGATCATAGTCCGGGCCACACATAGTGCTGATCATAGTCTCGACTACATAGTGCTGATCCCAGCCACATAGGCCTGATCATAGTCTCAGCCACACATTTCTGATCATAGTCCCGGCCATATAGTGCTGATCATAGTCCCGGTCACATAGTGCTGATCAGCTGATCATAGTCCTTGCTACATAGTGCTGATCATAGTCCCGGTCATATAGTGCTGATAATAGTCCCTTCCACATAGTGCTGGTCATAGTCCCGGCCACATAGTGCTGATCATAGTCCCAGCCACATAGTGCTGATCTCCATGATTATAGTCAGCGATCACTGCTTCAAATATATTTTAATTGGAAAATACGTCCTCTAGCAATGACAGTGCATGTTCAGCAAAACAAGTGGGTGTGTCTGATGACCTACGTAAAAAAAAACAAAATAAAACAAATTCAAATGCGTTCAGAAACCTTACAATACATTTATCTGTTTAAAATCTCGAAATTAAAGATATTTGGAAAAACAATGCTTTCTCTGTACAATAGCATAAATAAATAAAAATTTATGCGCTATGATTCAAAGAAGCTAATGCAGTGAATTAGATAGCCAATTTTCATTATTTGCTTCCATTCTTGTAAAGTGTCTCTAAAATATTTTTTGCCGGAAACAGGTAACATTTCTGCCTCACTGTAGTGTAAGTAAACATCCCAGTTTGTCCTGGCCGTTCTGGTTTGTCCATGAAGGGGGGGATGAGAGACGAATTCCTCTTTCCTGGGGTTTGTCACTTGAGGTAAGGATCGGAATACTCGTATGTACAACACTGCAGGCTCAGAACTAGCTTTGTTCCGATTGATTGGAGAAGGTTGAAAACTGCAATTTTATTTAATTTTATTATTATCTTTTTTAACTTCATTTAAACACTCCAATCTTATAATACTTTGTTGAGTAGCACACTTCTTTAGCTAACATCTAGAAAATATCAGAGGTAAATCATTAAGTATACATAGTTCACAATTTAAAGCCACTTTATTACTATGCATGCACCTAAGTAAATTACCTTTGAGCACATTACGAACATTTCGAAAATCATGGGGCGAAATTAGCTAATATCACCACAGCCGTGTAATTATATATTTATGTGACAGCTCCAATTTCAATACTGTATACGGTTGAATACCAGATTAAATTCAAATACATGCTTTGTTAAACTGCTGAATAATTGTGAACAAGTACCTCTTGCAGTTTGTCAACAGATAAACACAGCCGTGTATTTCAATTGTTCTGCACATTTAGTGATAATCTCCTACAATTCAGTTATAGCTGTGTATATATAATGTATTTCAGATATGTTTATAGAACCTTTTGATATGATTTCATTGAAAAATGATGTTATTATTTCAATAATTTTATATTTTTTAAAATTTAACTGTCGTTTTATGCGCAGGCATTTGCATCAAAATAAAGGGATATAAGGTTAAAGTACATAGTAAAAAATAAATACAATTTTTGAATATTTAAATTAGTCTAATGATTATTCGGGACAAAATCAAGGGACAGATACCTAAAGACGGGTTGGTTCCTTGACCTACTCGAGCCCTTAGCTGTGCAGCCCCATTTCGAGGTGTGGAAACTACGGGTTGCCATTACCTTTCATGGGAGATATCCGCCCACACATCTTGCAGTGTAGACCATAATTGTGCTACACTCGATGGTACTGAATTTATGAGTAAGCCTGATTCTATTGTGTACCACAAAACTTCAAAGTTTTCATATCGGAGGACCATAGGGAGCAAATCAGGGGATAAATCGCTCGACTGTTCTTTGGTCCACCCTCCTAGCAATCAATGCCTAAGGGATCGTAGCATTAACTTGTTGGAATACCCCTTCACTATCACGGTTCTCGAGAGTTACAAAAAAGTGTAAGTGATCTGTCATAATGTTCAGCAATTGCTCTAAATGGACGGGAGGGCCCCATGTAGACCACGTGAACATACTTCGTACTATTAAATTCCTATGACTTGTGGACTCCAACTATATATAACCATTGAGCTGGACGGCCTGGGTTATTTAAAATGTATGTAATAAGGAAATTAATCGCTCTGTATGAAAGAGCGCGGGTGGAATTTGATGACAAGTGATCCACAAATAGGTAGTGCACACTAATTTTAAAAAGGTGATGTGCTGCATTCTATATTTTCATTGCAGTAATATGCATAATAACTCATTATTCTTAGATCAGACGGTATCGTTAAGTAGTTTGAGTTTTTCGTAGTTTTTATAGCATGTTGCGTAAAAGAGACGCAGATCTCCCTTTCAACTTTTTTTTTTATTTTAATCTACTACTCGTCATACAAAGTGCAGAAAGTTAGATGTTTGATTCACTGCGATCCTCTCGTCTTCAGAACATGCGCTTCTAAAATATCCGCTCATACGCTGACCCCGCACCTATCTGGAGCAATGCTATTAATTACTATATACGACTCTCGCCAAAGCGGAATTACTTTACGACATTCAATACATACCCTTTATGAAATGCACCTGTCCAATGAACAGCGAAAGTCGTAGCATATTGGGAATCGAGAATACCAAATTAATATCTCCTATAAAACGAAAGGAATTGTAAGATGAATTAAATAGCATTTTTGGAGATATTTAATTATAGTTAACTTTTCATCGAAATTAACATTTCCCCAAAGTAACCAAACTTTACGACATTCTATACATGCCCTTTATAAAATGTACTTGTCCAATGAACAGCGAAAGTCGTAGCATATTGGAAATCGAGAATACCAAATTAATATCTCCCATCAAACGAAAGGAATTGTAAGATAAATTAAATAGCATTTTTGGAGATATTTAACTATTGTTAACTTTTCCTCGAAATTAACATTTCCCCAAAGTAACCAAACTTTACGACATTTTATACATACCCTTTATGAAATGTACTAGTCCAATGAACAGCGAAAGTCGTAGCATATTGGGAATCGAGAATAATAAATTAATATCTCCCATAAAACGAAAGGAATTGTAAGATAACCTAAATATAATTTTTGGAGATATTTAATTATTGTTAACTTTCCTCCGAATTTAGCATTTCCCCAAAGTCGCCAAATATATCGCTAAATGTATCGCCAAATTGATAGACAAATATACTGATATAGTTGTTAATATTATGTAGCATTATTTAACATTTTATTATTTAATTTGATATATTGTTATTTCTTTAATCAATTTAATAATTTAATCATTATAAATAAAATGTGTAGTTATAATTATTTTGAAATTGTCCAGACGAAAGGTGGTTCAAGTACAGCACTTTACGTACTCGCTGGCAATACACTTGAGCGCATGTAATGAGTATCATGTGTATCATGGCATTTGTAAATCTAGAATATATCTACATGAAATACAATTCTAAATATATCCTTCGCCATATCAAGTACCCACCTGTTAAATAATTTAACGGCTGGGAGCTTCTTTGCTCCGAATGATACAATTCGATGTTTCGATTCGTTGAACTCATGAAACAATATAGCTGAAAGATGTTGTCCCATTTTGTCGACCTAGTTCGCCGGGTAATGACATTACAGTTTTAACAGTTGTCGTCTATACGAGAAGTTTCGTTCATTTATTGAAATCAACAGAAATTGCCAAACATTCTGCAAAATGAGTTAATCTACTTGTGTTTCAAAATTGCGTCGATGTGTGAATATTCATATAATATACAGGGTGGACAAAATTACTCGACGTTACAAAATATCACAATTTAAAAGTGGGAGGAAAGATAATTAGCAGCAATAAATAAATTGTATGAAAATGTAAAACCATTAATTGTCACCATAATATTTTCAGCCTTTTAGCATGAATTCGCTGATAATAGCATTACCGGTAGCCCCTGTTGTGCAAAGGTTAACATTCTTCATCAATAACTTGACGATATAAGCGTTTCCAGAGGTTACATCATACTTTATGAGAAATGACCAGCATCAGTGAACAGGTTTTGTATTTGTTAAAGATCTTCATCATCTAATAGTCGATATCTCACTGGCATCAAGGACATTTTTATTTACCTTTATTTTGTGAACTTATTACTTTCCTTATATACATAATGTATAAGGAAAGTATTATGACAGGGTCGAAAGTTCGAATTCGAGTTTTCGACGGGAGAGCACGTTTCAAGCATCCCTGATTACGAATCAAACATTTTTGAAGTGATGTCTGTGTGTGTGTGTGTGTGTGTGAAAGTATGTGTGTGTGTGTGGAAGTATGTGTGTGTGTGTGTTTGTGTAAGTGTGTGTGTGTGTGTGTTTGTGTGTGTGTGTGTGTGTCAGTGAGTCTGTAGAGACGATAACTGACGAACGAATGAACCGATTCGAACGAAATTTGGTACAAAAATCCCAATCCGAAAACACTGGAAGCCTATTGTTTTTATACGCAATCGAATGCTCAGAACCTCCCTAAATTTTCGAGTGAAATTTTGAAAAAATCGTCAAAAAATCAAAACCACTAATATAGTTACGCAAATAGACATTTCTTATGTAATTTTTCATTAGAAAACGATTGACATAAATTTTAGAACGCTTACATGAACCGTTCTCGAGATACTGCACATTTTTAAAAAAAATTATCAAAAAGTCATATAAAATAAAAAAAATATTGCCTATTGAGAAGCGTGTTCACTTTTCATATGTAATACCATGCGATAAATGGGGTGACATCATTCTCTTGGATCTAGCTTATTTCATTCATGAAAAAAGATACTTTGAGTAATACTTTTGTATTTGAACGCCAATAGTCATTTATCTGCTGTAGGAATAACTTATTTCTTCGTCCATAACGCTTGGCGAGATTTTGGCGACGAATTTAGTGGAATGTCGCCAACTTGGCGACTTTTTTAAATGTTACCAAATTAAAGAAAATCTCGCCAAATGGATAAAAATGACGCTAAATCAATGAAATAACGACTATTTGACAAAAATTCAATATCTTGGGAAAAATATAAGTATATACTGTAGGAATAACCTATTTTGTTTTTACTAAGTAGTATATACATTGCATTATATAAGGAAAGTCATGTGCTGCCCACATCATATTTTTTTATGCGACCAATAATTTCCAGCCACAGGCTCCATATCTGTAGAAGATACAGCTTATATTGCAAAATATGATTCTGGGTTGGTTACTTTTTCTATTGCCATGTTTTGGGTCTGGTCGCTGCAGCTTCCTGTAATCTTCCTGTAAATTTGACGAAGTCTACGTTATAAGAATGACTAAGTCAAACACTATACATTTTTGTCAAGTATGGTCAACCACTATACATTACCGTCAAATGGGAATTTTATAGCTATTAGTAACATGCTATTTAGTCTCGAAAAGGGTTAATAAAAGCACAGAACATGTCCATCAATACTGGTCTCTACATTAATAGCTTGATTTGTACTTATTTCTGATTACTGTTGCTATATCCGTTTTTAAACTCGAGCAGATAACCATACACAGAAATTCAGATTTATATTTACACAATACTAAAAGGCTTCTAAAGTTTTCTATGAAAGAGCATATAGCATAATTACTAAATATCCAATCATTTTTAGAGGCAAATGCAGCCTCATTTTTCAGGATAAAAAAATCAACGCAGTCAACACGGTCCAGAGCAAAACCGACTTATGGCAATAAATACACACGATCCATGAGGAAATCGGTTACTGTTCTTACCGGTACCGTTTTATCGGTATCGCTTTTAAACTTGAGCAGTTAATTAGAGTAGAATTTAAACAGAGCAGAACCAATGTATGCCAATAAATACACACGATCCTGGAACCATGATCGTTTTCACCAGTACAGTTTTATCGGTACCGTTTTAAACTTGGACAGGTAACCAGACACAAAAATTCAGATTTATACTTACACACTGCTAAAAGACATAGAAAGTTTTCTATAAAACATCATATATCACAATTATAAAATCCCCAACCGGTTTTAGGGGCATATACAGTCTCATTTTCCAGCACAAAAAATCATCGAAGTCAATACGGTCCAGAGCAAAACCGACTTATGGCAATAAATACACACGATCCATGAGGAAATCGGTTACTGTGCTTACCGGTACCGTTTTATCGGTATCGCTTTTAAACTTGAGCAGTTAATTAGAGTAGAATTTAAACAGAGCAGAACCAATGTATGCCAATAAATACACACGATCCTGGAACCACGATCATTTTCACCAGTACAGTTTTATCGGTACCGTTTTAAACTTGAACAGGTAACCAGACACAAAAATTCAGATTTATACTTACATACTGCTAAAAGACATAGAAAGCTTTCTATAAAACATCATATATCACAATTATAAAATCCCCAACCGGTTTTAGGGGCATATACAGTCTCATTTTCCAGCACAAAAAAAATCATCGTAGTCAATACGGTCCAGAGCAAAACCAACTTATATCTATACATACACATGATCCAGGAAGACATCGGTTTCCAAACGAAACAAGAAAAGATGAAATGTGAAATCTATGGGAAAAGTGCACAAAGAGCAGATCCTATTTCATTCCCTCCTTGGTTTTCATCATTTATTTTTTATCATTCTGTTTGGCAACCGATTTCTTTCTGAATGACTTGTTCTACTCTATTGACAGAGAGCAACATTTCTCTGGCAAATGCTTGTCATTTTGTCCTGAAGAATGATTCTATTTTTTCTTGGGATCTATAATCTAAAGGTTCCGAGTTCGAACCTATCCCCCACCATCGGGGATCTGCGGCCCCTAGGGTATACGCTGTCTT
The DNA here is from genome assembly GCA_951213105.1 of Amaurobius ferox. Lineage (NCBI taxonomy): Eukaryota > Metazoa > Arthropoda > Arachnida > Araneae > Amaurobiidae > Amaurobius > Amaurobius ferox. Next base: position 138,505,394 of record OX578151.1, read on the forward strand.
ACACGACTTTCCAGGAAGCTTCTAAAAGTATAACGACTCACTGCTTCACATTTAAAACCAGAACGAAGATACATATGATCGTTAAACACAATACTAGAAATATTGTGTAAAATACCCACTTGTTAAATATTTTATCGGCACGGGGTCCCATTTTATGCAATATTGAATTCGATCTTACGATTCGTTGAACCCGAACAACAAGATAGCCGAAGATTTGCTAATTCGGTCGGATCATGCATTCTTGGTATATAATTGCACTGCTGTTTAAGCTGTTGTAATTTGGGAAATGTTTTAGTCATTAATGGAAACGAGTATACTAAATAGAACATTCCGTAAAGGTAATTAGGATCCAGATCGTTAGAGAATGTGTTTATATTCAAGTATTCGCATTATATATATATATATATATATATATATATATATATATATATATATATATGTAAATATACTGTTCTTTAATCTCTTGAGATTCACTTGATTTGTTTTCTCATGCATTTCGGAATTTTGTTGAGATATTTGTCATCTAAATTTAAATGAGTATAATTAGGATAAATTGCATATTCATTATCATTCGAAATTCATTTTCATGCTGTTACAATGAACGTATTGTCATTGTGACTTTTTTTTCACAATTTGAAGTCAGTATGGGTAAAAATTGGACTAATTTGATGGAATAATTTAAATGCACAATTTGGGCATGACGCAATTGTGTTACGCCCAAGTCCATTATTTAATAACTCATATTAATATAGTTTAGCATTCCTAATTTGGTGTGAATTAACCAAAACATAGGAAACTAGGGACTAAAACCAAGATCAGATCAAATTAAAATCGAAATATGTATACGAAAAAGTTGTATAAAACGTAATGCACAAATAACTGTATCATGTGCACGATCTTCCAAAGAAACGCACCAATCCCGAAATACTAGATAAAAACAGTGGAAGTTTTTCGGTCTTAAAAAATTACAAAATAATAAAGTACATAATCTTGTTCTACGTACATCTTATTGCAAATGAATAGAACCTCTCAGGAAATAAAAAAAGAATAATTGCTGCACTTAGGATAAAAACCGTCAAAGTTTTTGAGTAAAATGGAGTTTTTTTAAAGTACATAAATTTTCTTTTTCCTGACTTTTTTAGATGGTGCCCAGAATGGCGTCAGTCATCTTATTAGCTTTATGTCGGAAGAACTAAGGACTTTGGCTGAATAGAAAAATTTGCTTCCCCTTACTGATATTTTCCTATGTTAACTATTTTTAAGTTTATAACAAAATACAAATGAGGCAATCACACTTATGTCAAAGCTTACTTCTATGACTAATTTTATACTATTTAGATGAGCTGTTGTTTAAATATAACAATAAATGTAAAATTCCTTTCTGCGTTCAACACACGGACAGAGTACTTTACGAGGTTAAACAAAAAAGAAAATCGTTACTTCGTATTAACAGTCATGTATGTAGTATCCTACCTATATACAAATTTTGATTTTAGACATTTGAGTAGGTTTAATTTTTTTTTATCACAAAACTTCGTATACTATATTACCTTCGCACAATGCACATGATACGGTGCAACATTAAAAAATAAATTTTTAAATAAATAAATAAAAATAAATAAATATGTATATATATATAGATATTATAATGAAGTAGCTGACGCTGCCGTCTCTGTTTGACAAATTTCTCGTATCTCGAGATTCTTTGCTTCGTACCGCGAAAACTATTACATATCAAAAGATGAAATTTAGTACACTTATAGAAAAAACTTTGGAAAATACTCTGAAATAAACTGATTTTTGAAATATATTGTAGATTAAAAAATATTTCATGTCAAATCAAAGACAAAATATTTGAGCTGTGAGTTCACGTTCTTGATAGACTAACAATAGCAAGGCCAGAAATTTTTGTAGGCTAGTACCTACATGGGTGCGTTAAAGTAACATATAAATATGCATTGCCTTTGGGAAGAAGATTATGCAATTACAATAGTGTATGTAAAAAAGTTATAAAGACTGAACAAACCTGCCCGTGTCAAAAATATCCGGTTTTTATAAACATTAATTTGGGTCATATTGTAACTGGTGATCTAAATCTGTTGGATGATTATAATTTGAAACAGACTTTTGAATTGGGTACTAAATACAGAAGCGAAGATTTTCGTGATATTGTAGATGGTATTGTGAATGACATTGAGATTTTTATATATAAATGTGCAGTAAAATACAGCCTACCGACTCAAGTATTTGATGAATGGAAATATTGTGTAATACACAGTGTGGGGTTTGAATACGGAGTTTTGGAAAAATATGTTAAATATGGGAAGTACAGTATAAAAAATTTGGATAAATTACAACAGGATTTTGTGATAACATACGTAGATAAAGTTACTTTAAATTATGCTTTCACTTGCCAACATTTTTACAATTAAAAGCTTATAGCAAGTTACCTTGATAAAAATGCATATTTAAAGCTCAATCAGTCTAAAACGGAATTTGAAAATCGTATCAAGACGAAATATAAAATTTTGAGTTACAACATGAATTCCATCAAATTCCTATATATAACTCTTATACCTAAACTTCATAAAAACCCCATAAAATTAAGACCTGTCACTAATGGTTATAAAACATATTTAACTTATGCCAATGCTAGACTTTTAAAACTTCTGAAGAACATATTGAAATAAATAAAAAATTCTGGAGTATATTTCATAAATAATAGTTATGAAGTAATTGAGAAACTTAAAAATATTTCTGACGATTTACAGAACAGAAGTTGTGATTTTAATGACCTATTTTGCAATATCGATATAAATGATCTGTTTTGCATATTAATGGAGATGAATGAAAAATATGAGATGCAAAACCTCATTAAAAAACGTATTTACAAGTGTCTGATCGAAATGGTCTTGTTTGAAACTGTGCTTTATGATGGAGCTGAATTTTATAAACAGCGTAATTGCATTCCAATGGGAGGGGCTTGCTCCTCTATTCTTGCTGATATATACTTGAACAAATACGAAGAGGGAACTCATATATTAAATGAGATTGTATATATTCGTTATATGGATGACATATTATATGCATGCCACGATGATCGGGATCACTTCGATTTTACTTTTTTTCAATCAAATTTCACATTGACAGAAACTTCCCGTAACATTGATAATAGTATTATTTTTTTGGATTTAACTATATATAAACAATCTAATGGTAAAGTAAGTTTTAAATTATATGATAAAAGAAATGACTTTAATTTTAAAATAAATTACGTAATTAATTGGCATTCTTGTCTGCATCGTAATGTTTTCTGGAACATTATTATAAGTTTTTTAACAAGAAACAAACGTTTAAATAGCAGTGCAGAAAATCGTTTTGTAAGTGATTTAGGCTATCTAAATGAAGCAATTGCAAAGGGTTACCCTCTACGTTTTCTTAGAGACATTTTATGTAAATTTTTCAGTATAACCGTAACTGAAAGTTACAACTTATATTTAAATAGGAGTACACTTTCAGTCTGATCTGAAGGTACGCAGCATTGCGGATGTCATTGTTTAACTGTCTGATGGAGTTCAATTTGTACAAAGTAAGAGTCTATTACTTTTTGGAGGTTAGAATGGTGAAGTGTATGCGGGGCTTGTTTATCTTGATATTTTGGTGTTAGATATTTGATATTTACAATATATTTTGTGTTTCTGTTTGGATGTAGTAAATCTCGTTGCTTATGTTTAGGTGTAAAGTCAGTATTGGTCTTTCAACTTTTATACATTTTTAGTTTTAGTATATGTACTAGGTTTGCGACATTGTATCCGCTTCCGGGTGTGTCGTCATGACATGAAGCTGGCTAAACCGGGAAGTGGGGGTCACAATCCCCCCCCCCGGCGAAATTTTGATACATTGTCATTCTTCAATTTTCTATTTTTTATGTAGTATATAAATGTACTTGTTTGAGCAGCTTAGCGCCTTTGGGTATATTTTCAGTAGATTGTTTTAGATGAGGTTAATAGTTATATATATATATATATATATATATATATATATATATATATATATATTATAATGAAGCAGCTGACGCCGCCGTCTCTGTTTGACAAATTTCTCGTTTCTCGAGATTCTTTGCTTCGTACCGCAAAAACTATTACATATCAAAAAATGAAATTTAATACACTTATAGAAAAAGCTTTGGAGAATACGCTGAAATAAACTGATTTTTGAAATATATTGTAGATTAAGAAGTATTTCATGTCAAATCAAAGACAAAATATTTGAGCTGAGAGTTCGCGTTCTTGATAGACTAACAATAGCAAGGCCAGGAATTTTTGTAGGCTGATACCTACATGGGTGCATTTTTACAGGACGGAGCCCCATTTTTAATTTCGATGTACTTTTTGAGATATTTTACTTTTCATTCACTTCTGAAATGAACTTTTATTTCGTATCGGCACGTACTAAGAATTCTCTGTCTCGTACCGTAAAAACTATAGCTTACAAAAATATGAAATTTGGTACATTTATAGAGAAATAATGGAGTAATACGATTAAATAAACCGTGTATCGATTTAAACCTTAGTTGAGCATGAAATAGCTTCCGAAACGAGCCAATGATCAAGGAATTCAGGTTTTACATTCCCTGGGCTAAGAAAACCCCTACTTTTCACTCCTGCGGAAAATAAGCAGGGATAGAAAAGATATTTTTGAAAGTAGAATTTTTAGAAAAAATAGACATGAAGGGAGTTTTGCTAGCGCAGCGAATAGGAGGCGAAGCCTCCCGAAAGGGGTTGACCTAGCGGAGCGAGCAAGGGGCCCAGAGCCCTCTAGTGTTTAAAAAAATATCATCATGTTGTTTACTGATTCAGGTAGCAGTTTAATTTTGTACAAAATTTGCTTTCATTTGGTTGATTTTTGTTTTGGTAAAAACACGGTTACCTCGATTTGTCGACAGACCAACAGACCTATCAAAAGAAAATATGAGAATGATGAAAAATGCTTTTTCTTTAATTACCACCTTTGGGAAAATATAAGCTCTCACTGTTCACGATTTTTTTACAAAAACAATAACGTTTAGCAAGAAAAGTAAAAAGATCCTTGTTCGGAGTAAGATAAAAAATTATTGATGTGGAGTCATTTTCAAGCTATCTACAGGCGGTCACTTATGTTATATATCAAATTTCTGACAGCTTAGTTGAGAGTAAGTTCTTTGCATTGAAATATGTAAATTTGAATTATTTTCAATATTTTTATGATTTTCAATAACTTTTTTGATGAAAATATATACACACCAAGCATTACTTTAAATTGAGGGAGCAAATTAATATGCTTGTTTTTTTATAGTATTTCACTTGCTTGCGGAGCAACAAAGTCAAGTTTTAGGTTAAGTATCACGATACTTAACCATAATGGTATAAGTATAATGATACTTATACCAATATGAAGATATATTATGAAAATACATTAACATCATTTTCATGGAAAATACATTTGTTTTTGCAATTAGTCGCCAAAATGTTCGCTGCGTTCCATACTTTGGTTTTGTATACGATAATATATAAATCATTCTACCTTTGACCATGAAGACGCCAAAAGCACTAATTTTAAATTAATGTCAAGTTAATTAAATGCCAAAAAAATGGTTTCTCTTAAAGTAAAAAGTGAATAAAAAAGATTAATTATTAAGTCCATCTTATGACGAAGTTCATAAACTTGTGTAGACAATTCTTTACCGTTTGCCTTCCTGAAGATTTTGCGCTCCTACAATCCCAGGAAGCATACAGGTCACAAATAGTTTCCACTTATTACTACATAGCCTACTACCAAATCATAATTTCTAAACGTCTCCCAAAAAAACGCAATCGTTTTACAACCACGATAGACTTTTTATCAGAACTTCATCATTCTGTATGAGACCCTAAGAAACATACTGTCTGTCCTCCACGAACATAGAGAATCATTACATTTAAAATCAAGAATATTAAATAAAATTTTTTACAAATAAGCAGTGATTATCAAAGATATCAAATTAATAGATATTGAACTGATGATGAATGAGATATTGAACAAACAAAACTTGGTGATATTTCTTAAACGTAGCCAAGTTGGAGATATTACGCCATAATTGTGGCCAAGTTTGTTATATTCGTCACTAGTGTTGCCAGACAGACATTGGCTATTTTCGTTGTTTTTTCTTGCCATTTTACAAATAACAAAGTGTTTGTACAATTACTTAGAGTAACTTAACAATGTTTAAAACTAATTGAAACAAATTCAACTTCAACAAATAAATTTCTCAAAAGGATCAAATTAAATTCTCAAAAAATTTGATTTCAAATATTTGAATTCTCCAAAATTGACAAGTTGACGATATTATACCAAATTGCCGTCAAACGTGACAAATATATTGTCATTTCTTATGTATATTGGACATTTTGAAACGTATTAGAAGTAATTTTTTACAGTGTATAAATAAGTCATAAATTGCTTACAACAGATAATTTCATAACGACGCAAGTATAGTGAACTTTGGTCGTAACTCTCTCGATTTTACCGTGGATTCGAATATAACGCGATCGCAAACAAGTCCCCCTTTATTTTTTCCGTCACCCCATCTCGTGTTTCTTCTGTTTTCTATAGATAAATAAGCCAATGGTTAAATAAGACAACAGCTATGATATGTAACAATATGTACAGAAACAATTATAAATCATCTGATTGATATAGGACGTAGGGGAAATAATATATAAATGTGTCACTGATGTACAAATACTTGATGCAGCAATCAATAAGAATGTTGAAATACTATAAGATTTTAGAAGCGATCAAGAGTTCGAACTTAGCAATATTTTTACAATAGAGGTTAACTCTAAAGGTTATTTATACTGATCTGTAGTGGTTTGAAAGGCAGGAAAATACCATTTCGTTATTATGATTGATTCAATAAGCTTCCATAAAAAGGGAAATTATGAACAAAAAAAACATTCATATTAACAACTTAAAATGACAGATATGCACTACTGTAATGACTTAAATGCATGCGAGTAGACAACTGTTTATACATATGGTAAGACATATGCTATATAGTTACAATATTTCTACTAAGAAATAATTAAGAACTGAAGAATACATTTTTTTTCATTCTGTAAACGCCTTTGTTTAACAAACAAAATATAGAACGTATGAATATACATTCAAAACACAATAAAACAAGCAACTTTACCTTTCAAGACTGGAAATTAAATATTTTACTTACTAAAGTAGAAGCATGTAAGTAAAGTATAGTATAAACACAGAGTATAAACATGTATAGTATAAACATGTAGTATAAACATGTGTAGTATAAACATGTAGTAATATATACATGTACAGTATAAACATGTAATTCACTTACTATATGTATAACCATGTATAAGTAAACCACTGTTTATAAATATAGTTAGAGATATGCTATGTAGGGGAAATATTTCTAATAAAAAATAAATAAAAACTGTGGAATACAGATTTTTTTCATTAACGAAATAAATATAGAACATAAGATCATACATTCAAAGCACAATAAACCACACAACTATATCTTTAAGACTAGAAATTGATTATTAAAATAGCACTCCTCGTTTACAATGCGGCTGTACTCATAACGCGGACGGTTTGATGTCGCCAAAAACCTGCTTTATAGACGAATTTCATTGCATTTTTATTAGTTTATATCAGATCTTTATGTTTTTACGTCCTTTAATAAACAATTCCACTACTTTTATTATTCAAACTCGTTGTGCAGAGATCGTCTTGTATAGAGTTATCGCACTTCGTTCGTTAATTTATAAAATATATCATGTCAATACAATATCATAGTCCTAATTCTATTGAAGCACTTACTAAAATTAAACCCAAATAATTGACACTTCAGATTAAATTCTCTCTTAGATATTTCCAAACTAACACTTGATTAAAAGCACTGTGTAATGAACTAGCCCATCTGTTTTCATACACATTCTAGTTAGCAATGAATACTGTAAGTTATTCTGCAGTACTTCAGTGATCCTTAGAGACGTTATTTGCATTCAAGAGAATTAGGGCATCTATTGAGTAAATCCCCGTAGGGAGCATGGGCTATTATCACTAGTAGCGAGCCTGTATCAGTACAAATTTATCCTGCAAAGTCAACAATTATATTTAGAAACCTAAACTAAACTTATCTTATAACAGACATTTGAAATACGCGATACTCGTTAAATAGTTTTTGCATAACGAGATTGTAATACTAAACGTAATACAAATAATATTATATTAATACCATTTAACGATAAATTTAACAATCTTGGTGAAATATTATATCTTAACAAATTTGGTTAAATATAACCAACTTGGGAACTTTTTGAATATGTCGTCAAATCGAGAAAAAGATAGCTAAATTGACTAAAATTAAAAATTTCAGAAAATTATGTTTACTTTTTTTGACAAATTTGGTTAAATAATCTTTGGTTAAAATCTTAACAAATTTGGTTAAATATTACCAACTTGGGAACTTTTTGAAAATGTCGTCAAATCGAGAAAAAGATAGCTAAATTGACTAAAATTAAAAATTTTAGAAAATTATCTTTTCTTTTTTTGACAAATTTGGTTAAATAATCTTTTGTTAAAAACCTTAACAAATTTGGTTAAATATTACCAACTTGGAAACTTTTTGAAAATGTCGTCAAATCGAGAAAAAGATAGCTAAATTGACTAAAATTAAAAATTTTAGAAAATTATGTTAATTTTTTTGGCAAATTTGGTTAAATAATCTTTGGTTAAAAATCTTAACAAATTTGGTTAAATATTACCAACTTGGGAACTTTTTGAAAATGTCATCAAATCGAGAAAAAGGCAGCTAAAATGACGAAAATTAAAAATTTTGGAAAATTATGTTTACTTTTTTTTATTATATCTTAACAAATTTGGTTACATATTACCACCTTGGGAACTTTTTGAAAATGTCGTCAAATCGAGAAAAAGTCAGCTAAACTGACGAAAATTAAAAATTTTGGAAAATTATGTTTACTTTTTTGATTATATCTTAACAAATTTGGTTAAATATTACCAACTTGGGAACTTTCTGAAAATGTCGTCAAATCGAGAAAAAGGTAGCTAAATTGACGAAAATTAAGCATTTTAGAAAATAATGTTTACTTTTCTTGATAAGCCATGTCATTTCTTGAAAAGTATAAATATAATATTCTTTATTTAAAATTAACTGATAATATAGATTTATTTATTTTGTTTTTTCACAACATATAAATTTATAATCTTCAGTGAAACTAGTGTTGAATACATCAGATATTTCTTCAGTTTATTCCTGTAACGCCATCAAAATCAACGACATTTCAAAAGTATAGCCTCTCTCTCTTATTAATCTCCCTCTTTACAAAGCGTTGCAGCAGGCATTGATTTAAACTAAATAGCCAGCTGTCATCCTACCTCATTGTCCTTTCAGTAATCCGTTGCTACCTCTTTGGATGCCCGTTAATGCCACCATTTGCATTAAGCTGAATAAGAGCAACTCCTGCTGCGAAACTCTTGGCAGCGAGTGGCCATGATGGGTGTGGAACCAATAAATAGATTTCTTTCGAGAATTCGTTGTTCCATCGAAAGTAATTTAAGTTCAAGATGGGAAAATATGGATTTCAATAGCTTCTCAAGTTACATCTCGATCTCAATTCATAATTAATTTTAATTATTTTATTCTTTTATTCATTATCTCCATTCAAAACCATGTTCTCGAAAGTGGATGGACGGGATCCAATAATTCTCAATTTTCCGCGCTGAAATCATTTCCTCTTTATGACATTAGTTCAATTTTTAACTAAATGTGAGGTTGAGGGGTATGCAAGTTTGACCTGTTGTAAATAGATGGACTCATGTGCATAACCTGGGGGAATTCCCGAAGCCAGAAATTGCTCTTCCAATACAGTGACCAGCATGCATGATCCGGATTTGAACTGCTTAGTACATTTCAGCAGGGAGTAGTTGAAAGTTTCACTACAAGAAGCAAATTGTTAATCTACTATAACTGAATTTAAATAAGAAATTATTTATTGTAGTCTGATTTCAATCTTATTTTAAATTGGAACTGCGGGGTATAACTGAATTCGACGGTCGCTATTTGCGATTTCAGCTTTTTTTATATCAATGCAGATATCGGTTACTCTGTTCTGAAGAGCGCTAAACAGCACGACGTCAGTCCATGGATATTGTCATTGTACTGAGAATACTATTCTCATTTTAGGTACTGAGAGTAATTAATATTTAATATCCACGGTGTTCTCAATATTTTGTGAAACATATTTTTATTTATACGCTTTCTTCTTTCCCATGAACAGTAATAGCCACAAAAACAAGCCGGAACTGACTTCTAAATCTGCAATTTTATATCGATTTATCAAACATTTTTATTTCAATCACAGTATTTACCATTATTACTTTCCTTATATACAATAATGTATAAGGAAAGTATAGTGACGGGGTCGAAAATTCGAATTCGAGTATTCTACGGGAGAGCACGTTTAAAGCATCCCTGATCACGAATCGAACATTTTTGAGGTGATGTGCGTGTGTGTGTTAGTGAGTCTGTGGACACGATAACTGACGAACGAATAGACCGATTCGAACGAAATTTGGTACAAAAATTACAATCCGTAAATACCGGAAGCCTGTTGTTTTCATACGCAATCTAATGTTGAGAACCTTACTAAATTTTTGAACAAAATTTTGAAAAAATCATCAAAAAATCAAAATCTCTAATAAAGTTACGCAAATAGACATTTCTTATGTAATTTTTCATTAGAAAACGATTAACACAAATTTTAGAACGTTCTCGAAAACTGTTCTCGAGATATTGCAACTTTTTCAAAAAAAATTATCAAAAAATTATATAAAATTAAAAAAAGTACTTCCTATTGAGAAACATGTTCACTTTTCATATGTAATATCATGCGATAAATTTGGTGACATGTGACAAATTTGGTTGTGGTTTTTTTATCATTCTCGTGGATCTTGCTCGTTCCATTCATGAGAAAATATACTTTGACTACTAATTTTGTATTTGGACGCCAATAGTCATTTATCTGCTATAAGAATTATTTCTCCGTCCATAACGCTTGGCAAAATTTTGGCAACGAATTTGGCGGAATATCGCCAACTTGACGAATTTTTTAAAAGTTATTAAATAAAAGAAAATCTCGCCAAATGGATAAAATTGCGCTAAATAAATGAAAATAACGACTATTTGACGAAAATTCAATATCTTGTAAAGAATATAAGTATCTACTATAAGAATAACCTATTTTGTTTATACTGTAAAAGTAGTAAATACATTGCATTATATAAGGAATGTCATGTGCTGCCCACAACAGATTTTTTTCCTTCCCAATCAAAATATGAAACTTAAAGTCAGTTCAAATGTAACACTTCTACAAATGACAATTTCTTTTAGTATATTTTTATGAAACACTGCCCAACGGTGCTCTTTAAACTGTACTTCAGATTTCCACTTGAGATAAAGGACTTCTAAATCAGCAACTTTTCTTGATTTATCAAACAAATCTATATTTAATCACAATGTATTTCATTTTATTGCCTGAAGAATATAAAACTTAACGCCTGTTCAAAAGTGAGACCTCTCCTACGGATGAACTCCTATTAGCATCTTTCTTTAGAAAGCATTGAGCCATGAAGCTCTTTAAATTGCAGGCCAGCTGTCAACTTATCTCATTTCCATTCACGGCGATCCTTTGCAACTTCTCTACGTGGCCCTTTTAAATGGCCAATTTGCATCAGCTTGAAAGGGAACAACTTCTAAGCTAATACGTCATGGGATCGCGTAGCTATTAGAGGTGGAGAACCAAAAGACGAGGGTATATCTAATAATTCAATTGAAAATGAATAAATTTACATCAGTAACTGAAAGGTTTAGTATAATTGAACATTAAATTAAGAAGTTAAGAAATAAATTTAAATTTATATCGAAGGCGAAAACGTTTCAGTTCAATATTTAATGAATGATCTGATTGCTATTTTCATTTACAGGTATTGAGTTCAAAATAAATTTATTAAAACGAATATTATTTTGTTGGTTTTTCAATTCAATTTAAATTATAGGTCCGGATCATGTTTTGTGCACTAAATAATATCATCAAACGACGCAAATAAATCTGGAGATTCGACCAGATATTTAAGTTTGTTTACCTACAGTGTTTATTATGCATCGGATAACTATTAATGCATTATATATATCAATTTAAAACATTTTACTTCAATACATTACACGGATATTTCACTTTATTCTTATGACATAGTACAAACGTTTAACGATTTTAGGCCATTATTTCCAATTTAAAAAATCTGATGTAGGCGGCACATGACTTTCCCTGCAGACTTATATCCACGTCATCTTTATTTTAATTGAATTCAATTCACTTTTAATTCAATTTTCGTTCTTATTTGATAATTAGACTTATTTTCAAAGGTGGCTTAGAGAAAATACGAAAAAACTAAAATATCTCGAGAACGGCTAGTCCTAGTGTAATGGGGTTAGTCTTAATTTTTTCGTTAAAAATACGTATGAAATAAGCATTTAATGGATATATTTGAGCATACGTAGTTTTTTATTTTAGATTTTGGCGATTTTTGCTGGCCATTTTGCAAAAAAAGACAGGTTATTTTCTTTCGAATCATACCAAAATCTAATCAGCACCAGAGTGACCCAGAAGTGACTTATCGACCGAATTTTGTGAAATTCGGTCCATTAGTTTTTCAGATATAGTAGATACAAGCTTTTGCGGGCCATTTCGCAAAAAAGGCGGGTTCTTTTATCCTAATTTGTACCCAGCACCAGATTCGCCCACAAGTGACTTACCTACCAAAATTTATGAATCTCGGTCTATTAGTTTTTTAGTTAGAGTGGATACAAAATCTTCACAGACACACACACACAGACGTCACGCTAAAAATAGTTTTTTCGTATTCTAGAGGTCTCGAAACGTGTGGATTCGTCGAAAACTCGAGTTGTGATTTTCGGCATGATTCCAATACTTTCCCTATACATTACCATGTATTGCAGGGAAAGTAAAAAATATTGTTTTCAGACAAATATTATTCTTTATCTTTTATTTATAATGTTTAATTTGAAATACCAAGAAAGTAATCAAAATCTCTTATTTATGTTCTAAATAATGCAACAAAATATGCATGATACCATTTGTTGCCTCATATAAAATGTGCAATTTTTTCGATGCAAATACATGGTCTCTGAGAAAGCCAATCAGCACTACTGATTACGAAACTAACTTCGCAAAACTGATATGAATATCTTAAAGCTAAATAATAATTTTTATGTTACTCCTAACTGTGTGTTTCAAGTTTTATCGTACCTATTGAAAAACTTTCAAATTTGGCGCTTTATCTACGACTTAAAAAAACTCTATTAGACATCTACTTGTCAACACTGTCAAATTCAAACATAACATTTCAAAGCCAAATATTAACATATTGAAAAAAATAGCTTCATTGAGTAACAATCCTGATTTAGTAATCACTAATACTGTCGTTTTAGATAATATGTATTTTGAAAAAATTGAAAATATAATCAATGAAGATCCGTATTGGGCTATTAACAAGGATCCTATAGTAATTCTTATTTAAAGAAAATTAGACAAATCATGAAATTTTCATTTGTAATACCTTAAAAACTGTAAAATGTCCTGATTCCTTCTGTGGCCAATTCTGTAAGATAGCACGCTCTCCCCAAAGTTCATCCAAAAGGCGTTCCTTTCAGGCCCACTGTACCTAATATTAGCACTGCTTCCGAATAATTATTCAAACATTTAGGTTCTAGATTCTCTTCTCTGCTTAGTAGTTTTATTCATACCTGCCAAAATTCTGCTCAATTTGTGAAGAAAATTCACAATTTAAACACTCGTGGTTTGACTATCAGCTTTGGTGTCCAGTAGTTATTTACCAATGTCCCTGTTGTGGGTGCATTCCAGTTCTTTGAATTTGAAATTGATGAGCTAGTTTCTCTTACCTGCACGTGTTTATCGTAAAATTATTTTGTCTCTCATAATAAAATCTACAGTATATCTGATGGATTGGCTATGGATAATCCACGTCTCTTATTTTCAGGGATATCTGTCTGCATTATTTTGAAGTTAAGCTTTTTAAGATTATCCAGATACTTTTTCATACTCATTATGCTGATGGGAAATTTACTCTTCTGGATCACTCTTCTAATGATGTTGATAGTATTTTGGATTGCTTGAATTCCATTAATTCTTACATTCAGTTTACCTATGAAATGGAAAACAATAAATGTTTTGGTCATCCCCTACGATGATGAATTTCTCACTATGGTCTTTCTAAGTTTCTACTGTCTCTCAACCTCCACATGAACATTTCTGCCATCTGCCTAAGCAGAAAAATGCTGCTCTAAGTACGTTTGTTCATCGTGCTTTGAAAGTTTGTTCTACTATGGATTTGCTCCATTCTGAGATCAATTATTTCAAAGACATTGCAGTCGATTGTGGATTATCTCCCTGCATTGTTGATCTGTTATTGAAAGAATTAAACAATTCTCTAAACTTGCTTCTGAAAATATATCAACAACACTATTGTTTTTCTATACTATTTTTTTCAAAAATTAGTCAGCAAATATCTAAAATCCTTAAAAAATTCAAATTTAATATTGTGTTTAAAACTTCTAATAAACTCAGATTCTCTAATTTTAAAGATCCTTTAAAAATTTGTAATTGCAGGGACATTTACAGTACTTTTAAACCGTGTGGTCTTTCTTACATTGGTGAAAGTAAACTTGCTTTAAAATTTCGATTTACGGAACATGAAAACTATGTCAGGAAATATGTATTTAATAAATATTTAATTTCTCAACATTGCTATCATTTTGACCACCTTTTTGAGTTTTCTTCAGCAATGATTATACAAAATGCACGTCGATCCATTATCTTGCCTTTTTTAAGCCTTCTATACCCTAAAACTTCTAATAATTTAGTTACGTATCCAGTACTCCAATTTTGTCCGCTATCTGGCGGATTACCCTGTAACATTTTCCACTTCATCTGCTCTCAATCTTAACCTTTGGGGCTCTTTTGTCGAAAGCTATTTTGTGTCATTTATGACTTATTTTCAGTTTTGTTGGGTCTCATTTATTCTGAAGTAAAATACAATAAGTAAATGATACTTTGAGTAAAAGATAAGGAACTTGAGTAACGTATATAAGCACAAATAACACAATAATGCAGCCCAACGTATATAAGCACAAATAACATAATAATGCAGCCCAACGTATATATGCACAAATAACACAATAATGCAGCACAGCGTATATAATCACAAATGACCCAATGATGCAGCATTGTGTTATTTGTGCCACTATATGTTGCTCAAGTTCCTTATCTCATTTATTCTTATTCGGACTAACTCGTCTGATCTGGATATTTATGTTGTGTTTTATCGCACGCTATTCTTGTCTGTTTCTTCTTGTTCCATGTTGGCAGGACTGCGCTTCATTTTGCTTTCTGATTGGCTCTCTCAGATGAACTATTTATCCTGGTCTTGAGTATGTAAATCCCTCGGTTTCATATGTTTGTGACCATTCCCTCCTTTTGATTTCGGGTTTGTTGGTTATCTTGCATTAAGGAAGGGATCCGGCATATCCTCAAAATAGTTTTATGCTGCACTATTATCTTATTTGTGTTTAAATACATTGTTCAAGTCTTTGCTCAAAGTGTTTCTTGCCTATTGACATGGTCTATAATTTATACTAATATAAAATACTGCTATTTTCAGTTACATGTGGTTGATAATAAAGCTTTTAAAATTTTCCAGATAAATCTTATCGACAAGAAAGAAAAAAATAGATTTTACCTAAAGTCTCCTAATAGAACCCGCAGTGGCTGAGTAGTATCAATGAAAGGTGTTGATAAATAATTTAAATGGTAGCATCATCTATATTATAATGCACCGATAAAAGTTTTCCATATTTAATTCATATAAAAATATATGTAAAGGGGAAATATATCTGCTGCCGTGAACATTACTGGGTTAAACATAGAACTTGTATTAGTTCCATTATGCATCGTTCTAGGAATCGCTTTAAAGTGCACGGCTATCCAGCCTATGGCATTAAATCGTCAATATGTAGACCTATAATACTCTCTGTATAGTCGTTATTAGCGGGATATACATAAAATTGAATGAATGCCACTTTTAACTAATATCTCGCAATATCGAGTAGCTAATCATAATGACATGAAACCGATAGATAATCCTGTTCGAGGTTAATTGGTTAGTCTTTATTAAACCGTTAGCATTTGAACTTTTATATAATATTTAGATAGTTATAATTGTTTATAAATATATCGTTGTAAGTGTGATGATAGATTTGCGCGATGTTGGAAATGTTTAATATTGGGATCTGGTACCACGGATAATACATGTCAAGTCGAAGTCTAAACAATAAAAGTTGCTGCTAACAACAGACTAGCAGAAGCAGGGGATTGACATTAAATTCAAATTAATTTATGTGGAACCAATATACCACTGACCCCATGCTTCTGCGAAACGGAATAGAGGGAATCAAGTCCGCTGGCAATTACACCCAATGATCTCCAGCTAGTGAGTGCATTCTCACACTAGATAGCTCAGGCCAATGGAGGCGGGGAAATGTGGGTTACATGGGTGTCCTGTCAACCGATGGACCAGTGTTATGCAAGGGGGGAAAAGCACGCGGAATCAGCAACGAAAGTTGAAGAAACACGCAAGAGTATTTTAGTCAGATGTATAGGTCAGTCAAAAAATAATTCATTCATAGAGTTCATATTTACTGGTCGAGAAAGACAATTCATTCATAAGAATTCATATATACCAGTAAAGAGAAGGAAGTCATGAATCCAACGTCGTGTGGAAGTACAATTATAAAATAAATAAGTGTGGAACCGAGTATAGAATTGCCAATAATGACTGCGGTCAAATATGCCTCATCCTATGATACTACAACCAGTTATCCACTGTAAACAAGTACTCTTCTATTGACCATGAGGACTTACTATTTAATAATAATTTGACTATAAAGTCACTTATCAAAATTACCGATCTGTCGTCATGCCCGCATTGAATTTAGAGTGAACCAAAACTACTATAAAAGAACTCTATGAAAGTATAATTTTATCATTTAGTAGCTTTTGCATTTTATTGTTTTATCCTTCGGGAAATATGTTTATTTACAGGTTGAAACCGGATGTTACAAAATGGTGCGATATATGTCGAACTCATATTATTTTGTACACACTGTTAGGATGCCAAATTAAGTTGAATGCGTTGAACCCTGACTTTTAATGATTCACTTCCCCAGATATAATTTAATCTAAACAATCCCATTTTTATTACATCAATAAACACGTGGAGTTAACGGTTTGGGATTTTACATTAACATGGTATTGTCAATACTTGGAATAAACTTTATAGCTAGAATTATAACAAAACTGGTTAAATTTCAAACTCAATGAATAACTTTTAAGAGCAACGTTGCAAACATATAAATATTTTATGGTCTGGCTGCGACAATTTGGTACGCAGAATATTCTAAAAATTTCTAAATGTAGCCATAAAGTGTATAATTTCCCAATGCTATTTACATAGCAGTTTGGGTCATGGGATTGTGTTGTAACCTAACAAACCTACGATCTTAATAGTAGTTCAGTATTCCTTTCAAGCTGTCCATCTTGCTCAATTTAGTCTTTTTGTGCAGGAAATGATTGTAGAATAAAAATAAATTCAAATCATAATTAAAGAGTTTCATAATTTCTACCACCTAAGCTCGCACTTTGACGATAAGAGATTGCAATTTCGTCCCAGTAGCTCAACGATAGAGCATCAGCTGGCGAGTTCGGAGATCCAGGGTTCGATTCCCGATTAGGGCAGCAGGGCTCTTTACAATGGCGTCTCGAGCTAATCAACCCTGTAGGTTAATGCAAAGATGTTGGAGGTCTGAAAGTGATTCTAGTACGACTAGTATGGATTCAATGAACTCAAGAAGATTGAACGCCGATTTCAAATTGAGAGGATAACGACCACATAGGATACTAATCTTGGTAAAATTAGTAGTAAGTGGCTAATCTGAGGTAGAAATAGCAGGAGGTGGTCAGTATCAATTGCTGACCAATCTGACATTAGAGGGTGATGAATGCACAGTCCACTTTAACGATAAGAGCTTGCGATTTCGTCCCAGTAGCTCAACTGTAGAGCATTGACTGGCCAGTTCGGAGATTCAGAGTTTGATTCCCGGTTGGGGCAGCAAGGCTCTTTACATGTTATATTCAATACACATTATAATATTAACTGTGATTTTAATTAATCAGATATTACATTAATCTTTTTATTCAATCGCATTGATTTTCTTTTACTTTATTCAAGTTACTTGATATCAATTAACGTAAATGACACTTCTAATGTAAGACCTGCGCTGAACATCTATTAACCGCCTTCTATTCAAAGCACAGTATCGGGAATAGATTTAAATTGCAGTCGGCTGTCAGCTTACCATTGTCACCTCTTTGATGCAGATTGCGCCATTAATGGTAATCCAGACTGAAGGAGAGCAACTCTCGGTGAATACTTGATGGTACCTTCCACACCACTGTAGAGTTTAGTTTGGTATAACAAGATGGTATCTATTAAAATAAAATACTATCGTATTGTTATAAGAATAATCAAATGCGTTAATCTCTAAGTGTTATATTTAATTAATAAATAATCACTTTGCATTTGATTATACATTTTAAGAATTATATTTACAATCTATATAAGCTCCACTTTTGAAAAAAAAAATATTTTCAATTCCCTTGTAGGATTATTCAATAAATTAAACTTCACTGGGTAGTATTGTACAATGATCTGCAGTTTTAATTAATGTAGTTTTAAAAATGCACCCAGAGAGGGTGCAATAAAGGAAAATTTACTCCCTTAATACTTTCTGTGTAAAAAATGTAAATATTAATTAGTTGTATTTTCAATCTCCCAATTTTAAATTTTCTTTTTGGAGGAAGCAGAACTTATTGAGTTTCTAGATAAATATATTTTATTTCCAAACGTTATTTTATTCTCAAAATTTCTCCACAACTCAGCTATATGTAGTTCAGCTATACATAATTCAAATATATATATATATATATCTTTCAGCACTTTAAGTAGACCGGAATAAATACGTTCGATCTACATAATCAAATCTATGTATCCTAAAGTCTTTAAATTCGGAACAAAAATAAAAAATATCTGAAATGAACGTTTTGTAAATTATTTAATAGAATTTGGAATCGAATTTATTAAAAATTGTATCTTAGATCTCTATTATGTTTAATATCATTAATTAGCAGTTTAATTTCACCGAGTTGTGCTATATATAACAATAAATAATGTCAGTTAACATTTTAAGTAACATTAACTAATATATTAACATAATTATCAATAACATTTATTAATCCCTATCATGTGCTTTACTACCTCTTGTCATCAGTTTTCCCTGTGTACTAGTACAACAGCTTGAACGTAGAAACTTCATATTATGCTGAACTGACCGACTGTTAATAATGCCTCAATGTCATAAAAAAGCGGATGTATGTCTCAATGTGTGGTTGCGTTGTCTGTAGCGAAATATTGAGGCTTCGGGCAGGGGTACTTCAGGTCCCCGGATGATGCGTCTCGTTGATATATTTTTTATTCTAATAAGTTTAAAAGTCGAACTTAAAATTTGAACATACAATTCGATTTAAAAGTCGAAATTTCGACATCAATATTAATATATTGTATAAAACGGTTTTCCGATGCAAGAGATACGAAAACAGGTATTCTATGAACCATCCGCTATCGACGAATTAGATATTTGTCGATACAGGAACTGTAGTTTGAAATACAAAATTCACACTTCAAGTCATTTCTTCAGACGTCACTTCCCACTAATTAAGCCAAGATCCTCCAGAAGATATGATTTGATTAAAGCAGCACCGCCGTGTTTTAGCGCGTATTACATTAGTAATCCTTTTCTCCAATAACAGCCCAGTCACCATAGAAACTTGAATAAATTCAATTTATTCCTGTTTTAAATTTTGGGCATCGACGGGTACATTGTCTAGTACACTATAATATAGCCAAAGCGGAAGTGGGTAGGGTGTTCTAATTTTCTCCTTTCAGATCTCTTCCTCTGGCCCTGGTGTGGAGCTTGAGTAAGTGCGTCCCGGCACGAGCGTTCTAACATTAGCTTAGGTTAGGTCGGGTAAGATAGCTAGTATTTTAGTCTTAGTTATATTGTTAGTTAGTATTTAGTTTCAGTTTTTATTTTCTAGTCTGACTAGCATAATGCCTTGGAATAGTCTTCTGACTAGCCAGCGAGTGGGTTAAGTTTTTCTAGTTACGCCAGCAACTTCTTTAGCATGGGTTTTTCCTTTTAGGTTTATGGTTTGTAGTTTTCTGCTTAAGCACTTAGACTAGCCGGTTTAGATTAGTCTGGTTATCCCTTGTTCTCCAACCTGAAGCTGCCCTTCATATTGCCCGTTCTGTTTGGACAAACTTTATTGTTGCAGAGCATTTCTTTCCAGCCGTGCCTTTTGCACCTGCTACCTTTATCATAGTTACTCCCTGTGCTTATCTTTGCCCGGCCCTTGTACTTATATTTAATCCCGTCCTTTCTAATTTTTTGGCGTTGTTTATCTTTATTTTATTTAGTTCTCTTTTTTGGGATTAAGCTAACCTGGCAGTACAGGTGTAAGACCTGGTTACGACAGCGTCTCTCTAAGTTGTATACTGCCTCTGCATAACTACCAAATGGTAGAAAGTCGGAACCCCCTGTCCAAATTCAAATATTGTTTCCCCTATGGGGGTCTTGTCTGGTTCTCTATTAGGCAGTCACTGCAGTCGACATTTATCGTATCCTGTCCTTCATGGTTGCCCCGGCTCCCAACTTAGAGTCGGGACATATTGCAGTTCTGGCTCTTCAATTGGAGAAGTCTCCCGTGTTCTCCTGGGGTCGTGTGGCTCTGGGTACCAGCTTCTTCGCTAAGTCGTGGGGTGTGATGTGTGTGGTTCAAGGGTCCAAATGTTCTAAATACTGAAGAATGTCAACTCCTGGTTCTTCGGACAGGTTTTGAAGCACATGTTATCCTCCTAGGACTCAGCTTGGTCATCTGCGGGCGACTTCCAGGAGTGCGGAAACCAAAACCCGTGTTGCCGAGAGGCAGGTAGGGTCCGCACTGCTGTTTAGTAGTACACTATAATATATGCAACTTGTAAAGAATAAGAACATATTCATGTTATGAAAAGGTGGCAGGTCATTTCAATAGTAGTCATATGTTTTGAGACCAGAAATAGATCTCACACTTTGATGAGACAAGTTTATATGCGTAATTTATTGTGTACAAAACGGCAAACAATACTGCCAATCTGGATGGCGCCGAGTTTTTCAACACGTGAACGCAAAATGTTACAAAATATAGGGACGCCAAGACAAGGGGGGCTGAGCGGACCCTTACAAGGATGGGAACCATGCCATTGGATAAAGGGTGCTTGTTGCTGTTGTTGAAACCCAGACCGTCCGACCTACCAGAAAGGTGTAAGGTAACTGTTAGGACGGTCGGAAGTGCCACCCAATTTAGACCGGAACCCAGTGGGGGAGAGGGTGCTTGTTGCGTCACTCTCAATGCTACAAATGAAAGCAAGGGGGGAAATGACACCCCGGAAAAAAGGAGAACCACAACCTGTCACCTAACAAGAACACTGGTCGAGATTCGTGAAAATACTAGGGCGACAGTATGGTATTAGATGGTGAATTGGATGGAAACATTATTATGACTTGTGCAGATACTTGAGGTGACTTAGTAATTACATTAAGAACGTCGACTTGGTGAAAATGGAGTTTAACAGATTAAGAGAATGCAATAAATGCGGGTGTGCGAGCCACGAGTACAAAGTTATCGTCGATATTACGAGTCGGTGAAAGAATACTTCGAGTTATTTCGGTGATATGATCGGTGAAAGACGTTGCGGTGACAAAGTCCAAGACAGACTTCTTGAAGGCATGTGCCCATTGAAAAATCAGGTCCAATACGTAATTTTAGGCGAGTTTACAGGTCTCACATGATTCCTCCGCCCAAATAATTAATAATATGATAAATTATTGTAATTGAGTATTTAAATATGTTATGTGTTATAAATGTTTTTTGTTAAAGTTAAATTGGTGTAATCCTTTTGGTAACATATTAATTAATATTCCTTTACAGGACTCACGAAAAGAAAATAATTGGATGGTTTATAGCGGCACAACAATGCAATGTACAAATTTAGTAATAAAGTCCACTAACACGATATTTTACGGCCATGTTGAATAATGATAATTAATCGAAAATTTCAACTTCAAGTTTTATTTTAAAATGTGTGCCACACTAATGACTGGAACATTATTCAATGGAAAATTGTGGATAAACAAGTCTGTTGATTTAAAATTAAAAATATTTTGAGGAACACAGTCCCAAAACTAAATTTTACAGTCTAAAACCCTTATAATTTTACAGGTGGGGGGCGTAATGCATTTCTTACATCATATCTTACGTCTGCACCTTATTATTGCCCAATATTGGGATTACATTGCAAATATTCCCAAAGTAATTCCAAGATATACATAATTGGTTCAATATTAGACCAATGTTAAATGCTACTAGGGTTTAACGCACAATATAATGTATTTTTTGCAAATAATCTATTTTTTGCAAAATCAACTAATGCTATATTTTACAAAGTCAATTAATCTAAGTTGAATAACTTATACCAAACAGAAGTTATTTATATGTTACAAAGACGCCTAATTTATTCATGCTAGAAAATATATGATGAAACATGACGACTTAATTCATTTAAATTCATTTCCGAAAGTTATCCGGAAGCAGAAGAAGTGAAATTCTCGAAACTAATTTACATTCTTCAGTAATTAAAACGTCCCGCCAAAGAATTATCGACTTCAGGAAATAGAATTCTTCAGTGGGCGTTATATTTGTAGTTTTAATTTGGGAAAGATTTCGTTTTGCCATTTTCCAATGTTTTTTTTAGCATAAAACGTGTCAAAAACATTTGAAGTTATAATCTGTATTTCTCGATAAACGTTGCAATTTTCCTTTCAATGACTTCCAATTAGCTATCCAGCTATTCAAGTTTTATATAATTGGTTATATTTCTAATGTGTATGACAAGCTACAAATTAAGTTACCCGAAAACAAAAGACAGAGATTGCGTGCAATTTCACTTTTATTTGGGGATTATCACGCCCGTTGCACGGGTTTATATTGCAGCTAAATGCTAGAACGTATGTGTTATAACGTATTGCACACGTAGTTTCATCTCTGATAAGATTCTATTTAAATTGTGTTCGTCGGGAGGCTGATTTCCAATTTTAAGAGAGGTCATATCACCCCCCGCTGTCCGAGTGCATACAGACTGCAATTTTTACTCTTATTTAGGGCGTATCACGTCGAAAGTGACGGAATTATGTATCATATCCGTAAGTTATATATTGAAAATTAACGTATAATTAAATTTCTGATGAAGCTGGTGATAGAATAACTATGAGCCACGAAATTCTGGTTCCACAACTTCGTTGAAAATTTAAAACAGAGTGTTGCAGCTATAACAAACGTTAGATAGTAGTTGTAGGAATACAAGTAGCAGTAGAAGTGTTAAATGAGAACAGTTCCAGTTTAAATCAAAATCACTTTTATTGAAGAGTGAATCCATTGTATTTGCTTACAGTATATATCATGAGAACAGGTAAGCAAAAACTAAAGCATACTATTTACAAAACATGAGCACTACAGCTCATATGAAGGTTTTTCAGTGTAAGTTCCATGCCTAGACACGTTTCTGGTTAACGTATTATTTACACAAGTAAGTGGAATAAAAGCATTTCACACTTACGTGACCACGTGCACTTTCCGATGCCACCACTAGCTGGGCACACGCTATGGCAAAAACTTTAAACTTTCCGGATCAGCACTATAAAGTCCACAACACGGGAAACATGGTCTCCTTAACTGAGAACCATCAAAAACTACTAAGTTTAGTTTAAATATCCGCGTTCACCGATAAACACTTTATCGTAACTTTCGACAACATCGAAACATGACTTTACGAAGATCCGTCTGCCCGATCTAGATCCTTCTAGATCCTTCCATCGATCAGTATATCGATCGAATGACTAACCGGTCTAATGACCAAAGCGATCTCACTTAAAAGCGATCTCCTTTAAAGCGATCTTCATTAAAAAGCGATCTGACTTAAAACCAGAAAAGTGTCTAGCCTTTATACCCGAAGATGGGTGCGTTCCGGAACATAACCGTTGCCGGCAACGCCCTCTGGATATGCAAAACAGGATGCGTGAGCGGCGAGAAAGGTGATTTGCATGATCAGCCAAGTTTTGTCCACATCGCGATTCGTTCACGAGAACGGAATAATCATTTTAATAATGACGTCACGCTCCCGCGAAACGAGAATCGCGATGTAAACAAAACCAAGTTTCTAACAGAAAGTAGTCCAAAGTCAGGTCAAAAGGGCTTATTTAAGGAGTAAAGGCATAGCGATCTTGAACTCGTGTTACGGCTGCGTTTCTTTTTTGTTTATGTACTTTTTAAAAGGACCGCTGAAAAAAAATGATTGGTAAAAATGCGACTGTATTAAAATAATGACCGTTGGTTGTGGACACTGCAGCTAGTATTAATAAAAAAACCATAAGCACCATTATGTAAGTTAATTTTTATCCATTAGCGGAAAAATTTATTTGACAAAATGCAATTTCAAGCAGCATACCTGTGCAAATTAATTGGGACGAAGTAAAAAAATCACTCTTTTTCAAAACCTATGCCTTTATATCATTCTATGCCTTTGTGTACACTGATAAATACCTGTATTAGCATGAAGTATGTCCTCCTTTAGCAGAAATTACCTCTTGAATCCGTTTTGGCATTGATTCCATTAATTTAGTGCAAATATGTTTGAATTCATCGTCCTGGAACCACACTTTGATAGCATTAGTTATCATGCAGTCTTTGGTTGTCCATTCCATTTTTACCTAATCGTCTCTTCAAAATATTCCACAAGTTTTCAATTGGATTCAAGTCTGGTGAATTGCGATGATGATGGATCATCGCAAACAACCCAACCAAAGCTGATTTACCCAACCAAAGCTGACCCAACCAAAGCTGACCCAACCAAAGCTGACCCAACCAAAGCTCTTGTTGCATATTGCTAATGTCATGCTTGACTGCCCCGAAAATAGTTGATAATATCAAGCTAGCAATGTCCAGCTAGAAAAACTGTGGGCCATGAAATTCCACCGTAGAGCACGTAAAGGAGGTACGAAAAAGAAACTTCGTGTGTTGAGTGGGAAGAAATATAGAGCATCAAATAATGTAGACAGTATTCCTGTGAAAGTCCATAAGCACCAGTATAACTTTGTCATAAAAGGTCCACGACTGTCCGCTTTAGGTATATCCATTATGAAATGACTATGCCCGATTAAATAAAAGTAATTGCAGCGTCCCTATTGAAGAATTAAAAAGTTGGGTAAGAACTCGGCAACATATCGAGATAGATTAAAAAAACATACACCAAGTGGTACGGCATTGTCTTTATGAGTAATAATCGACTTCAAAGCTGTTATAGAAGGCATGTATTTGATAAAATAGAGTTACTGATACAATAAATAACGCCTACATGAGCGGAAATCTAGTATATAAACAGAACAGTGGGGGAGATCATGCATGTTTGAATGCCAGAAATATCATTACTGCGTACTAATCATTGCATATGCCACTGTATTAGAGGTATTGATGATACAACTTTTGACATGTATTTCTTGCTTTAAATATACGCGCTTTGCTCGTTTTCAGTATTGATTCCTACTCATTAGACTACGCTCTTCAACTTTGTGGTTTTTTTGTCTATCTCGCTTTGTTTCCGTGATTTTTTCCTAACTTTATAAAGTTGTCTTTAGAGCACTAAAACCACTTTATTTGATCGAACAGGGTCACTTTAGTGTAGATGCTCTTAATGTATACACTCATTAACATTTCCCTGCAAATATATTGAAGTGCTTAAGGACTTTGTTGAAACACACTGAATATCGTCCCCTTTTCTAAATGAGTAATAAGTGTAATTTAAAAACTTAGAATAATAAACATAGCAATAATAACTTGCATTTTTTAAACATAATAAACATTGCTAAATCTTTTAACCCTATTCGATATTTGCAGTAGACTAAACGCATATTGAATACTTCGAAACCGACCATTGAATATAATATTTATTTACTGCCTCTTAATGACACAGTGCCTTTTCAAAAGTTAATTCCTCCTGGGGAGTGGGCAGTGTCTCAGAACACTGGGAACCAATTAAGTAGAGCTTGCTAGAACTGAACACTACACTCAACATATCGGAACTGAACATTACATTCAGCACAGATTTTTGAAAAACAAATCGCAATCGCCATTACCAATTGCACTACATTTTCGCTCAAAACACGATAGCACTGTATACTTTTTTTTACTTTCTTATTCTCAAATGAAGGATGCCCTCACAAATAAAACAAGAGTTGGGGAGGGAAAGCACTTAAGAAAAGAAAAATGTTTTTAGAATATGAAGGACTGAAAATTATGAAACATTCAGCGGAGTGGTTTTTTTTTAATATTTATTTATCTTTCAATATTCACATTTAAATTTTATGGACCTTACACATTTATAAACTAAATAAATAATAATTTTTCTCAACGAATATACTTTTTCTCCACTGAAATCTGAACAAAATCTATTAGTTGTGTAAGGTTATTGTTAATGTCATAGAAGCTCAACTGACTTCACAACACAGGTCATTAATTTCTTTAACAAATATATTAGAAAAATTTCAAATTTTGACATATATGTGCTTGTTCCTGCCCCCTCTAGAAATAAAAATTTCTAGAATCGAATTTGTTAATCCTTATTAATTTAAATAATATACAGGACCATAAATTTGTCTAAACAAAACATTTATGAAACAGACGCAATTATAAAATCTAAAAGGTGTAAAAACTGCATTAATATTTTATAAAATCACTACAGAAATTGATAAATAACATTCTTTTACCGAGCCATCGTTTAGTTATTTTCATATATTCCTTCTTTGGCGTGGATTACTCTAATATGTTATTTACTACTTGCATATTATTACATTATTTCTTTCTAAAAAATTGTATTAATTAGCTGTAGTTTGTTCTTTACATTACTTATTTTTTTAAATAAAAATAGCAATTGATATATTTTTTACATTTTTTGCCCAATAAATGATTTGTTGCCGATGTGGTGGCCGAGCGGTCAAAGAGGCAGGCGTTTCCTCGTGATGGCTCGGCTGCCAGATTCCGGGTTCGAGTCCCGCCTGCGGGCATGGATGTTGTAATGTCTTATTTGGTTATTTGGGGCAGAAGTCAGACTTCTACCTTCGGGTGCCCCGGGTCATTAGACTAAACAGAAGCAGTGCACTCATTCTTCCTTAATTGTAATGTTAGGGGCACGACAACAACAACATAAACAACAAATGATTTGTTTTTTGAAAACTATTATTAGAGATAAAGCATATTACAAACGTGCGCTACTTTTTCAGGAAATGCATAAAAATCACTTTTTGATGATTTCGAAATATCTTTTCCGGTTTTGACTTTTCAAAATACAACAAAAAAGTTTACCTACATCATTATGTGAGAGATATATAGAAATCCGGATACATATAATCTTAAAATAGGCTTCAGGTAAAAGTATCCAGCAAAACAAAGGTATTTATTTCATAATTAATATTTCAAAAGAAATGAGTTGGTGCAAAGTTGTTTATTGTTCTAAAACATAGTTTTTATTAAAATCTCTCAATTTTAAACTAGTAAATTAAAATAATCGGGAAAGAAAAAGGACTTTGTTACATTAAATAGAAATGAGTATTTTTCATTATTAAATTTTATAATATTTTCGAAATTGAATTGTATAAAAATAATTTTGAATGAAATTATGTATGGTAAAGCAAATGATATGAACATTTTATTTGCTAACCACTTTTATGTTGAGGATGTAAGCCAATTTTGTGAAATAGAAATCGACGAACACCCTTGCCTTTTTAAGTTTTAATTAAAGCGTAACAAAGAAGATATACATTGTACACACAGAATGCAATTTGTAATTTGGCGATTAAATCCCGCTGACTATAAGATAGGGAAAAGGTTCCCGCTGACGATTCAACCTTTTCGTTCGCAATTTATTCAAATTCTGCCAACACACACAAGTTCTCTGCTGCGTCACTTCTTGTCGCGATGCGACGTGCAGAATTCTTGCACATGCTCAGACATACCGTCCGACCTTTCAATGTTATAACATGCAAGATGAAAATACAATTCAATTACATGAAATTAACGTTAAAAGAAATTAACATACAACGCTTTTTTTCAAATTTCTGAGGATAGTACACACAATTTGGAAATTGCTCGTTTAAGGGGACGGTGGACGCTGAAATGAGCAAAAATCGACTAAAAAAAGTTTTAATATATAACATTATTTTACACATTTAACATTTGCTTACGAGTGGGACAGCGTCCATCCCAAATGAAGTACCTGCCATAAAGACAGGTATTTGATATACCCTATCCCAAACAATTCGATCCCCCTTTTCAGGCATTGGCGTCCATGGAATTCGCTGACAGAAACATTGCACCTGTCGGTGATTTCCATAGACGCCAATGCCTGCAAAGGGGGATCGATCTGTTTGTGGTAGGGTATATCAAATACCTCTCATTTTTGGGAGGTTCTTCGTTTCGGATTGACGATGTCCCACCCGTAAGCAAAAGGTTGAATGCATTTTTTTAGAAACGGAATTTTCAAAGGTTTTACATTTTTAAATGCTCCATGCGTCTTAATTTTCGTCTGAGATGCATGAAATTTGGCAAGAAAACACCTCTCATACTTTTTAATGAAACTGGGTATGGATTTTATAATTGGACTTTAAGGTAATTAAAAGTGGATAAGAACCTAATTGAATGATGAAAACTAATGCAGAAAAATATTTTTAAAGAATTAACTTTCTAAGGAATTTGTTGTTGTTGTTTCTTATGACCTCCTGTTTTCGACAGAGTCGATAGAGGACCAGAGACACAGGAAGCAGGACAGAACGAAGAAAGACAAAAGAACAAAGTTTATTACAAACAAGCATCACTGATGAAGGTCGGAGGGGATGCAGCTTCTCATTTAGACGAGGACCCAGAAGATTGACTTTATCCTCAATAAACATCCATGCCTTACTCGGGATTCGAACCCGAGCCCACTAGACAGCAGCCGAAGACGCTATCCACTTCACCGCCTGGGCGGCTCTAAGGGATTTAAAAATGAATACCCAAATTTGTTTAAAATGTGTTTTTGAGTGATCATAATGTAAAATTAATCAAAAATGTGAACAAATGGCACGCAAGGAGCATTTTCAAATTTTCGTTAAAAAAATTAAATTAAAAAAAATACGAAATTATAACAAAATTGAAAAAAAAATAATGGTATTGTATATAGTAATGTTAAGAGGAATATTTATACAAATTTTCACGTTTCTAAGTCAATAAATAAATTAAAAAAATTCAACGTCCACCGTCCCCTTAAGCACATCAAATTTTATCTTAACATTTACATTGGCCAAAAAAATTAAAATAACATGTAAATCATACAATTAAGGCCAATAACTTGAAATTCAAGATTTCCATAGCATTAGTAGCACTGTAATCCCCATTCAGAACAAAGACAATTGCCAAAACTGATATTAAGTTTTGTTTCAATTTTGTTAAAATTAATTTGCATTAAACATACTTAAATTGCTGCATAATATGTTGATAAAGCGTCTCCATTTTCCGGTTGAAGAAACAAGGCAAACCAACTACCGTAGGTGAGGAATCTACTAATGCATGGTAATTGTTTTATTCAAACTTAAGCTGATAACAAGATGCATTTTTTCACTATTTTTCTTATAATGATACAGATGAGAGTAAAACGATGAAATACGAATGTTTGAGAATGTTGACAGCAGAATCACTCTTCAGATTTTTCAATCTGTAAAGTAAAATGAATCATTTTATTTTTATACATCTATACACATACCTTTTCAGTAATATATTTTACAAATATCTACAATTTCCATCATTTATTAAATAAGAACAAAAACTACATCTACTTTTGGAGAAATCGTAAAATTCTCTTCAAATCCAGACGTATCAGATCTTGGAATAAAAATTCGAGTGTGATGAAAGAACTTTGATCCAGTGAAATCAAGACTGTCAAACATTTGATTGGATTGCTTATGATTGATCTCCCGGGACGGAGGAAATTGATTGTTCGAATACTCTGATATCGCATTCGAATAAAATATCACTTTCAAACTTTTACTCCGGTGAAAAAGTGGTAGATAAAAAATTTCCATGAAAGGGTAAAAAGGATATTTTTATTTGAAAGGTACATTAAAATTTGAAAATAATCAAGTAATTCTACTGATATTTGATATGATTATTTCTATAAGTAAACACAGGTTTTATTTAAAGTTTTTGAACACACGTTTTCAAACTTATTCAAACTTGAAAAAAGTTAAAGTATGATATTTTATATGCTTAGTAATTAAAACATTATTAAGTAAATGGACAAAACCACAGAAATCGAAAAATATTAACGTCAGTTTTTGAAATCTACATGTTGCTCTATAGCAGTATTTTCTAACTGTGTTCAGTGGAATATTAGTGTTCAGTTAGGATCGAAGTAAGACTTGGATTCAGGGAAATCAAAGCTGTCAAATATTAGATTGGGCTGCCTATGATTGATTTTCCAGCTGCAAGAAAAAGTTGATCGATCTGAAAGAATGTTTATATAAAATTCATATAGAATTTTTGTTTCAGATAATAAGTGGTGGATAAAATTTAACTGTGGCATGGCAATTTTAATGGTATTCAAAATATTATATATTTATATATATAAAATTAAAAATTTTTTTTTTATCAATAACTAAACTATTTTTGGATTTCACGAACAATTTGATAGGAGTATTATCGGCCTTTTCATTTCCGGTCTATCGTGCACATTATCAATAAGGACAAAAACTGAATCCAACGGGCCTAGACAGCTAACAAATCACCAGTGTTTCCGTTGGCCGTATTCGGGCTTGACATTTACTCGTAAGACACTGCAACTTTTTCGATTGCCTTAAATTTTTGGTGGAGACATCTGTAGCTTTATTTGAAATTTCAAACGTCGGTTTAATATATAATTGTTGATATTCGGAGTGCTCTAGCAGAATAAATTAAAATTCTAAATAGTTTATTTTTCATATTTTATCACCTCTTTATGTAAATGAGGTGTCTTTTGATTGTTTAATGATGTGTCTTTTTCGAATATTATTTTAACTCGCTTAAAAGGTAAATGTTTATTGCTTCAACTTTAGAACTAATTTCTGCAAACGGGAACCAATAATTTTGTTTTTTTGATATCTTGTTTTGGGTTTTGCAGAAGAGAACTGGCACTTGAATATAACAAATAAAAAAAGGCAAACTGAGAAATCTCTAATCAGAATTTTATTTAAAGGCGTAAAAGTTCAGTGGTTACAAAACCTTCATTTCGTTTACTTTTAAACATGTGAATTAAATTATTAACCTTAATTAAAGTGGTCGTTAATCGTAATATTTGTACATTGCTATCGTGGCCGCAAAACCCACCATTACTTCTTTGCACGAGTTCCTTAACATAATCATTAAATCAAAACACTACGCATTAAAATCCACATTTTAACCTTTAAAATAAATTACATTTTATTCACACCTCTATAATATTATGATTAAAATTACATGAATTTATTAACAAACGCTTAAGGAGGAGAAAAGCATCGTTTGAGACAAGTCTTTTGAATCTTATTCCAAAGATCAAAAATTGATCTAACACCTAACATACATGAAGACTGGCACATACCTCTGTATTTCGGGTTTGTAACTCAGCATGACTGTCACCTTTTTCGATTATATTTTCGACATTTGGAGTCAGACTCCGTAGTTTTCTATAACATTGTCAATACTCAAATAAATAACAACTCTTAGAATAACACTGCTCAAAATCACTGGGGTTCAGATACGCCCTTCTTGCTGTCATTGGAGGCTCCTCAGTGCGATGTTGCATCTTTGCATTATTGGCTCTTTCAGTTTTCATTGAAGCTTGGTTTAAGTTTTGGCCCCCTAGGATATTTTGCCTCAACCACACCTGCAATTTGTGTGACGTGTATTTATTTGGGGTCAGAACTTTCCGGGCCAATACCATAAAACGGTGACTAAAAGTTAGCGCTTCGTTTTAGTCGCAAACAGCAAAAATTGCATATAGTGCCTCCTGGTCACGCAAGTTCTATTATTTGAATTGTATTTTGTAGCTGGAGATTCCTGCAATAAATTTAATCAATGAATTCATTGCATCCTTACTGTAAATATCAGCACATTTTCCAATATATATATATATATATATATATATATATACCGAAAATTTGAAATAAAATAACACAATACAAAAGGTTTTTACTCTACTTTGCCTCTCAAAAACTTTAAACACGCAAATTGGTATCCTATAAAAATTGCATTGTAAAATTATTTTGAATATATTTTCTATACTTATCCAAATTCAATTTTGTAAGA
This sequence comes from Amaurobius ferox, assembly GCA_951213105.1. NCBI lineage: Eukaryota > Metazoa > Arthropoda > Arachnida > Araneae > Amaurobiidae > Amaurobius > Amaurobius ferox. Next base: position 138,538,171 of record OX578151.1, read on the forward strand.
TACTGGGCATTATTCATAAAAAGTTCTTATTGTTATTTCACATTGAAAATTCAAACACCAGAAGCATTTATCTAAAAGCTTTAACATTTTAATTAGCATTTCAAAATAGATTCCTTAACACCTGAATAAATAAACAGAGAAAATTAACATTTTGTTTCGAAATTTTGAAACAGAACCTTTAACCGAAATTAAAATTTATAAAAAGCACCCTTTTAAGCAAATACGACGTCATAAACACAGCAGATGTGATGAATAGAATTCATTTTCACCTTTTAAACAAACGAATATAATGTAAAAATCCACTTTGTTTGATGGAAATGTAATATCCCTAAGTTGGAATTATTTTTAGCTTTTCCCTCAAGGGAAAAACTGAAAGTTTGTGTAACAACCCTTCTTTTAATTTAGAAAGCTTAATGCTAAATGAAAGGAATGTATATAATAATCCTTTCCCATTTCTGTAAAAATTTTAAGATAAAGATATTCTTTTTAATTACTAAATTATGCAAATAAATTCTCGGAATTTTATCTGGTAATTGTTTATCTTTTAGGACCCGTTTCATAGCTTTTTAAAGAAAATTTCGTACTGCACAAGCGGGCACTGTTAGTAAGATATAAATTGATTGGGGAGCAGGGCCAAGGTGCTTTTCACCAGGGGAAACTGTGGAAAAATTCGGTACAAAATACGACTTATTTAGTAAATTTACAAAAATTCTAAATTTCGGGTCTTGGGGGTACAAAGGAGAGGTGGAACATTGGCCTTCTTTAGATAATTTGACCCTGGAATCTAAGCTCTAATGCAGAATTGTCCAACTGTTCGCCCTAAACAAAGATACTGCTTAGAAAACACAGTTGGAATAACTAAACTACTAAAATTTATTTTAAAAATGAACAAATAGTGATACTTAATTAAATATGTAATTGTAATAATATGTGATGCATAAGTATTAATGAATAAATTTTTCTGCTTGTACTGAATTACTGTAAATGTATTACACACCAAATATATTTTAATCGAAGATTTTGCTCTGTATTTTATAGACGTTAACAGCATTGTATAATGCGTAAGATATTATATTCAGAAAATGTAAATATCTGTCTTCATGTATGTCCATTATTAATTTTTCCTTTCTTTTTAATGATACATTAATTCATAGACACAAAACGTACTGTTCGCTTTTCAGACAATAACATGTTTTAACTTACAAGAAAAGTCTATCAACCCAAATTGGTAAATTTTAGTAAATTCTTTAGAATAAACAAATTTAATCATTAGGTGGAAAAATATATCCGCTAAATCCCCAACAGCAACATTGAAAAAATTGAATTAAAAGCCTTTTGTAAAATTGAATTTTTTCACACTGCACAAATTACAGTTTCGTATTTCACAAGTTCTTTTCGTTCAGTACTAATTGTACGCAACTGCAGAAATATACTTAAAAATACCTCAGTTTTAGGGAAATATAACAGATATTTCCATGATTTTTAGGAAGATATATTCATGGAAGTATATTTTAAGATTTACGTTATAAAAAATATTGATTAACAGAAATCTTTTATCTTGTGATTTTAACAGTAATGTATACTTTAAGTCCTCTAGATTACGTTTGTAATAAAAGTGTGTATTTATGCGTATGTAAATCTTTATGCATGTACTGATTACATTTTAATAAAGGGATGTTATTCTAACTTTGTAATGGTTGTCATCTTGTCTGACTCTAGATCTGATCTCCGATATATTAATTCAACCCATGACCCGCTTTCTAAAGAAATGCGGCATTGAAAAAATATTGCTGGAATTTTACAGAAAGTTCTACATTCTACAGTAAAACGTCTTATAAGGAGAGTTCTTTCACGAAACATCAAGAAGAATTGAAGAAATTGCACTTCATCCAAACACTGAAAGACATTGGTGCACAAAACTGTACCCGGTCCCGCTGTGAAGCTTATTTCCATCTTCTGTCTTTCTACCGATCATGGCTGTCTTGCAGTAGAGTACTTTTTTCGTATTGTGGTGTTCTGCGACTAATCCTTTCTGACCTCTCGTATAGGAAATGTCCTTATAGTTAGTGACGACATTCTCATTGGCAAAGTACTCCGTGGAGCTTCCGTGGTAGTACGATATTAGAAAGCGAGAAGCTTTTTGAAGTAATGATATTTTCTTCATTTTTTAACACTTTACAACAAAGTTGAAAAGTGTTTATGACTTTGTTCATTCATTCTGTCTGTCTGTCTGTCCGTTAGCACGATAACTGCCGTAAAAATGACTTAATCAAAATGAAATTTTAGTATGTTGTGTCAGACGGTCTGTAGAACCTATGAGAATATAAATGAATAATATCACCCAATTAGTTTTGGATTGAACCCGGGTCGAAAAAATGAAATACATTGAGCCCTATGGGACCTAATTTTTCAAACATTTTTTAAGCGGATTTAAAATTCACAAATTGCTTCGAAAATTTTAGGTAATATTCAAATTGTTCCATAAAATATATAAAAAAAATTCAGCGAAATATATTCAGTAGTTTTTTAAATAAAAATTAAAATAATAATCACACTTCTTATATGAAACGATCACGTGACCATGATATGAAACGATCACATGACCCACTTCAAAATGATATATGGCATCCATCTTGTTTCAAAATCGTGATTTTTTTAAGTTCTTTTTAATTCATATTGAGTGTTGTATCCGTCCTAAAACTACTTTATTTTTGCTTAAATTCTGTGCATCTACATATTGAAACAACGCAATGACAATATATTTGAGTTTAAATGCTCATCTAAATTTGATTATTTCTACAACTAAGCCTATTTTTCACCTATGTAAAATGTAAACAGCAAAATATATAGAATGAGTTGTATTAGAATTCCTGTATTTTTTTAACACAAAATAATTTAGTCCATGGAGTCTGCATGGCTGATATGAATGAAATATTAATTGATTTCATAAAGAGAAGGACGATTTTTTTCGATGAAGTTTCAAGCATGGAGTTTAATTTTTTGTAGCTCCATGGTCTTAAACAAAATGTTTAAATAAAATAAATTATTATAGTATTGTGATGAATGAAATGAATGGGAGAAAGTTATGAATGAAATCCTGTTTTTATAGAGAGATCCAGGCGTGTTATTTTTTCTATGACGTCATTTGAATTAATTTCAGTTGTTTTCGATGAAGTTTTCAAATATAATAAATTATCGTAGTATTATGATAATTCTAAAACTATTACCGAGGAATGTATAACATTTTAGATATGTTTCAACCAGGAAATTTATATTTCAATGCCGTCATTTGAATGAAGTTCATTTTTTTCGATGAAGGTTTAAGTTTTCAAATATAATAAATTGATGCAGTATTGTGATAAGTTTCAAAGTATTACCGAGGAATGTATTGCATTTTAGACTTAAATAAAATTGCATTGAAGTTGGAAAGTGTTTCATAATCAATGCTTTAAGCATGATTGATCTTTCTTGTTTGAGATTACGGTGGATCAACGATTTGAAACCCACCTAAACTCTCAAAGATGAAAATGTTATTTCTGGTACCTAAAGACACCACCGACGTGTGTACGTGGAAAAACCGACTTCTGATTAAATCACGATTATCATACTTGTTTTAAGCTGCATAGTTTAAAGTAAAAATATTACTTTATCTACTGCTAAAAACATATCTATGAAGAAAAGTAGTACAAAACAAAATCACTAACACTATACTTTCATGTAGATCAGCGCGAGGAAAGTAAACAATTATTTTGCTGCAAACAATCACGTAAAACAACGGATCATTGTAACATACTGCGTTTTCCCTGATATTACTAATATCAAAATGGTGTCGCAACAATGCAAAATGTTTACCAATTGCACACTGCACTAACTACTTCAAAACACCCACCAATGCTAATATTATAGGTATTTACCTATCAATCGCGAATTCGTATAACACCCATCAGCCGTAAGGCACATAATAGATAATCATTCACCTCCCAAACGTGACAATTCCGATGGCAGGCCCGAATTCCGATTTATGCAAATGATGTTATTACTCTCCAGTGCAGGAGTATTATTGTTGGAGGAATATGGCATGTCTCAATGTCAGACCATGGCAACACTTGGTGATAATCATCTTGGGAACATTTAGAAGTATGGGACATTAAGTCAGTACAGATTTTTTAAAAATTGAGACAAGGAAGACAAACGATTAACAATAAAAAATGATAAAAATAAAGACAAACATTTATTTTGGGTTGACATATTTTTGTGGACTACAAACGAAAAGTAAATATATAAAAACATACATTCAAGGAAAAATCCATTTTACGGTAAAACAAATTATTTTGATATCTTCAATGCATAAGATGTTTTCAAGTCTGAATAATAATTTAGCAAATATAATGCAGTTTTCAAATTTTATTATTTGTTTGTATTACCGTAAAAGCTGAAAATCAAATGTTTAAAATTTGTCTACTGCAGAAAAAAGCACAGGCCACATGGTTTCAATTTTGAGAGAGTAATTCACGTGATTTTACTTTGAGCACGAAAGTTTCTATTTTATTGTAAACAGGTGTAGAGAATATTCTCTACACATGAGAGAGAGTACACCAGATGTAGAGAATATTCTCTACACATGAGAGAGAATACACCAGGTGTAGAGAATATTCTCTACACATGAGAGAGAATACACCAGGTGTAGAGAATATTTTCTACATCTAATTCGTATTAAAATGTATTAATGACCCTAAGGGTAGACGATAATCATTTTTTGTTGTTATTGAAAATTTTAGAAAATGGCAGATAGCTTTTTCTGCAGGTTTCAATTCCTATATTATTGTTACATATTATTTATATTATTTTTATATATTAGTATATTATGGATTTCGTATATTGGTATATTATTGGTATAAAAAATGTATAATTCATCAACGGATCGGTTTATGAAATTAATTTTTTTCTGAAGTAATCTGTGTTATTGTACGTAAATGCTGAAAAAAAATTGAACGACGGATTGGTAAGTCAATTTCTACATATCCAAGTATAAAAATCGGAGAGGTTTAAAATGCATGAAGAGCATATATTTTTATAATGTTACTGACAATCGTCTGATAATCGCAGGGATTCTATTCACAATATTTTTCACAAAGAATTTTTCTATTTTTCCGATAGTTGCAAGATGAACACTTTGTGATAATATTTTAGGTCGCTAAGGGATCGATTTCTGGGACTATAGGCCAAAATCGTTGTTAATCGGAATAAAATTTGAAATAGCTAAAAAACTAATTCTGAATTTAAAAAAAGGATATTTGGAGATATTTCGCCAAATTTGTCACCAAGGTCAATCCTCTCGGATCTTCAAATAATCTCTCAATGGTTGCTTATAATTTCTTCCCCTCGGGGACAGGCAATACGTTCTAACGATATTTTAAGTAATTGTAACAACATATATAACTTGTTTGTCCAGTTCACTATAACTATTTCAAAACGCCCACCGATGCGTATATTATAGGTATTTTGCAATCAATGGCTCATGCGTAACAGCAACTGTCAGCTGTAATAGCCGGTACATAATAGATAATCAGTCATGAACCTAATGAGACAACCCTGACGGAAGGAACGAATTCCAACCAATGCAAACGGCGTTATTACAATCCACGCCAGACCAGGACTGTCATTGTAGGTAGTGGCTGAACGTCACACTCTGTTGAATTGCTCCCATTCATGACAATTTTCGTGGGAATATTTTAAACATTCTGAAATAGCTAAAGTGTAGTTGGCATTATGTGAATGCAGTGTAGTTTTTATTAAACTGATAGATGTATCTTGCATTACTCGTAAAATTAAATATGTGTAATCTAAGTAGTATTAAAAATTATATTGTTCTTCAAAATGGTCAATTAACATATTTAATTCCCCTAAAAAAAAGCAGAATTTTTCATAAAGGGCTCGCATCGAAGAATATTTGATATTTCAAGAAAGTTCTAGTATATTTGAAAACTCACAAGAAGTCGCCAAGTTGTCGATAAATTGCCAAATCGTGTAACCTTGAGTAAAAATGTGGGAATCCTACTTTCAAGCATAAGGGTATCTGTTGTTCAGCTATACAAAATTATTCGGACAGGGAAATCTTAAGAGCTCAAGATTCTGGTCTCGTTCGTAAGCTTTAGCAAAATATTAAGTTCAGCCAAGGTATGCCAAAATGGAGACGCTAAAATAGTAGGAAAGGAAACTTATACCATTTTAATCCTATTTACAATCGTTTAAATACAATAAAAAAGTGAATTTGAACAATATATAACAAAATGAAATTAATGGCTTAGGAAATTGAAATGATCAATAATTCCAATAATCTTATATTTAAACACTGTTATTGATGTAACCCAATCAAAAATATAATACCTTCCATTTATAAACTTATTTTTATATTAATTTATCTATTTGAATTGGATAAATTGAATGAAAATGGTCTGCCTTATAAACAAATTTAATTTAATTATTTCACTAAGCAATATGTCCTTTCTTTCAAATGAAATTTCGTAAGGACGTAGTCGGCAAAATGCTATTTTTATAGAGAGTTTCAATTTTGTGTTTTTATTACTATCTTGATAATCCCTGAGTCAATAAATTAGAAACATGGACGGGGTTACCGCAGGTGCGTAACAACAGACATACCAAATTCGATACCAAAAATTATACGTCTACATAATCGACAAACATGCTTTTAATTATATATATCTTATAAACATTCTTTATAAATCGAAACTTACAAAATTATTACCAGAAATCACACTTTTAAGACGCAAAGCAGCACAATAATGAAAATTCAAATGACATACCATAAAGGAAGAGAATGGATATGGAAGCAATGTACAAAAAAATTGGCCGGTAGGGTTATGACCCCACTCCCCGGTTAAGCAAACTTTATGTCACGACAACACTTCCGGTAGCCGATACATTGCAATAAAAAAATGTGTTATAAAATAATACATAAGTATAAAAAAAGCAAAGTGAAAAGAAGTTACATGAATAGCCTTTATTAGGATAAATTTTACCGTAAAAACTCTATATCTATTCAATTTAAATTAAAAGCATCCAATATCTTTACGAGTCGTATATATCTACCATTGATTTAAAGTGTTGAAAAGTATACCCAAAAACCATTGAAGCAGATACTGTACATCAATATCAAATGCTTCAAACAAGGGTATAAAAAGGACAAATTAAATACACATTATTTCACTTACACAATCAATTCTTCGATGAAGAGGAGCGATTACGGCAAATACTTGTGTATTGAAAGTTCTGACATAAAGCTAGTATATTGTAATGACGAGATTTGGATCTCGCATTACTTTTATAAAAAACGCATAAATCTATAATGTATTTCTGATCCTCATATTTATATACAGCTTTTTAACTTATTTAATTCTGCCTTGAACTTCCTTTTGTCATGCATTTGTGTAATTTATATTCTAGAAATATCTATCCCTTTTAACCGCAATCTGAAGCCATTTTTAAACGTATTATTTCGAACGAGCGTACACTCAGAGAGAATTAGTTTCCGTTAAGTTCGAGGTCATTTTGGCTAGCGAAAAAATAAGTGCAATGTTGTGGTTTAACTGCAATTGTATATATTTCGGCTGAAATAAAGTGACAGTGCGAAACAGTGCCTGGTACGATAGACTGACGCGACGATGAGCATCTGTCATTGATGACGTAGACTGGAGATGGCGTGAGAATGGATTTCCGCGGCAAAAATTGTTTTTTAAAGAGCTTTCTCGCAGGTCCGTGTGTTGGTTGCATAAAAGCGTGTTGAATCATTTTTCTGGATGCATTCCTCAATTTGGCTGCCAACCTCTCTGCGGTAGTCCGGCTCCGGCCAAGTTAATTTCGACGTTCACTTCGGATTTCGGCAGTTCGGCCACTAGGTCGATTCCTGGAAGCCCGTGAGCTTGGGAATGTAGCCATGTCTGAGGACGGATGGCCTGAGGCCCATGCCGGATCCGTTTAATGACGGCGACGATTCCTTGTCAGATGACCCTAGGACCATGCCGGATTTCATTCGGCCCGAGTCTGTGCCTGATGGAGCCTGGAGACGGCCGAAAGATGTTGGACGAGACTGTCCGGGCTAAAAGTCTCCTGTAGACCCCGCTGGTGTGCAGGACCCATTTTATGGAGCGACGTTATAGTCAATAGGTTCTGCTGAAATCTTGTGTCGCATAAATATGTACCTTTGTGATGACTTCTTCGTAGATCATTGTAAGAACTTCGAATGTAACCCTGGCGTCTTGTAATAATTTCCGCATCCTGAAGTTGACTCATAAATGAACTGCATTACAAGCATGATTGGCAGCTCCTGCTGGTTTGAGAAAAGCCTGCTCAATATATTCTTAAAAGTTAAATTATATTCTAATCTAACAATTTATATGAGAAGGCCGTGAATTCTATTTAATGCTCTTTGAGTGCTCGTCTTATGCCTTATTTGCAGATGAAGGCGAATTTGACATTTTTGGTTCCGATGGACGTATAATTGTATAGAGAAGAAAAAATGAAGAACTTAATCCAAGGAACTGAGTTGGAACAGTAAACCATGGCGGTGAAGGTATCCTTGTGTGGGGGTGCATGTCAGCAGCAGGACTAGGTACTTTGATATTTATTGATGGCATAATGAAACATGCTCTTTATTTAAATATTTTAAAAGGCAATATAAAATTATCAGCCCAAAATTTGGGTATTGGAAACAATTTTGTTTTTTATCAAGATAACGATCCTAAGCACACGGCTCTCAATGTTCGCCTCTGGTCTCTCCATAATTGTTTACAAGTTCAGAAAACACCACCTCAGTCGCCGGATTTAAACCTAGTAGAACACATTTGGGGAGAACTGGAGGTTAGAGCATGAAGACACGACATTAAAATGAAAAGCGAGCTAAAAATTGTAATGATCGAAGAATGGAGGAACATTGTTACAGAAATTACAAAAAAAAACTAGTAAACTCTATTCACAGAGGTTTAAAAGTTGTTGTGGACAATAGCGGATATCCTTCTAACTACTAATTTACCGAAATATTACAATATTTACAGTATGTAGAGATTTTTTTAAATTGTACGAATACTTTTGTGACTTAACATTTTGGTTACTTTTTGATTATTGTTTTTTCAAAAAAAGTTTTACTATGATTTTAAAATATTTTATGTAGTTTTTTTAAGAACCAGTTATAGATATTATTAAAAAATTCCCAGTCTGAAATATTAATTTTTAGTATTTAATTGAAATTCGTAAGTGTACGAACACTTTTGGGAGCCACTGTTTGTCAAGACAGTTGTAACACAATATTTGTATTACATGTTACATTCCAATTACGGATGCCAACCTAGCCATTTCGAAATTCCAATTGCGGATGCCAACCTAGCTAATGAGCTATTTAAATGCTGCAGAGGGAGCCAATGGCAATACAAACATAAATAAGCAGCGCATCCCCTTCTTCACTTCAACGAATCAACAACAACACTACAATGTGAAAAGAAAAAACTTTGCGAGAATGTTCTAGAACTTTCCACAGATGCAATTTCGACAGCGTCCTAGACGCACCTGAAATTTTTGGTAGTCGTCTTAAAACTTTCGAACGAGTCAGCATCATGTTTTTGGTTTTTGTGAAAAAGTGTCTGTAGATTGTGAGCAATAGAATGGTAGCCTGCGCAAGTACGCGAAGTGCAACGATTTTCCCACATCATTGAGATGGCACGAATATGCACGTAACACAAAGAGAAAAGGTAACCCACTTTCAATTGTCACTATTAGCACGGAAGGCACACCTTTAACGATTATCAAAATAATTGACTACCAGTTCGTATGAGTATACCATACGAACGAGTTCGTAAATATTGAACTATAAGAACCATTCTTTATCGCTTGTTTAAAGGAAACTGTTTTTTAAGAAATTTAAGTCAAAGTATTATCTGTGTAATATATATATATATTAATGTAATATTGTTAGTATTATGTGTCTTTTAATAATTGATTTAATTATAGCATAGTTACTCCAGATATAATAGATATCTATTAAGTAAAATATTAAAATAAATTGAGCAATTAAGCATGTGTGTTTCTTTATGTTTTGTGTGTTCGTAGTCCGAGCTTGAGAACCGGGAGCTTACATGCTCCACCCTTAGTGGCGGCATCATAGGTAAGTCCTATACTGGTAAATTTTGATAAGGACAATTTTACCTTATGACATGATGTCGCCGCGCGAATTGGTGCCGTATGTGGTCAAGCTCGGAGAGAATTAATTTTCATAAGAGAAAGTAAAAAAAAATATAAGTAAAAGGCAAAATTAAATTTAATAATGAGTTTGAATATAATAGTAAATTTAATAATGAGTTTGAATATAAAAGTGAATTTAATAATAAGTGGAATGTAATATTGAATTTAACAATGAATTTAATAATGAGATATAACTCAGTAGAATGATAAGAAAATGCATGAAAATGATAATTTAAATATGTATTATATGATTGTATATATATGTATGTATTAGCATAAATATTTAATATAGAGTTAGAATTGTATAACAGTGTATTAAATCATGGCGCCGAATAAAACTAGGCAAATAAGTAAAAGATCGAGGCAAGATGCTCCAATTATCGATAATATACAGCAGGAAGTACATATAAATAACAGAGTAACAGATAGTTCGGCAAATAACGCGATCCAGATACAGATGCCCGCAAATCAAGCGCAGCAAAATACATCGTTGCCAATTATGCAGATGTTACCATCATTTGATGGACAAAAAGAAAATAATGTCAATTTCTTTATCATACAATTTAAGGAAATAGCGGAGTTAACATCATGGTCCGAACAAGAGAAAATCATAATTGTCAAATCAAGATTAAAGGGAAAGGCTCAGCAATTTCTAGCAGAAAATATTGCTCTGCAAAAGGAAAAATCATATGAAAAATTCATGGAGTTATTAAAAAACAAATTTGAAAGGAAACAAACATTAGTGCAAAAACACAACAATTTTAACAATCTGAAACATTTACCAAATATGACAATTAAGGAGCTTGCACAAGAAATCAAAAACCAGGCGATAATTTTTCTAGAAGTAGATGAAACAATGGACGCAAATGTAAAAAAAATTACAGAGAAAATTAAACTCACCAAATTTTTACAGATAGTCAGAGAAGATTTAAGAACAGAAATAAAAAAAAATGACCCGAAAACCTTTGACGAAGCAGTGAAAATAGCTGAGGTGATAGAATCCGCATTGGAGGAAGATAGTGATTGTATAAATAGTATTGAAATAGAAAATAAAATAATTGAGAATGTAGAAATAAATCATGTAAAAACTGAAAATAATGCAGAAAAGCCGCCACAGAAATTCTGTATAGCGTGCGGTCGCAACAATCACTGGATGTCAGAATGTTTTACGCTGCAAAAAGTACAAAATAATTTAAAAAGGGCATTCACAAATGAAAACAGCAGTCAAGAAACTACCAATTTTCAACAAAGACCCACGATTCAAAATAATTATGCACACTATAGTAGGGCGAATTTCAGAAGAGGTAATTTCATAAATAACCGGGGAATACGGCGGCGTGCAGGAAATAACAGACAATTTCAAAGTAATAACAGAAGATCATATCAGAATAATGGACCACATTATGAAAGCAATCATAGGCAATATCAGAATAATGAATATTTAAACTAAGAAAGGGACCTCGAAATAAAAGACAAACAGAAAGTTATAAGGCATCAAATAAGGATTCGAGATCCCATAAAATTGCAAGCAAAATTAATAAGGATGCACAAAATTTAAATGAACATTTACTGAATTCAACATATGGACAGAGTGACGCATTGCCAATGATTAACATTAATTTAGAAAATATAAAAACAGTGGCTCTCATAGATAGTGGCGCAAGTGTCACTTTATTATCAGATAACATTTTTCAAAAAATCAAAAATAAAATTAAAATTAACTATTTATCTAGACAAGTAAAAATACAGACTATGACCAAAGAAAACATTCAATTTTCAAAATGCATCAGCTTTAGCTTTAAAATTGAAAACAAAAGATGCAAAAATTCTTTTTTCATAACTAAACAATTAAACAACACACCCTATGAAATAATCTTAGGATTTGATTTTCTCAAAAATCATCATGCCATAATTGACACAAATAAATTAATATTAAAGTTTGTCAAAGAATCCATATCTATACCATTTCAAGACAAAAATCAGAAAAAAGCACAGGAACCAGAAAATAATTATACAAGAGTTGAACATATTCAATGCTTAAATGCAAGCTTAGCGCATAAAATTAAATTACTACCTAAAGAAACAAAATCAATAAAATTAAAATTAAATGAAAACCATTTTGAGGATAAGGAGGTATTGTTAAATATTACAAATTCATTAAAAGATTTACACGCTGAGCATTCTTTACATTATGTAAATAATAGAAAATTTATTTCTACTCTTTTAACAAACAAAACAGAAGAAGAGATTCATCTAAATAAAAATATGATATTTGGTACTGTAACACCGCAGTTTGAAATTTATGAAGAGAAACATGATACTGATAAAATTTTACAGATTAACAATATCGAAAGCTTAAATGATCCACAAAAAATGGACATTTCAGCGTTACGAAAAGCGGAATTAACACCGCAAGATTTTAAACTAGATCACTTACAAGAAAATGAAAAACATACATTGCTAAAATTACTGTTACAAAATTATGATGTATTTTCGAAATCATACAAAACGCTGGGAATGACGGAAGAAATAGTACCGGAATTTAAATTACTACTCCAATACCCAATTCAATGTAAACCTTATCCCTTGCCAAAAATGTTAAAACCTGTACTCGAAAGTGAGATAAAACAATTGTGTGAAGCTGGAATTATAGAAAAATCTACAAGTAATTATGCGTTCCCATGCTTATTGATAAAGAAGAAAGCCAGTATTAATAGTAATAATGCCAATAAAGAACGAAAATATCGTTTAGCCGTAGATTACAGGCTACTTAATCAAATTACTGAATTACTGCCCGTAAATATTGGCAAAATTAGCGACATTCTGCACAACATCGCAGGCCACAAATTATATACTGTAATTGATCTAAAAGCCGCGTTTTTTCAGATAAAAATCAAACCTGAATATGGGTCGATACTCACATTCGTAACGAAGGAAGCCGCCTATAGCCCTAATAGAATGCCTTTTGGCGCAAAAAAACTCATCAGCCTATTTCTCATTACTAATGATGAAATGCTTAGGAGATTTAAAAGATCAGAAAATTGAATTTTATTTAGATGATATTGTAATTGCCGCAAATTCATTCGAGAAAATGTTGGAGAAATTAAAAACGGTATTTTCGAGATTAGCTAAATTTGGTTTAACCATTGACCCTTCAAAATTACAAATGTCTAAAGAGAACATTAAATTTCTGGGATTTAAAATAAGTAAGGAAGGCATAACACCTTCAGATGATAATGTACAAAAAATAACGAATTTCCCTGTGCCAACGACAGTAAAAAAAGTAAAATCATTTTTAGGTTTATGTAATTATTTTAGGCAGATCATACCAAATTTTTCTGAACTATGCAATCCATTAATTGAATTAACAAAGAAAGATAAAAAATTTATATGGACGGAGAAATGCGAAGAAGCGTTTGTAACATTGCAAAACGCGATTTTATCGAAACCGGTAGTCAAGGCAGCTGATATGTCAAAGCCGTTCTTTTTGTCGACTGATTGTTCAAAAGTAGCCGCGTCAGGAATTTTACTTCAATCAGTGAATGGAAATTTTCATCCTATCGAGTATTATAGCAGGAAACTTTCAGACAGTGAAAAGAAATATCCGAGCATGAAACTAGAATTGCTAGCAATTCACGACGCTATAATACATTTCAAAGATTTTTTATATGGTACGCATTTTACGGTATTTACTGATTCTAAAGCGTTAACGCACTTTATTAATTTGGAAAATCAAAATTCTGATTTAATCGCAAGATGGTTATTAAATTTACAACAATATTCATTTGACATCAAATACATTAAAGGACAAGATAATCCCAGTGATTTTATGTCACGCCAAATTTTTTCTGAACAAACTAAGACTAAATTAATAAATAACATTATTGCTAATGACAGCGCTATAACAATAGCCAAAATTTTAAAAGAGCAAGCAAAAGATAGAGAGATAAAGAAAATTATTAACGGACTAAATGCAAAATGTAAACAGCCAAAATATGTAAATAAATACTATAAAGATGTAAATACGGGTTTAATTATGATAAAGACTGCTAGAAATATCAGAAATCCTATGCAAAAGGACAGAATTCTAATACCTCACAGTCTAAAATTCGCAGTTATTGAGTTAGCTCATACACCACATTTTGGAGTTGAAAAAACCTATCAAATTCTGAATAGAAAGTATTACTGGAAAGGAGCATACAGTGATGTAAAGAATTTTTGCGCATCATGTGATGCATGTTTATGTTACAAAAATAAGGCTATAAGACCTATGCCATTACAACATGTGCCACGTCCATGTCAACAAAATCACACGGTGGCATTAGACATTGTAGGGAAGCTACCGAGAAGTAACGGACAGCACGAGTACATCATAACGATGATAGACCATTACTCGAGATTCCTGGAGGCAGTACCCGTGAGAAATATTACAACTGCGAGTGTATTACAGGTCCTAACGAATTGGATTTCACAAAATGGCGTTCCTATGTGGCTGCTGACCGATAATGGGAGGCAATTTAAAAGCGAGGAATTTAAAAAATTCGCAGAGCAACATGGTATAAAAATAAAGTATACGTCTATTTACAAACCTAGCTCAAATGCAATTTTAGAAAGAAGCCACTTAGGAATAAAAAATTCTTTGGCAGCAATGGCTGACCAAACATTTAATTGGCACAAAGTCTTGCCATATGTAAAATTATTTCATAATGCAACACCCAGCGCAAATATAGACCACAGTCCCGCTATTTTGTTTCTTACCAGAGATTTGAAATTACCCGGAGAAAATAATCTGGAAATAGCGGACCCGGATGACAGTCCGAATTTAACTAAAACTGAATATGATAATGACGTCAGTGAAGCACTTACTTTAACGGAAAAAATTAATAGATATACAAAACGAAAACAAATTCAAGCCCAAAGTCGCCAGGAAAGAATTTTTAAAAGAGTTAGACAGCAGAAATTATTAAAAGGACAAATTGTATATTTAAAAAACCTCAGACCCACCACAGCATTACAAAAAAAATTTCAAGGACCATTTCGCATCGTAAAGGTGATCCGTAACAATAATTACGCTATCACACCTATGTACGATCCAAATAAAAAATGGATAGTTGTTCACGCGAATAAATTATATAAAGCAGAACCGCGTAAAAACTATTTACAAAATAAACAAACACGGCGAACTGTTGACAGAAGTCAATCGCATGTAAACAAAGAATATAACGCCAATAATCATAATTATCAGAGTCCGAGACGTTATAATCTGAGGACACGCAAAAAATAGTATTCGAAAGCATTCTACAAGATGTGTAGCAGTCTATAATGATTTTTAAATTAAATTAGATGGTATTATAAAATATATTAGTTTCCTACAATAATTTGAAATTAAATTGGAAAGCATTTTGAAATAATTTTGGTAGTCTACAGTAAATGTAAAAATTAAGTTGGAAGGTAGTCTACAAATAGATATTTTTGGTTAATGTAAAGAAAATGAATATAATTATAATAATAGAAAATTTATGTAGATAGAGCAACTTTCAAAATTAAGTGATAAATAAGTAAATAGACAACAAGTGTGTTACAAATAGCATAGTGCCACAATATGTGCAAAACATAGGGCAGCAAAAGTATATGGTTATTTTAGTATGTATTGTGTATTGTATATTATGTATGGTATATTGTGAAAACTGTAGTGTTGAGGAAAAGTGTGTAGTAGTGAAGACTTAGTGTGAGGATAGGCATGATAGTTATCCAAAATGCACGGTAGTCAACAAAATCGCAAAATTAAATAAAACTTCAAAAAAAATTGTCTGGAGGAAGGCAAGTCCAGCGGATAGGAATTTTTAAATCATGGATTTTTCTGCAACAACAGCAACAAAAAAAAGAACAGTAGGAAAGTTTATCAGCGGGTTGACTGGTTAGCAGTAATGTTGTCAATAAGTATCAACGTGTACAACGTAAAAGTATTAGCGCCAGCCCATTTTATTAAAATTATCAGCGTTTCATCAAGTAGCAGTACAGCAAAATTAAAAAGTTCTAGATTCCCGTCCCTTTTATGCAAGTAGATATTAAATAAATGAACGGACAATGATAAAAGATAAATAATTTATATGAAAATATAAGTAAAATAAATAAATTTAATCTTAGAAAATATAAGTAAAGTAAATAATTCAGTGAACGTAAAAAAAAAAAAAAAAAAAAAAAAAAAAGATATCTGAAGTATAAATAATATGTAATACAATGATGATTTCAGAAAATTAAAATGTTTGAGAACAAAAAAAAAACGGAGACTCGGAAAATTTTGAAGTGAAAGAAAATAGTAAATAAATGTTTTTTCCCTTCCAAACAAAATAAAAATTAGTCTACGTTATAAAAATGGACATTGTCAAATACTATGTAAGTGGGGATAAGAGCAGGGAGATTCACACATACGAACTCGTACGGCAGTTATTTTGTAAAATAAATATGAGGATTTTGTAAATATGAGGATAAAACAAAAATATAGGTAATAAATAAACATTTATGTATAGATACATAACTTATATATAGAGCAATAAATATCAGAAAAAATATGTAGAAGTGATAAATAATACATACAATACCCCTCAATGTTCTAAAATAAAATAATCTAACATGTGTTGTAAGAAAGAGAGAGAGAGAAATAAATAAATTTTACTTACTTTCAACTTGTATTACTTGTACGGTGACTGATGAATTAAGGGTAGGAGTGTCGTAATAGGGAGTTGACAATTCAAGAATCTTGATGGTCATGTGTCTTTATTGATAACAAATGGTGAATGGCTGTAGAGGTCAACGAGGAAGTGGCAAATTTTGTTTCCAATGGTAACATGCTGATGAAGTATATGCACTGTTTCCTTTTCTTGTACGGGTCTTGAAAAAATTGTATAACATAATTAATAAAATGCAAAATAAAGTCATGGAACATGGTAAATGCAAGTATATAATATTCAAAATCATAAAAGTATTAATTAAATACCTCATAAAAAGATGACAGAATAAAAGCAAAATCATAAATAAATAAATAAATAAAAGTGTGAAGTCAAAATAAACACTCACAGATGATGTAAATAATAATTAGTAAATTAATAAATATATATTGCATAAATAGTGTATACAGACCTTTTACAAAAACACGCAATCTGGAAAACAAAATAAAAATTAATTACATAAGTGGATTAATAAACTTGAAGAAATAAGAGTAGTGTCCCATCCTTCACAGTCAGCGTAACAGCTCCATATATGGCCATTGTACGGCGAAAGCTAGTCACCTTCAAAGTAAATATCCAGGCTAAAAATAAATATCGGAGAAAATCTCCCATGCATAGTACGAGAATAATACAAAAAAAGTTCTATTGTAAGCATACAATCAATGTATCAAAATTTAAAATTATAATTGCAGGCAATTATAGTTACTTAAAAATACCGGCCGGTATATAAAAAATAAAATACATTAGGAAAACACATTGATTTGTATGTAAATGATAAATGATTGAGTATGTTAATAAATTATTGCATTAATTAGACATCACAGTAAATAAAAAAAAAAAAGAAATAACAGATAAAATCAAATATGAAAGAATTATATTTAAATAAATAAATATGTAAAGTTATGCTGAAACGGGAACATAAAGTCAGTTATATCAATAACATAACAAAAGCATGGTATATTCATAATACTACACATAAAATAATATATCACGCGTTGTTGCAACAAGGGATAAATAAATCCAATAAATTAAAAGTACATGAAATCAAAATAATAATCAGTCAGATCTGTGTTAAGGTCATAAGATAATAATAATAAAAAAAAATATATATATATCACATTAAATAGAATTAATAACAACATATGTAAAATAAATATATAATATGATACACATAAAATATAACTGTAAGTAAATTCCTTAAAAGGACACACGTAAAACCTCCCACGTCAATGTTAGCTCGCACATTCATCACCGGAAAGTCAAGAGCCCGCGCTTGACAAGAAAATACCGCCAAAGTTGCACGATAACGATTAAATCTTTAGCGATACATGCAAAAAGCAGTTAAAATCCCTTTTACGTAAGTTTGCGCTCTGCAAACAATGAAGACACTCATTCAAGGCTCGCCGTGGGGGTCAACAGATTCGCAGTTGCCATAGAAACACGTTGAGAGGAGCAGAGGAAAGCTACGTGTCAAGCGAATTTTTTCTTTTTTCTTTTCTCCCTTCCTCCCGTGCAATTGTTACACACGAAAGGGCAGTCGAAGAGGAAATTTAAAGTGCGTATTGTGAGATGCACAATATTTTGAAGAGCGAAATGAGTACATTTGATATATTGATGATATATATGTGATATTTTAAAGGCCGAGATGTAATATGATATAAATATGGTGTTCAAAAGAGTCATGATTTATACACACAAAAATATATAATATGTTATTCATTGTGACAAATAAGAAATATATACAGCTAAAAAAAATTGTCTAAAAAAATTATTTACGTCTGTGAAAATGAGAAATCAAGGTAATGAATTGCGTATATTTTAATGTAATGTTGTAAACTTGTATATAAATAGAAATGCAAATAACAATTATGATATAGTCTTCATTTGAAGTGTACAATAGACTGTACTAAGCAACATATTGAAAATATAAATATTGAAGTACCGGAACTTTGAAAGTTAAGTCACAGGATGGTGACTCATTCTTTCGTGCTCGTGATAATTCCATGTGACAATAAGGTGTCTTCCGTGCTCGTGATAATTCCATGTGACAATATAGTGTGCCTTCCGAACAGTGATAATTTCTTCATGTACATCAATATATGTGTTACTAAGTACGATATAGTGTGCCTGCCGAACAGTATTAATTTCTTCATGTGCAGCAATATATGTGTCACCAAGTACGATATGGTGTATCTTCCGAACAGTGAGTTCCTTCATTTTAGTGACATGTCGGTTGTAATGCACCGATATATGTATGTCAATGTTACAATATAGTGTGTATTACATGCGGTGATCTGCATTTCTGTGACAGATATATGTGCAGTGGATCAAAGCAACATTTCCACAGTGGCCGCAATGTGTACACATATGTATTCAGTGCAATGTTTACCGTGTGCTGAAATTTTCTCTCTGCAAGGGGGGATATCATGTAACACAATATTTGTATTACATGTTACATTCCAATTACGGATGCCAACCTAGCCATTTCGAAATTCCAATTGCGGATGCCAACCTAGCTAATGAGCTATTTAAATGCTGCAGAGGGAGCCAATGGCAATACAAACATAAATAAGCAGCGCATCCCCTTCTTCACTTCAACGAATCAACAACAACACTACAATGTGAAAAGAAAAAACTTTGCGAGAATGTTCTAGAACTTTCCACAGATGCAATTTCGACAGCGTCCTAGACTCACCTGAAATTTTTGGTAGTCGTCTTAAAACTTTCGAACGAGTCAGCATCATGTTTTTGGTTTTTGTGAAAAAGTGTCTGTAGATTGTGAGCAATAGAATGGTAGCCTGCGCAAGTACGCGAAGTGCAACGATTTTCCCACATCATTGAGATGGCACGAATATGCACGTAACACAAAGAGAAAAGGTAACCCACTTTCAATTGTCACTATTAGCACGGAAGGCACACCTTTAACGATTATCAAAATAATTGACTACCAGTTCGTATGAGTATACCATACGAACGAGTTCGTAAATATTGAACTATAAGAACCATTCTTTATCGCTTGTTTAAAGGAAACTGTTTTTTAAGAAATTTAAGTCAAAGTATTATCTGTGTAAATATATATTAATGTAATATTGTTAGTATTATGTGTCTTTTAATAATTGATTTAATTATAGCATAGTTACTCCAGATATAATAGATATCTATTAAGTAAAATATTAAAATAAATTGAGCAATTAAGCATGTGTGTTTCTTTATGTTTTGTGTGTTCGTAGTCCGAGCTTGAGAACCGGGAGCTTACATGCTCCACCCTTAGTGGCGGCATCATAGGTAAGTCCTATACTGGTAAATTTTGATAAGGACAATTTTACCTTATGACATGATGTCGCCGCGCGAATATATAATATCAAGATAATAGTATATATGTCAAGACAATAGGTAGAGATTGGATCAAATGACTTTTACTATAGCACGTTAGAAACTATTTAAGGAAGGCTTATTTTTCAGATACATAGGGTTACTTTTAATACTTTTGATACATAGGGTTTTATTGCAATTCTATGCTAATCACTTTTTTGATTGGTTTAATAAAAATGTCAACATCAATATACAATTGTCCAGGTACCTAGGAAATGTTGATTCCAGTTTGTGAAAGTTACGAGATAATCCATTAAATCCAGCTGCCGAATTTTAAAGGCATCAGTTATGAATTGTGGAGTGTAGAAGACGATACGGAACAGTTTTCGAAATCTGCCTGTCATAATATAAGGATGTATAAACGCCATATAAAGAATTTAACTCAAAATTCAACACAAGAGAAGAATTTAACACAAAAAAATAATATTTTGTAAGGAAATTAGGACAGTATAATTTATTTACAAGAATTTAATGAAATCTTCATAAAACAACAAGCTCTATATACTTTATTTTCAACGGAATTGTTAATCATTTTAATACTCTTTTATACACACCTTTCGAAAAGTCAAATGACTTGTGGAAATTCTTGGTGAACGTCTTGAAGCTGAATTAAATAAGTCATTATCTAAGATAAATCTATATCTGATCATGAGAAATAAATGTTTCAAGGAAATATGTGAACCGGAGGGGGGGGGGGGAAGAAAACTGAAAATGGAAAGCCTTAGTGAAGCTCACCCTCTCCATCTTAATAATTTGATGCTACATCTATATCAGTCGTCACCTAAGCTTCATCTATAGTCCATTCTGAGACATAAATGTTCAAAATACTTAGGTTAAAACATATGTGACGAATTTATTTATCATCAATAATTCCTCTACATATCTATTTCAGAAAAAAATGTTCTCGATAACCTCCGGCAATGTGACAAAACACATGACCTTTTATGACCTCAAAACACGTCCTAACAGAGACGTAACGAACACAGAGATTTCAATTATTTATTTACGTAATTTAATAATTAAAACATCCCCATAATTTTTCTAATGTACGAAAGAGTTATTTAAAGGCAATTCTCCATTTCTTAAATTTGAGATACATTAAGTTTTCTAATTAACCGCAGCGTTTTTTCATAAACTAATCCCATTCCTTACCCTCTGGGATAAAATTATTAACTCCAACTTACGAATACTTAAGACAATTCCATTTACTTCAAACGAGGTAGATTTTTATGTCATATCATTAACTTGTTCTCGAAGATGTATCTATTTTCTATTCATTACGTAGCATCTTCAGCGTTAGTGATATCATATTTAAAAGAGTGTATTTTATTCCTTCTTTTTTAATATTTATTTTGAATTACTGTAACAAAACTCTTTTAATTTATTATAAAAATTTAAATCGCTCTTCTTTGAGAAAATAATTAACATTCTATAAGTTTAAAATTATTTTTCAGTGTCATTTTCAAATAGGGTTAGAATATTCCTATGGAAAAGAAAATAATTTTATAAAGACGAAAATATTTTTATAAATAACAAAATATTTTTATAAAGAAGAAATTTTTTATAAAAATATTTTGTGTACTTCATAGAAACTGATATTTATTTAAATTTCGGAAAACAAAATACAATGACTCCATTAAACATTTTAGCTGATAAATATTAGCAAGAAATCTCGCTATGTAGCGATACTTTGACGATCACCATATTGAACTATAGCATCAGTCATATCACTCGGCAGCGGCAAGTTTTAAATAAAATAAATTGAGCACAGTTTGTACCATGCTGTACAGTGATCATAAAACACACAAATAGGGATTGTGTCCAATGTTATTAATAGCTGCTTTTGAGCGCAATTACAAACTACGCTAGATTAATGGAAACATCTTCTATAAAACTGGCCCCAGTATTAATTTATGAAGACTTATGTCTAAACACTAGGTGGACACCTTTGGAAGATATTAAAAGTGAAATTAACAGTAAAAACAGTCAAATAGGGATATATAGTTTGGATACCTACTTGTACTTCCAATAGAAGTATAATTATTTCTTATATTTCAAGTTAAGCATTTATTTTGAATTTATTACTTTGCTTTATTACTACTCTTGTTTGAAAGATTTAAAACTAAACACAGCATTTCCAACTTAAGTATTTCTTTTAAAAAACAATAAAGTATTGTATTACACAGATTATTCATTTATAAATAAAACATTTCGAAATATAAATTATTTGGAAGTAAAAAACTCTATAGTAAAAACTATTTAAATACACAATGAAGAACTAATTAAGAACAAAAATTATAATGATATAATTAAATATCTTTATAAATCACACCCCGCGAAATACACATTTCGCTATTTTTATTTGTTAGTCTGTAAATAAAAC